>CM065740.1:23334108-23344108 GCA_033310375.1 Conus canariensis
GCTAGTCCAAACATTGATATGCCAAACTCGTGGTCCACCAGAATGGGTTGACCAGTCCAGACACCACTGTCTGTGCATGCACTCTGCACTGTACAAAACTGTCCCAGCATGTGCTGAGCATTTCACTACACTGGACATACAGAGATTGGCTTAGCCACCCAAGGGTTAACTTGCATTCCCATGACTGAACCATCCACTGTTGCACCAGTCCACTGACGATTGTACTGTTCATCTGTGTCACGAGCAGCAACAAATGAAACACCAACGTCCGTAGTTGGAGGCAAAACCTGATCCAGCTTCAAACTTCAGGATAATCCTAGAGGCATGAGCCATTCTGTTTGGCTGATCACCCACCACTGGGGTCTGTCAAAAGTCGTCAAAAGGGAAACGACCCTGATATTTGTGAGGAAGACAATGTTCTTATTCAGAATCAAACACATCAATCTCACCAGTTACCACTTCCATCTGGGCGTCTTGACAGCCAGTTCAGAGTTAAACACAGAAACCGAAAATAAAACACAGCAGATCTTGAAGCTTAGAAACATGAGGTGTAAAATAAATGCAGACTGCTTTACTTGCACTTTACTTCAGCTCACGTCTTCCACAACTCCATTCCCTTCAACTGGCTGCTAAGATCGAGACAGAGCTGACAGTTTGATAAACATCAAAGAGAGACAGAGTTGACAGTTTGTAAAACATCAAAGATAGACAGAGCTGACAGCTCGTAAAACAAAGAGAGACAGAGCTGACAGCTTGTAAAACATCAAAGAGAGACAGAGCTGACAGCTTGTAAAACATCAAAGAGAGACAGAGCTGACAGCTTGTAAAACATCAAAGAGAGACAGAGCTGACAGCTTGTGAAACATCAAAGAGAGACAGAGCTGACAGCTTGTAAAACATCAAAGACAGATCTGACACTTGTAAAACATCAAAGAGAGACAGAGCTGACAGTTCGTAATACGTCAAAGAGAAACAGAGCTGACAGCTTGTAAAACATCAAAGAGAGACAGAGCTGACAGCTTGTAAAACATCAAAGAGAGACAGAGCTGACAGTTTGTAAAACATCAAAGAGAGACAGAGCTGACAGCTTGTAAAACATCAAAGAGAGACAGAGCTGACAGCCCATAAAACATCAAAGACAGACAGAGCTGACAGCTCGTAAAACATCAGAGAGACAGAGCTGACAGCTCGTGAAACATCAAAGAGAGACAGAGCTGACAGCTTGTGAAACATCAAAGACAGACAGAGCTGACAGCTTGTAAAACATCAAAGAGAGACAGAGCTGACAGCTCGTGAAACATCAAAGACAGACAGAGCTGACAGCTCGTGAAACATCAAAGACAGACAGAGCTGACAGCTTGTAAAACATCAAAGAGAGACAGAGCTGACAGCTTGTAAAACATCAAAGAGAGACAGAGCTGACAGCTCGTAAAACATCAGAGAGACAGAGCTGACAGCTCGTGAAACATCAAAGACAGACAGAGCTGACGGCTCGTGAAACATCAAAGAGAGACAGAGCTGACAGCTTGTAAAACATCAAAGAGACACAGAGCTGACGGCTCGTGAAACATCAAAGAGAGACAGAGCTGACAGCTTGTAAAACATCAAAGAGAGACAGAGCTGACAGCTCGTGAAACATCAAAGAGAGACAGAGCTGACAGCTCGTGAAACATCAAAGAGAGACAGAGCTGACAGCTTGAAAAACGTCAAACAATTGACTCTGCAGAACGTTTCCTCTACACCACAAGTCCATCTCAAGACAAAAAAGGCAAAGAGTGCCTCAATGGCCCACTACACTGCACTGTAGGCAGCACCAGTCCTGACCGTGCTCACAGTCCCACTGCCTCCCTCTCAGAATTAATCCTACTTCAAAGTTCAGTCTTCAAACAACATACACAACATTCCAATGGCAAGCAACACTGCCGAGCAGGCAGCTCGCGTCCTTCTCAACAGTGCTTACAACATTCTTAGAGATTAAGACCACAAAATGAAACACATCTGAAAGTCAATAAAGAATCCGCAAGGCAGAGACCCTTCTTTCTATTTTGGCAGTGAAAGGATAATACAAATAATTTTTTTTTTTTTCAAAGAACAAAACACAAATAGATCCTAACCCTTCACCCATGAACAACCACATTTCTTCACCTTTCTTGAAGAAAACAAAAGAATAGCAAAAAATGGAGAAAAAAAAAATGTATTACATTTTAATCAGCAGGGAGGGGGGTACACTTACATTGGAATCCAGCAGTCCATTGCCATCAGTATCGTACAGCCTGAACATGACTGGAATGGAAACATTCAACATATGTCAATGAAGCAGGTAACGCAGCTTAAACTAATACCAAAAGTTAAAAACGTTTTAAGATGCATAGATTCAACCACTCATATCAGCACATCAACATGGAACTGTGGTAGACCTGCTTGTTTAAAATCACACACCCAATTACCAGAAATTCTTATACGGAGATGGGGCAGGGGGCTGCGTATGAAACAATACTACCCCTCCCCATACCATAAGAGACAATGTGAAATATTTCTTTCAACAAGAATGTGTCTCACAAGCCTCTAAAGCCACATGTTGAAACATATTCAGCATGCCTTATATGCTCTCTCTCTTGTGCTCTCTCTCTCTCTCTCTCTGTGCTGTGTTGTCTCTTATTACGTTTGTACTGTGGAGTACAGACTTTTGTTACAATTATGACTGATCTTTTTAAAATCTTTTATGATTTTAGTGTATTACTGTACAATCTCAAGTAAAGAATGAACAACAAACAAATAGGGTAACTCTTGCTCCCACAAGAAAACAAATACACGCACACCACTCCAAAGGAATGCTGCTTATGACACCGAATCGCCTAGCAGATATGACAGCACAGAGCACACAGAACAAGGAAACATCCCCTACTCCAAAGGAATGCTGCTTACGACACCAAAACAGGGATGTGTCCTTGTTTGTTCTGTGTGCTCTGTGCTGTCATATCTGCTAGCCAATTCGGTGTCATAAGCAGCATTCCTTTGGAGTTATGGGCGTGCATTTGTTTTCTTGTGGGAGCATGAGTTACCCTACTTGTTTGTTGTTTACTGTTCACTGTTCCCTGCCTTATTTCACATAGTACTTTCAAGTAAAGAAGTTAAAAACAAACAAACATACAAGAAAGCAATAACAACTGAATGCATATTGATTGAAGTTGATGAAACTGGGTCAGTTTCAATATATTTCAAGTTCATTTTCTCACAAAGTATTCCAGGTAAGACCATATGTAGCACTGGGTCCTCATAAAGCATGCTAGATAACAATAAGAGCACATGTGTGTGTGTGTGTGTGTGTGTGTGTGTGTGTGTGTGTGTGTGTGTGTGTGTGTGTGTGTAATTTTCAGAATCAATCAGTCATCCACTCCTGAGTCAGTCCCTTTGATTTGAAGAAAAAAAAAAACCAAAAAAAAAACCAAACCCAAATTGCAAATCCGCTGTAAGATGGAACATGAACACGCCATTTCAGATCAATCCAGAACTATCCAGTCTAGAGACCGTCTCTAAGGTCAGCCAGGTTGTCAACAACACACACTAAACTAAAAGAATCACTGGCGGTCCAGTTGCTGAACTACTGTTGTCATGACCCAATGGTCCTGTGTTTAATCCCAACTTAAAACAGCCAGGATAGTGAATATTTTCTCCACAAAGTCAACGTACATACAGTCTCAAACCCCTTCCAAAACCTTCCGATGAGACTTCAAACTGAGGTTCTGCACGTGAACATGCGCATTTAAGTTTAACACACAAAATTTGCAGACATGTTAAATCCTACTCCATCACTTGTGGAAGAAAACGTTGTCTTTTGTTTTGGGCATGATGCTGCAACTCCCTCACCCATCCCACACACAAAACCACCCAAAACTCATGTAGGCTGGTGATGCGCTTACACTTCATCCCCAAAGACAGATTATCGCTATTAAATGGTGGAATCTATAAACTGTCATGTATACAAAACTCTCACCAATGCTGATCTTTGTAGTTCTAGCTGAAGACTGAGGAAGATTAAGAAGAAAGAGAAGAAGATGAAGAGAAAGAGCCACTCACACTCTAGTTTGTCTTCAGGTCGACCGGCTTCCAACAGGGAGAGGTAGCAGACGAGGTCTTTCAGGTAGATGTGGCCCGTCTTGATCTCCATGCTCATGGAGCGATTGCGCATGGCTTTGAGCTCCACTCCCGTCTTCAGCAGCGAAGAGTTGGACTGTCGGATCCAGGGGTCTGTGCTCTCTAGTAAAGGGCCTGCATCACAGTCAGAACTGAATGAGCTACCAGTAATGGTTTGTACCACATGTGCTGTCATAATGTCATTTCTACAATAATTCTGCAAGGATAGGCTATGCATACAGCTGATTAGTGGCAGGTACCAGATGTACTGTTATAACATTACTATTACTGTAATTCTGCAAGGACAGACAAAGCACAAAGTTGCCTTTGTGATGCTGAAAAATACAACTGGGTATCTAAGGGATTCAGAACCACCACAAAACTGTGCATTCAAATACCAGACTGGTCTTCTTGTACAGACTCTGAGATGTGGAGGAAGACCAATGTAATGCAGCAGAAGATGCAGACATTGACGAACACCAGACTGAGGGGCATGTTTAACATCCAGTGGCTGGACAAAGTCACCAATGATATGTTGTTGGTATGGATGACAAGTTACACATACACATAGCATGCACCCTGCATGTGAATTGAAAAAATGAAGAAAGTAAGGAAACTGAATGAACGATACTGACTGGATGACACGGGAAACGACTGAATGAAGCGCCAGCAGGCAGCTCTTCAGTCAGCACTACCCAGGTAGGCAGCCCACTGCATACACCAGGATGTGGATTGTCAGCGCCTAGAACTTTTGGCAAGGCGCTTCATAAATGCTATGTTATTGTTATTATCTATTTCATGTGGCAAAGGGCAGGACAGGAGCCAGTTACCATGAAGACCATGGAGAGGAAATGAGGCTGGATGTGACACATGCTTTGGAAACCAGCATCCACCAACACCCATCAGGGTCTGATCTGGAACCTGCAGGGGAGAGTGAGAGGGGATGACCCCTCACACAGCTGGAAAGGAGACACTATGAGCCGGAGGGAAAGAAACCAACTGATCAGAGACAGGGAGGACAGCAGAGTCCATTATGCAGAGGAAAGGGTGGTACCCCAGGCTCCCTCAAGGGCAAAGGTTCTGAATGAGTACAACTGTGATCCTCACTGTTAATGTTACAAAGGCTGTCAATATCATTATCCTACATCAGAAAACAACGTTTGCAGAGGGCGTGGCCAAGCATTCTGGAACAATGAGATAGGACTGAGGCTCCTGTCCTCACTGTTTTGATGGTGTGTTCATCTGAGTTGGTTGTCTCTATGTGCACAATCTCTGATTAACTCCCAGCTTGAACACAAATTAGTTATGTGAGTAAATGAGCTTCATACGGTGTTCAAAAAGAGTGACACTATAATTTCTAGTGATGGATTAATGCTATATTGAAGTAAACTGAAAATGGATGCTTGTCTGTGCACATGTCAAGTGTTATTGCCTAGATGGGTGTCTGCATGTCTATATGTGTGAGAGAATGCATGCGTACATGCATGCGTGCCTGTGTACGTGTGTGTGTGTGTGTGTGTGTGTGTGTGTGTGTGCATGTGTGTGTGTGTGTGATCTCAAGTGTTGTAAATTATTGGTCTATGTCAGCATTGACTAGCAATTTATGTTTTATTTTGGCTTGTTTTTTTTTCCTTTTCCTGTTATTGCTTTAAACTCACCCTTCCTCCATACCCCAAAAGGGGCAAAAGGAATAAATATTGTTCTCGTTCTTGTGTGCTTCTACCAGTATCAATGCCTATACAGAGCCTGAACACTGGTGGGCCACATATGCAAGCATGGGAATGTGTGCCCATTTATTTGCCATCTTCACGTCTCCATCTCCTGCAATCACAGTTTTACAGCTCAAAAACCCTCCCTCTCTCTCTCCACCCTGCAGTAAAAGGGTGCCTGATTCAGGTTAAGGAAGAGGGTGCCTGACTCAGGTTAAGGAAGAAGGTGCCTGACTGAGGTTAAGGAAGAGGGTGCCTGATTCAGGTTAAGGAAGAAGGTGCCTGATTCTGGTTAAGGAGTGGCCTGATTCAGGTTAAGGAAGAGGGTGCCTAATTCAGGTTAAGGAAGAAGGTGCCTGACTCAGGTTAAGGAGGGTGCCTGACTCAGGTTATGGAAGAGGGTGCCTGATTCAGGTTAAGGAAGAAGGTGCCTGATTCAGGTTAAGGAGGGTGCCTGATTCAGGTTATGGAAGAGGGTGCCTGATTCAGGTTAAGGAAGAGGGTGCCTGATTGAATTAAGGAGGGTGCCTGATTGAGGTTAAGGAAGAGGGTGCCTGATTCAGGTTAAGGAAGAGGGTGCCTGATTGAGGTTAAGGAAGAGGGGCCTGACTGAGGTTAAGGAAGAGGGTGCCTGATTGAGGTTAAGAAGGGTGCCTGATTGAGGTTAAGGAGGGTGCCTGATTGAGGTTAAGGAGGGTGCCTGATTGAGGTTAAAGAGGGTGCCTGATTGAGGTTAAGAAGGGTGCCTGGTTGAGGTTAAGAAGGGTGCCTGATTGAGGTTAAGAAGGGTGCCTGATTGAGGTTAAGGAGGGTGCCTGATTCAGGTTAAGGAAGAGGGTGCCTGATTGAGGTTAAGGAGGGTGCCTGATTGAGGTTAAGGAAGAGGGGCCTGATTGAGGTTAAGGAAGAGGGTGCCTGATTGAGGTTAAGGAGGGTGCCTGATTCAGGTTAAGGAGGGTGCCTGATTGAGGTTAAGGAAGAGGGTGCCTGATTGAGGTTAAGGAAGAAGGTGCCTGATTCAGGTTAAGGAAGAGGGTGCCTGATTCAGGTTTTGGCAGCAGAATGAGAGAGGTGAGCCCCCCCATCAAACTGTGCTTGAGACTTTGGTTCCTAACGATCATTAGGCTATGGACCGTTCACCTCACCCTGACAGCCCCACCACCTACCCATGCCGTTGTGAACACTGTGGATGCTGTGGCTGGACTTTTTGGACGAGGAACGGGAGTGATTGGACATGTCAGGAGGGGTGGACTCATCTCCCCCACCCCCTTTGTCCACCGACGACCCCGTCACCACCGCCAGGGAAGGGTGGGTGGATGCTGACGCCGAACCTGAGGGACAGAGAAAACGATGACAGGGAGACCTTCACTGGTTTGACGGACACGAAACAGGTTTATATTAACCAAAAAAAAAAAAAAAAGGTTTATATTAACCACAGGTTTTGCCCACGGTGACCAACAAACGCTCAGTGAATTCTAAGATTAATGCAAACAGCCACTTACATACAGAATTTTGACAGTCATACCAGGCGTAAAAGTTTTGCAATGGAGATGTGAGCATTGTCAAAACAGGAACACTGAACTACGAAAAGGTTTTGTCTGCATGTAATTGGTACATGAACACTCTGAAACTTGTAAATGATGCTTGAAATGTTTCACAGACACATTTTTGCACTGAAGCAACGTACAGACACAGTCAGAACAGGAACATCCACAGTATTGAAGATACTGTGTAAACCTGTCAGTAAAGCGCTATAAACTGAAAGGAATGCATGACTACTTTGGATGCCTATTAAAACCAGATGGTGAAGCTACTGTTTACATGGTCGAAACAAGAGCACTAACACGGTGAAGGTACTGTGTACATCAGTAACTAAACTATCAATCCTTTGACTGTGAGGAGAACTAACAAGCTGAAGGTATTGTGTACATCAGTAACTAAACTATCAATCCTTAGACTGTGAGGAGAACTAACAAGCTGAAGGTATTGTGTACATCAGTAACCAAACTATCAATCCTTAGACTGTGAGGAGAACTAACACAGTGAAGGTTCTGTGTACATCAGTAAGTAAACTATCAATCCTTAGACTGTGAGGAGAACTAACAAGGTGAAGGTACAGTGTACATCAGTAACTAAACTATCAATCCTTAGACTGTGAGGAGAACTAACAAGCTGAAGGTATTGTGTACATCAGTATTTGACTGTCAGGAGAACTAACAAGCTGAAGGGACTGTGTACATCAGTAACTAAACTATCAATCCTTAGACTGTGAGGTTTGCAGTGTATGGCCAGTCTGCGTATAATTGTTAAGCTGTTACAGTGAACAGGTCACTTTACATCACTGTTGTAGGGACTTCACTGGTTGCCTGTGAATGATTGTTGCCAATACACGCTGCCTACTCTTGAATGCCATTTCTTGGACAATTTTCTTTGCACTATACCTGTCTACTACCACCCATGCACACATACCCTCCTCTCTGACAATCGAATACTCCTGAAATCACTAGACAAGACCTTGAATTGTTTTGTTGTCTTCCTTCTGCTTTGCTCCTCAGACTTTTCAGAACTCTCTGCCTCCTCTTTTTTACCAAATTTGCTCATCTTGCCTGCTTTTTCAAGGCACAACAAAATTAATTCCTGTATTTTCAACTATCTTTCAAAGCACAACAACATTAGTACCTGTACTTACAACTATCTTTCAAAGCACAGCAAAATTAATACCTGTATTTGCAATTATCTTTCAAAGCTAAACAAAATCAATACCTGTATTTGCAACTATCTTTAATACCTGTATTTTCAACTATCTTTCAAAGCACAACAAAATTAATACCCGTCTTTTCAACTATTCCTCACTATGTGTACACACTGTGTTCAACAGTTAATTAGCTGTTACTTACGAATGAATGAAAGAATGCATGGTGCATGAAAGTGTAAAGACTAATTTCACATTCGAATTGTCCTGTGCGAAAAACTAGCTCTTACCTTTATCATCATAAACTGTTGTGAGCACTGTTCAAACATGAAAATCCAAACTGACAGAAATGTGTACAAGACCAGCTGAACAAACTGTTGATCTAATCATATCATACTGTGACCAGTCACTGAGGGCAAGCTATTGCTGTCTGTGTCTTAAAGCTCAAAAACTACAAGCAGTTTCATGCTACAACCATGGCTATTGTTACCTTCCACATACACAGTACACTCTTCACTGTCCCCTTTTTGCCAAGAGTTCATTACTCAAATTGTGCTGAAACATAAATGCCAATGTGCTTGTCTACGAACCCAAGTTTACATCATGCACCATGCATGCTCCTGTACCTGTATCCAACGCCTGTGTGTGTGTGTGTGTGTGTGTGTGTGGTGTGTGTGTGTGTGTGTGTGTTGTGCGTATGTGTGTGAGTGTGTGTGTGTGTGTGAGTGTGTGAGAGTGTGTGAGAGGGTGTGAGAGTGTGAGAGGGTGTGAGAGTGTGAGAGGGGAGTGTGTGTGTGAGTGTGTGTGTGTGTGTGTGTGTGTGTGGTGTGTGTGTGTGTGTGTGTGTGTGTGAGCACGAGTGCGTGCATGTGTGCGTGTGTGTGTGTGTGTGTGTGTGTGAGTGTATCTTTATACAAGCCATCAAATGCTGACACAGATGATAGACTCTGAATTTAACCTGCACATCCAATCTTCCACATGCACACACACACACACACACACACACACACACACACACACACACACACACACAAATTCCAGCACTAGCAGGTCTAAACACAGGGTGACCTGGAAGATCAGAATAAGTTCTGCTCAGCATTTCTCATATCAAGCACTACTAGGCTCAAACCTATAACCCTCTGACTGGGAGTTCAGTCTTCTGACCACTCAGCCTTTGGACCTGTCACTTTGCACTTTAACATGCGTGTGTAGCTCCATAATATATACAGATGTACAACAACATACATACAACATTTGTTTTAAAAATTGTTCAAAGCAAAGAGCGAAGTGTTTTTTTTTCCACTCAAAACCTGCGGCAGGTGCGATGGAAGTGGTCATTTATACCTCAAAGTCAACATTGAACTGACCATTTAGAACGAACACAGCAAAATTCAACACACGAAAGTAACAAAATGTTTCAGCAAAATTTAACACACCAAAGTAACAAAATGCATGACAAATGACA
>CM065740.1:23349108-23356608 GCA_033310375.1 Conus canariensis
GGCTGCAATTTTTGTCTCACTAGCTTGCCTTCTCCCAACCCCAAAATTACATTTCTTGTTTCATTTGTTTGTTTTCTTTTTTTTTTTTTTTTTAAAGTTTTCATGGTGGAATACAAGGAAATCTATGGCTGGCTACAAGAGTAAAAAGCCCAAAGATAGAGTGGCCGACATCTGTGAGCTGATGACCAAGGGCCATGTCATTTGGGGGTGCACTGCCTGCTGGAGTCACCCTTTCTGGGCACATGCCGACTGTTCAAGAGGAGGTCAGCTTTGAGTAGTTCCGCCTGGATCTCTTCTGAGATCTTGCCTCCCCTGGAAAATGCCCGCTGGTTAGTATCAGGCTGAGCTGACTAATGGCACTGGACCTGTTGTAACTATGTGCACTTCTGTCCATTTCCCAAAGTATTTTTTATCACAGGATAGGAAAGAACAGAATTGTTGTAGACCAATAACCTTCATCACTTGTGCTTACATAACACATGCTTGTACGTTTTCACATTCTTGAATATAATAGAATGATCCACAGTATTTTCTCTCACATTACCGGACGCTTGGATGATGATCCAAAATTTAACATGCCATGATGCTCGAGTTCAACACTAAAAGAGTGACAGACAGCAGCATAGTGATGAACCGAATGACGACAACTCATCACAGTACTCCTGAATCAGGTATCACAGGTGGAGGCCTCCACAATTAGACAGAACATGTTGGCCATTACACAGGCTCGTACTGACCGAAGATCACTGGGAACGTAGAGGAGGGGACGTGGGTCTGGGAGGGGTGTGTGTGAGAGAGGAGACGTTTGGATAAGATATTTGGAGCTCAAGTGAGTGAGCAGCACAGGAGGGGCAGATAACTTAACCATGATCCAAAACATGACATGTGAACTTAACCAAGATCCAAAACATAATGACATGTGCTTACCTCCTTCCACCAAGTCTCCAACCAAACAGGGAAAAAAGGGAATCCTCCAGTTAAAGATTTCATGCGTTAACTTTCACACTACACCGTTTCTTTTCGTTCAGCAAATTTCACCAATTATCTTTTTCTTCTTTTCACACTCAAGTGATTTTAAAAGGATCGCATCAAGCCAATGTTAAAAGAGACACTGTGCACTGAACATATGGCAGCCAATCAAAGTTAAATTTTCCCAAAGCTTTCAAAATGATAGTAAAGGCTCAAATTATCAGACATGTACTGACAAGTATCAATAAACGGGTAGCTCTGTCCCAGCATATTATTTTGTAATAAACGACAATCACAGTACAGTTCACGTAACACTCATTTCAGAGGACAAGAGACATGTGCTTGTGGTCACCAAATATCATGTCAACCGTATCAAGTCTCAAGTCAAATGATCAGAACCATTTTCAGTGTCTTACACACATTACTGCTTTCAAAACATATATACAATACTCAAAAGCGCCGCATGAAGGTTGAAAAAACTCTGAAGTCTTCAACTGGAAAAACACACAACAACCAACCATTCCATGCATCACACACTGAAAACACCAAAGAAGGAGCCCGCATGCTGAAAGTGGAAGCGGTCTTCTGCCACCCAGGGAAAGAGCGACGGTAGGAAATAACGGCTGCCAGGATGCAATCATACCAAAGGAAGACACAGGCCAGGCATTCACAACAGAAACCCCGAACCCTTTCACCACACTCTACCTGCACGACTTCTTCTCCCAGGGTCCCCTCCGCTATCATGGCGGACATGCCCCAGCCCGTGCTGCAACTTCTCCGTCAACCCGTGAATTTTCTCTGCTAAGCTGGAGTGAGGCCGTGAGCTGGACTGGGAAGAGGAGTCTTTTTCATAGTGCATCTCAGACGTGAGATTAGTGATAGGTGCACAAATGGTCTGTGAAGCCACAACGGCCACATCCTTGACGTGGAAATCCTTACCCTGGCCAGCGCCGGCGGCGTTGGGAAAGGCTCCTGACGTTCCGGCCCCCTTCTTCATGAAGGAGCAGAAGAGGTGCTGGCATAACTCTTCTGGAATCTCGGCTTCCAGGTAAAGGTCCATGAAGAGCTTGAAGCCATGGTAATCAATGGGCTGCACAGATACAGGACTTTGCATATAAGTAGCTATGATGGCCATGGCGAACAGATACAGGACTTTGCATTATAATGTAGCTATGATGGCCATGGGCTGCACAGATATAGGACTTTGCATTATAATGTAGCTATGATGGCCATGGGATGTAGCTATGGGGTCATGGGCTGCACAGATATAGACTTTGCATTATAATGTAGCTATGATGGCCATGGGCTGCACAGATACAGGACTTTGCATTATAATGTAGCTATAATGGCCATGGGCTGCACAGATACAGACAGGACTTTGCATTATAATGTAGCTATGATGGCCATGGGCTGAACAGATAAAAGGACTTTGCATTATAATGTAGCTATGATGGTCATGGGCTGCACAGATATAGGACTTTGCATTATAATGTAGCTATGATGGCCATGGGCTGCACAGATATAGGACTTTGCATTATAATGTAGCTATGATGGCCATGGGCTGCACAGATATAGGACTTTGCATTATAATGTAGCTATGATGGCCATGGGCTGCACGGATATAGGACTTTGCATTATAATGTAGCTGTGATGGCCATGGGCTGCACGGATATAGGACTTTGCATTATAATGTAGCTGTGATGGCCATGGGCTGCACAGATATAGGACTTTGCATTATAATGTAGCTATGATGGCCATGGGCTGCACAGATACAGGACTTTGCATTATAATGTAGCTATGATGGCCATGGGCTGAACAGATATAGGACTTTGCATTATAATGTAGCTATAATGGCCATGGGCTGCACAGATATAGGACTTTGCATTATAAGTAGTTATGATGACCTTTACCATTCTGTGTATACATGGTCAATTCATGTTCACAGATAATTATTGCTTTTGATATTACCATTGTTATTATTATCATCACCATCATACTTGTACACTGCCTATCCTCAGAAGCCAAGTTCTGGGCACTTTACAATCCATGCTCATATTTACACAATGCACTGCCTACCTACACAGAGCCAACTGAAGAAAATACACCCGTGTCATTCAGTCACACATCAGTCACTCAGACTTTTGCTCATTCCATCGATATTTACAGAGCATACATGCTACGTGAATACATGTCATCTATACCGATGGCCAAACAAGCCTTCTCTTCCGAAAGCTGGAGATCAAATTTTACGAATGGGCAAGGTCTTGTGCACACATTCACGCACAGAATCTAGGTCTTTAGTCTCATTTGAAGGACTTTACAGGAAATAGAGTCAGAGCAAATGCCAACTCAGAAGGGAAAATCTTTCACTGAAATGGCCTACAGGAGATTCGAACCTGCAACTACAGGATCACCAGGATCATGAGTCTTGGCGCTCTACCAACTAAACTATTCCATCTCAAGATCATCTTTTTCTCTGCATCCAAATAACAAGGACTGATACCTTTCTTTCATGCCTCATAATCATGACCTTAAGTATATACACACTGAATGTTTTTGTGGCACTGGTGAAACTCACTGTACCAAGACAAATGGAAAAACACACAAAATAAACAAGTAAGCCAAAAAAGAAAAGAAAGGGAAAAGGCTGAGATGATGCTGAGTTGTTGGCTGACCTCCTCAGGATTATATTTGGACAGCACACCATCTCCGTTGAACTCCTCTAGCACGTCTTTCACCTTCTTGCAAGAATCTGTTCACGCACACACACACACACACACAAACACACTATACAACATATGCATTAACACACTATACAACATATGCATTATATGGTGTAGTGGTGTCTGTCTGTTCGTGTGTTTGTGCAGGTCTGTCTGAGTGTGTCGGGGTGTGTGTGTGTGTGCGCGCGCGTGTGTTTGTGTGTGCGGGCGCGGGCGTGTATGCAGCCTTTGTGCGTGTGTGTGTGCGTTGCTTACTTCTCTTCTGTCTTCTTGTTTAATACTTTACAAGATTTTGTTTGTTTCCAACAGAAATTTTTATTAGGCCTATGTTAAAATGGTGCGATGTTTATTTTTTTCCCCTTGCATTTCTGTGTCCTTTCTTTTTCAAAATATCTTTTGACATGCTATCATGAAATGTGATCGTGTGTGTGTGTGTGTGTGTGTGTGTGTGTGTGTGTGTGTGTGTGTGTGTGTGTGTGTGTTGTGTTGGTGTGTGTGTGTGTTTGTGTGTGTGTGTGTGTGCGCACGCTTGCATTTTGTATATTAGATATTCATCATGTCATTGAGTGATTTTAATTATGTGAGATATTTGTGACTTGTTTATTTCTTGCTTAATATTTATGAAGTTTGCCTCTATTTTCTTTCTATCTTTGGCATGAATACAGTGTTTATTGTAGTTTATGCTTTTATTCACACTTTGCAAGCGCTTTGAGCTCATCAGAGATGGGGCACATATGAAATTTCATTATTACTATTATTATTATTATCTGTTGTCGGCAGTTCATGCTTGTTTTACTTTCTATGCTTAACAATGCACAAGTAATACTGAAGGATTCCATCCCAAAGCTATCTAAGGCTCCCGAAGTCATAAAAATGTTGGTGTATCCCATCAGTTGAGTCTTCTTCTCTGTTAACATGGTAAGAGGTCCCTGGGATGCCACACTGAAGAACTGTTCACCAGGTTCCTCCAGTTCTGTCAACTGTGTATCAAGACTTGGGTCTCCGTAAATGTTGTCTCCTGTCTATTCTGCATTGTCGTCAGTTGGTGTTTTTCTCTCTTTCCCCAACATCTCCCTCCTTCAACGCTTCCCCGGAACTTTGTCTCAACAATGGCACTGACTCTTGTTACATGACCATACCAATGTTTGTTCTTGTTTTTAACTGGCATCAGTTGATCTTCACACGTCCACTGTGCTGTGTAATGGTTTGATGCACTTGTTCATGAGATATAAGTATATCTAATCTGCAGTATCTTCTGTTTAGTAGTGGCTGAATTCCCCTTGTGTGCATACACATGCACAGGATGAGATACACAGTTCGCCACACATCTGAACTGCACAGATTTCTGCTGGACATGAGGTGTCCTCAGGTGGTGTGCATGGAAGCAGTCCGTCTGGCTCTCCTATATTTGAAGTCAGTTTTAAGTGTTTCTCTTGTAAGCCTGCTAGTGGCAGCTTGGTTACACTGTTTCAAAACTACCAAATGCATGTGCTGATGGTGTTAGGGGAAAAACAAACCTCCACATGTATAGGCCTGCAATGTTGCCTGCGGAGCAAGAAGAAACAGATACACCCGAAGGTGCGGGTAAGACCCAGAGAAGTACTGTCCTCAACTGCCGAACAAACCAGGTGGGAGCAATCCTGCACCACTCTTGGAAGCCTGCGCTGTCTTCACATGGGTGCAGGCACGCACTGAGCATTCCATTTACACGTGAGTATGGCATGTCACACAAATGTATGTGCAACAGTGTTGAAAAATAACAAGTTCCTCTATCCCATGTCAGTGTTCTGTGGGTTCTGGAAACACAGAAATGCCCAGCAGGCACCAGGATATTTTGAGAGAAAAGGGACACTGCTAAAGCATTCCTCGTTCCCCAGGAAACCATGATGAACACACACACAGATGGCAGCACCTTCATTCTTCCTGTGTATGTTGCTGTAACCCTATGACCTCTTGGTTGCAATAATGAATGTAATGACATTTAGAGAAAAAGGCAAATCAGAACAAAACAAATGGTGCTTGATGATTTCATATCTATATATAATTTCTTATCAGTCTTTTCAGCATAGCTGTACTTCTTAAGGTACTAAAAGACACTGTAGGAAAGGTTTAAACTAATGAATCTACGTAAAGGGCAGAGAAGTTACTCTAACATTCCACATTTGATTTTCCTGACAGTTGAAAACATGGTAGCAAAGCACGCTCTAGCAAAGCTCTAAAACAAAAATCACTCATTATAAAAGTGTGAAGGCACACCTAAACACAGGACATGGAGGTTCACATCAGTTGTAAGTCAACGCAACAACTTAATGTGTGGAAAAAATACCCTCCCCTCCCCCTCCTCCTTTTCTTGCTCTCATTCCACTCTCTCTCTCTCTCTCTCTATCTGTTAATCTATCTATATGAGTCTATCCAATATAAATATATGATGAAACAATACACACAAGAAATGTACTCCTGCATCTGGTGGAACTCAGCAGGGCTGAGTTTCTGCCACTGTCGAGCCATGATGACGGCGGCAGCAGTGTTGCGGTGGCCGTGGTGCTATCTGACGTCAATGGTCGATAAGATGCACCCCCTCTACCCTCCCACAGGGCAGAGTCCTGTGCGTATCCCTTCCCCACTTAGTTCTCAAACACATGGACTGGGCACATTTTCTGTCGAGGTTGGTACACTGGTCAGCAGGCACAGACCATCACTGCAAGAAAAAAGAAAAAAAAAAGATAAAAAGACAATCGCAGAATGACCTTTTGGTCAATTCCTGTTGAACAGCATATTAATATATTCATTGTGTCCAGAATGAAATTCCAAGCAACTTTTCTCTTTGTTTCCACATGAGTGCATCAGACCTGCTGACAAATACCTCTGATAATACCCATAAGGCAGACAATGTCAGATTTTGTCTTTCATCAAACACCATTATTTCTCACATTTTTCACATTTCGGTTTTCTTTTTCTTTGGTGCCAGTGAGAGAGTGCGAAAAAATAGCCACAAGCAGAAAATGTCGGATGTATGATTGTGTCACTCATTGAACTCACCATAATTTTTCACAGGTTGTTTTTCTTTTTCTTTGCTGTCTTCTTCCACGCTCTCTCACACTCTCTCACTGGCATCAATCTGATTCTTCTAACGGACTCTCCCATACACAGTCACACACTGATTGTCCTGTCAAAGCCCTAGCACCAAAGCTTACCAGAAGCATTCAGCATCAAGCTGTCATATTAGGCAACCAACCAAAGAAGACACTGCCCTGTCGCTGAGTCACTGCAGTGGTGCCTGCTGATCCAACGTATATTAGACTTCACCTTCTAAGCCCCTTACTCATGACAATTACTGCCTAGTTGAGCAGCCAGTGTGAGAAAGTCTTGACTCTTCAGAACGTCCACCCACTGGCAGTCTTCATGAGCTTGCCGATTCCAGTAACTCTGACCTGGACTCAGCATGGACATGGACCTGGTGAGGAAATCTGAACTGAGGCCATCATGAGAGCTGGGCATGAAAAGCCCACATAATGTGAGATTTGTCTTGTTTTGTTTGGGGGAGGATGTATTGGGAGCATGATAGAGATGAAGATGATACTCTTGAGTTTCCACTCCAGTATGATAATTTTTGGGAGAATGAAGTGATGAAGATGAACCTCTGGGGTTCTGTTCCAGTCTGATGATGTATCTGTGTGTCAGCCAGGTGCAAGACACCTGCAGCACTGGGCAGGAAACTTGAGCAACACTCAAAGATACTGCCACCAAGTGAATGAAATTTGACTGGAAGGTTCTAGTTTTCCAGTTTGAGCCAACAGCACACACAATT
>CM065740.1:23364108-23396608 GCA_033310375.1 Conus canariensis
TCACTGATGCTGCTGATAATATTGGCAGCCACATCAAAGACAAGCTCTGAACACGTTCACCTCTACTACAACTAAACTACTACTTCTGCTGCCGCTACTACTACTACTACTACTACTACTGCGATCACTGCTGCTGCTACTGCTGCTGCTGCTGCTGCCGCCACTGTTGCTATCACTACAAGAACTATTATTTTTTACACACCCATCTCTAAACGCAGTCAGGAATGCATCTGCTGAGCATTTTACTGTTTCCACTGTTTTCAAAATTCAAAATTTTACTGCTGCAGTTGCAACAACTATCACGGCGACTGCTGCATTTATCACCACCACTACCAGTCCTCCTACAAATGTTGCTGTTGTTCTTGCTGCTGTTGCTGCTACTGTTACTGCTACTACGTTTTGCTTCCTCGCAATGTCTAGACTCTCTTGTACCCACTTCCACCTTCAAAATCAGCACTAACTTTAATGTGCTGGACTTGCTAGCCAAAGCCGATTCTTGTAAACTAGAAACACGCAAAGTTCGCCATCGTCTTCAGTGTGACATTCACCGCCACGACCTCAGCACCACTAAAACGGTACGGGGAACAGCTGCGGCAGAAATCTTTAAAGCCTCTGCCATCAGTATCACTACTATCATCACCAGGAACAGTGATACCAGAGTACGTAACAAACAGCAGCAGCAGTTACAGCTGTCGTAGCACAAGTAGTTGACGTGGCAGTGGCGGTTTTAGCACAGCAGAAGCGGTAGCTGCAACTGTAACATCGTCATCGCAAACAGCAGCAACATCAACAGTAACAATAGAACTGACAGTAGCAGCAGTGGTAGTATCACAATCGGCAACAGCGACTAGATCAGCAACAGCAGAAGCAGAATTTGCAGCAGCAGAAGCGGAAAGAAGCAGCAGTAGCCACAGAAGTAGTAGTAGTTGTAGCAACAGCAGTGGAAAAACTCACCATCATCACCAGCTGGTGTAACAGAAGCAGCGGCAGTCGCAGGACAAGTGGTGGTATTATCATCATCATCATCACCAGCAGCAGTAACGTAAGGAACAGTAGAAGCAGCAAACTTCAGTGGTAGTACAATCAGCAGCAGCAGAATACAGGCACTGAAGCAGTGGTATCATTATCACCAGTAGCATCAGTAACAGTTATAAGAGCTGCAGAAGCAGAGGCTGCAGCAGTTGGTTGTGACAGTATCATCACCAGGTAAAAGAACCAGCAGTAGTGGCAGCAGAATTATAGTATCATTATCATCGCCAGCGGTAGCAACAGCAGCAGGAATAAGCAGCCGTCGTCGCAGCAGTATGAAGAGGAGGTGGAGGAAGAGAAAGAGAGATGAGCAGCAGCAGAAGCAGCAGCAGCAGCAGCAGCAAGCAGCAGAAGCGGTAGTAGTAGTGGCAGTGTTAGTAGTAGCAGCACTTCATCTGGGTGTCGGACCAATTCGGTTTACAACTGAAAAGGACTCAAACGTTTTCAGCCGAATCGGCACCTCATCCTAACGATTCTTCGCCAAGTCGGACAGGATAGTTGATATTTATGTCCAAGCTGTCCAGTCTTGTGATCCTTCAACACTTACAAACACTACTACAATGATTTCAAGCCAGCATGTAATCATCTTACCGCTCACTAACAGTGCTTACGTCGGCAATGTAAAAGCAACTTCCCATGCACGGAAACTAAACTTTGTGTAGTGGTCAAATCAAAACCATGCTGCCAACGCGAAAACAAACAAACAAAAACAAAAACTGAAGTCACTCTGACATACTGTTTTGATATGTTTCAGTTCTGCATAACGTGCCAGTAACAATCCACGTTGTTTGCTATTCGTTTTATCAAATGAAAACATATGTGACTTGTTTAAGACTCTTTTACGATGTGTCCCTATCACTTTGTCCAGTTGATTTTCAAAACGCCCTATTGATTTTCCTTCAAGTAGGATACACGTCCAACGCTTTCGAATTTCTAGATAGAACAGCGGCAGCAGCAGCAACAGCATTGGAGGCAGTATCATCCCCATCATTATAACCGGCATCAGCATCACGAGTAGCGGCAGCCGAGAGAGGAGCGTGTCCTAGCACGACCTTGACTGCTCAAGACGAACAATGGACAGGCCTGCAACCAGAGCATCTGAAGCGAAACAACTTTCAGCAAAATGACCATACAAGGTACGATTCAAGCTGTAACTAACGCGGCCTTCTGCCACATGGCATGGTACGGTGATCAAAGAGGTTTCTACTGGTATCCTTTTCGATTAGCATTAGCTACCGCTGTCGCTGGTTCAAGAAGGAGAAGCAGTGCAACAAGCAGCAGCAGCAGCAACAATAGTAGTAGCTGCAATGGAGTATCAGTGTTTCACTCATGTGTTTGTGTTTGGAGTTGCTGGCTGAGGGCAGACTTGTACAATAAACAACAAAACAATTCGGCGGGGGGTTATACCTCCAGTGCGACGTCACCACAGACAATCATGCTGACAACCTTCTCACCCACAGAAATGCTCTCAGCAGCCTGTCCTTCGCTGGTGAGGGTGTTTCTCATGCCGGCTGACCCTGCAGAGTTCAAGGGGAGGAGACAAACAGCGATTTCACTGCTTCCACGATGATATAGGCCTGACATTCAAAGCGGTGCTGCACTCCCCACACAAAACCAACCTGCTGCTGGAAAAAAAAATTCGGGGGATTTTCAACAGAACTTTGTTTTCCCCGTTGCTCTCTTCCCGAATTACTGTCCCAGTCCTCATGTTTGTAAAAGTGGTGTTAGTGTTACCCGCAAAGGATCACGGCTTCAGCGTGCTATGCTTTTTGGTTTGTAGGAAACATCTTTCCATCAAGGTTCGGGTTCAGTCCTCATTGTGGCGTCTGGCGCTTGAGGCATTGGCGAGGGATCTCCATCTGTTTCCTAATGTTCTGAGAGTCTGCTTGATTCGAGCGCGTCTTTAGCCTGTCAGATCTCTTTTGACTGTCCTGAACCAGTTGTTTATTTGTTTTGGGAGTGAACTCAACTAAAGGTCAGGCTGCAGAAACTGTGCACTGGTTTCACTCCCTTTCATCCATGGTTTCCACTGTTTTTCGGCTGTGGAAAAAGCCTCTTTCGCCCACTTCTTTCGGACACCAAGTTTTTCCAAGGGAAACAATGAGGTGCAACTACAGGTTCAAATATGTTCACTAATCTCCTAAAATTATTACTCGCCCTGCTATACATGCTGCATAATAACCTGCGCTCTGCACAGAAAACTAACTACGATGCCGAATGAGTGACGCGCCGTTTCTATCGCCAGATAAGTGTATTCCCGTCAACTATCAAGTCAGCTTCGCCTTGTCCCCTTGTCCACCCCTTCCTCCCCCCCCCCCTCCTCAATGCACCCCCCTTCCCCATTCACGTCTCTTTCTGTCTGTCTCCATCTCCAACCCTGCAGCAGCAGCAGCAGTATCGCTCCTCTTACTTCCATCAAAGACTATACCAGCAGCGTAGGAAGATGCAAAGTTGGGCCATAAAACGGGAAAAACCGGGGGGACCGTGGGAGAGAGCGAAAGACCTGGCGTGATGGTGTGTGTGTGTGTGTGTGTGTGTGTGTGTGTGTGTGTGTGGTGTGTGTGTATGTGTGTGTGTATGTGTGTGTGTGTGCGTGCGTGCGAGCGTGCGTGCGTGCGTGCGTGCTGTGTTTTGTTAAGTTGTGTGTGTGTGTGTGTGTGTGTTGTGTGTGTGTGTGTGTGTTGTGTGTGTTGGTGTCGTGTCGTGGTTTCGTGTCGTGTCGTGTCGTGTGGCGTGTGTGTGTGTGTGTTGTGCGTGTGCACTGGGGATTGGGGGGTAAAGTGCAAGTAAAATTACTGGAGCGTGTTTACAAATGCATTTTTGCAGACAAAGCTAGACCACTACGAGCACCTGTACCCTTAAACATCTAAAGTCCACTAGAGAACGTAAGCCACCTTCAGAGTGTGCGAGCGTCTTCATTTCTCAAAGCTTGGCTTGGTAAACTTACGGGAAAAGAGGGGAGGGGGAGGGGGAGACATGCATGCCCCTCCTTCACTAAAGCTGGAAGTGGGTTGGGGGAGCTGCACCCTGCTCCCTCTAGCTCCCCTTGTTTCTATGCCACTGTACACAATACAATCTGTCTAATCGTGTCCACAAACTGCCTCCCCCTCCCTTCCCCCCACTCCTTCAATCACCGTCTTTGACCTTCCCAGTTTCACTTTATCACGTCCTTCTCTTTCAGACTGTTCATGAGGGCTCAACCCTGCATGACCTGAAAATAGGCGCAGTCTCATGGAAGTTTGTGATTCCAATCGCTGATCTGTTGCATGCCCAGCGAATGGCCCCACCTTACCGCCAATGCTATCCTCACTAGCCTAATGGTTCAACTAATTATAAAGTACTGTCTACTCTAATTTGGAGCGATCACGTTCAGTAAGTTAGAGTCTGACCTAAGTTGGGGACTTGGGATCCCGTGTCTTACTTGTAGACTGATATGTGCAGCTGTTTTGACGGGATGTTGGCACAAAAATCACCCAACATCAATCACCACAAACAATTATGATATGCACAGGCAACAAGGAATAAAGAAATGGTCAAGATTTACAATAAGCTGGTGATCTGAGACTGAATCGGAAAGGTCAGAATTTTGTGCTGTTGGAGTTTACATGCTATTTTCAAAGCATATAATTGTGTTGTCAGTGAACCAATGCTTGTTGTAAGGATCGTTCTATGGCAGACAAGAACAAGAAAGCCAAATCAGCGTTCCACAGAGAATCTGTGACGGACATTCTATTTTGATCAGCTGGAATATTTTAACTGAAATCCAAAATTTAAAAAAAAAATGGAGGAAAATTAAGAAACGGCCACACTAAAACCACTGAAGTAACTGGTTTCAATATTTGTGCTTTCCCCATGAGCTGATTTGGGAAACAACTCAGCACAGGCAGAAACGGTCCATGTTCCCCCGTTAGCTACACAGGGGAGAAGGGAGGCGCGTGCCTTGGTCTGCTTCAAACTTCGCTCTGAAAAGAAAGTCCGAGAACAATGATAAGCCAGATTTTTTTTTTAAATCCAGACACTGACAAACGCCATAGCACTCTCCGTCCCATGCCCGCTTTCATTTTGCTTCAAGCTCATTTTCTTGCGTACTTCTCTGCTTCTCTCCCCCCCCCCCCCCCTCCCACCTAGGTATACCCTTCAGAGTACCCCCCCCCCCCCCCCCCCCCCCAACCCAGCGCCCGTTCTAGACGTCTGAGAATATATCTAGAACAGACAACATTGAAACAATATACCTACCCTCCCCCACCCCTCAAGGCCCCTCCTCACTTTCCCAACCTGTTCTCTACTCCTTGCAACCCTCCCTTCTTTCCACTGCCTACCAGCCGTAATAATGATGTACAGCCTACTTCAGAAGCACCAGGAACATCCAAGCACAGAAGTATGCGTTCCCTCCGAAATGACGTGTAAATTTACCGGAAACACGTTCAAACATAACATGAACGACTGGTGAACAAGTGCAGATTTTTCTCTCCCTCCCCCCCTCCCCCCTCACACACACGCATACGCCAATGCATGCACACCTATAGCTATGGACACACACACACACACGCGCGCGCAACACACATAGATCTACATTTGTCGTATACACACACGCGCACGCACGCACGCAAGTGCACACGCACGAAAACATGAACAGCGCGCGCGCGCGCACACACACACACACACACATACGTGCGCGCGCAGAGCGGGAGAGAGACGAGTACTCAGTTCTGAGAGAGAGAGTAGGAGAGAGGGGAGAGAGAGAGAGAGACGCTGCCAAGTTGTGTGTGGAATTTTGACGTCATGAGCATTAAGTATTATGGCGTTTGGCTCGGGGAACCGCACTTGTACAGAACAATTAATTCACAACACTAACATGCCGTGCTCTCCAGTCGGGAGGTAGGGTTCCCAGGATTCCTTTCTGCAACCTCCACCCCCCCCCCTCCCCCCGCGCTCTTACATTAATCTTACATGTCCCCTCGTTTTTCGCATGAATGATATTCCTGGTGTGTGTGTGTGTGTGTGTGTGTGTGTGTGTGTGTGTGTGTGTGTGTGTGTTTGGCGGCGCGCGCGCGCGTATGCGTGCATGCGTGTGTGTGTATGTGTGGCGTGCGTGCGTCGTTCGTGTGTGTGTGTGTGTGTGTGCGTGTGTGTGTGTGTGTGTGTGTGTGTTGTGTGTGTGTGTGTCCACTATTGGTATGTACTGTAAATGGAAACAAAGCTTGCCTTCTGTCGTGCTTGAAACGTGTGCAACGGCCTCAAAAGGAAGTGTAAAGGCCGCCTTCTTTCGTAAACATCTTGAAAACCGCTTCAAATATTTCCTCGCACTTAACACAATTTTTTTCCCCTAGGAAAAAAACTACAACAAAAACTTACGTTTCTTCGCTTACACCTGTGCAGTGACTGAGATGCAACAAACACACAAACAAACAGACCAAGAAATTTGGCACGAACGACTGTTAGTCGACGCATCATTGCGTACACACTAATCCGTATACGCCACACCACCTCTGCTAACGCCTGGGGCCGATATGCTCAACGAGGAGAGGGTGGGAAGGGTGGGGAGAGCGGGGTGGGTAGGGGCAGGGTGGGTGAGTGGGGGTGGGAGGGCGAGGACTGTGGGTGGGGTGGGGTGCTCAGATCAATAGCTAATGGGTGGATAGATCAATGAGGGAAAAAAAAAAAAAAAAAAGCACAGGCGATGGACGGGAGTCGGCAGATGGCCGATCCCCGCACGAACCCCACGCCCTCCAGTCAGGCTCCGAGCGCCAGGCCGACGAGGGAACTAACAAGGGTTAACTACGTTAAAGAACGGGGAGAAAGCGGAGGGGCAGAAAGAGGAAGTAGAGCCTGACGAAAGAGGGCGGGGGGGGGGGGGGGGGGGGGGGGAGAACAGAGTAGATGGAAGGTGGAAAAGGGAGGACGGACGAGAGCTAAGGGGAAGGGGGTGGAGGCAATGGAATAGGGTCCGGGGTGGGGTGGGGTGGGGTGGGGTGGTACTGGGGAGAGAAGGAAAAAGAATAGAAATAAAACGAACCTTAGTAGACGCTGCCATAAACTGTAATACTTATTAAGCTACAGACCTGGCTTGCTGGTAATGAATTTTTTTTCTCTCTTTTTCTTTTAATCATTTTTAAGGTGCAAGGGAGAGGAGGATAGAAGGCGCAGGAGGAAGAGAGAAGGCGGGAGAGGAGAAGGATGAGAATGAACATTTAACTCACACACACACACACACACACACACACACACACACACAAAACACACACAAATCCGGTTCAAAGATGGTGCAGTACCACGTCTTGACCCCCGCCATCCATACATCCTTAAAAACGTGGTCTCTGGAGGGAGGCAGTCATCTTGTTGGAAGCTACATTTAGCACTGACAAAGAAAACCAAAATCCCCAAACAAGCAATTTTAAAAGTGGAGTAACTGTTCAGAAAGTGCACACTGTCAATGTCAAGACTCCAGGGCCCTGTGACAGTCGACTGATGACCTGTGACGTCATCAGGTTCCAGTCGCCAGGAAGTTTCCAGAAGACGAATCAGGCACCCGATGCCTATGAGAGGCAGAGATGAAGAACAAAGACGAAGTCTGCACAGTTTAGTAAATGATTCACACTTTCTCCGTTAGAAATCCTCTCAACCTTCAACAAAAGCGTCGTAAATGTCACTTCAAGCGCTAGCGGTAACACACACACACACACACACACACACACACACACACACACACACACAAAATCCCCAAACTTTCCTTCATATACTGCCACTATTTTTGTTTCCATGCACCGTGGACGTTAACATCCTCTGGTGAATGAAATGGTTGGGATTCTTTTCCCTCGATACAGTTATCGATGACTAAGACGTAGTCTACTTCTGAAAAGACTGTATAATGCGAAAGACACGTTACTACTGTCGTTTCACTCTTTTGGGGCGCCAGAAAAAAAAAAAAGAAAAAAAAGGGGCGAAAAAAAGAAAAACGATTATCACACTTTGTGCTGGGCTGAAAAAGAGCAGTGCAATAACCACAACCTCCAGGTCACTTGTAACCGCAATAAAAAATATTTTAAAAAAAAAAAAAAACCACCACCACCACCACCACCACAAACAACACAATCATTCAGAAAGAAAAACGATTTTAAAAATGTAAATAATCAACATGGGAGGACACACACATGATCTTATTAAAGTCGTTTTTCGTTGTAAACCGAACAGATCAAAACAGCTTTCGGTTTTCAATATTGCTGTAGACAAAAAAAAGCCCCCCGTCCTCTCCCCCCCCCCCCCCCTCCCCATCCCCATCTCAAAGTCTGCTATATCAAAAGACATGAGCAACAAGGAAAAAAACTTCGGCGGTGCTAAAACCGCAAGATAAATGTGAAACATATACTATATGGATACCAAAAGACAGAGAGACAGACAGACTGGTATATGCTTGACACTTGGGTTGAACCTGTATAAATCAGACTACGATCAGATATCTATAGTTTACGTCAGAAAAAAAAGATGTTATTAGCTACAAATGATATGCAGTTAAACTCCGGTTACTCGTGCGACGCAAAATGCATCGAGTTTTAACACATATTTCCTTACTCTTAAATACAAACACGAACAGCTTGTCTTTCACTGTAGTACCTCTCGAGCTGAATGGGATAATGTTTTTCGGTCGGTAATAAACGTTTCCAAGGATGTAACAAGAGTGCAAATGTATATATACGAGAAAAAATATCTTTCGATATAATATTTGGGATAAGAACGTAGTGATGAGTACACTGTGTACTCAAACTCGTGTCTTTCATCAGGTGTGAACTTCCATAGGTATGTGTGTGTGAGTGTGAGTGGGGTGGAGTGGGGGGGGGGGGGGGGGCGAATGCGTGCTCATGCGTCCGTCTGAAAAAGTATGGTTATGTTTTCGACATCAGCTTTGAAGTCACATTCTGTTTGGAATCCACGATTAATTAAAATTTGGGGTATACCGAAAGGCTGATGTACAAATACAACCTCACATCTCTTCCAATGTTTTTAGAATATGACCGCGCGCACAGAGAGAGAGAGAGAGAGAGAGAGAGAGAGAGAGAGAGAGAGAGAGAGAGAGAGAGAGAGAGTATATAACTCATGGAATCTAAAAGCACCGACTACGCAAAAACTTAAGTCCTGATATGAGACTTCAAACGGTGTTTTAGCATTTAGACGGTAATTGGGACTTAAGTGTGACCGATTTTGTTTTACTTGTATCATGAGACAATTTGGACTATCCCCCCGTTTATAATAATTATTGGATATGTTTATCGCCATTCCTCATTATTCAGATGAGTTGTTGAGAGGGAAGGGTCAGCTGGGGAGAATGAGTGGCGGAAGGATACCCAGAAACTTCCTAAGTTGTTTGGAAGTCATGTTACTGAGCCTTCTTAATGACAGTTTGCTAGTTTGTCATAAGCCTTTTCGTTTATACCGTTGTGCATAATAAAGATTAATGTCTATTGAATTTTGCTCTAACTGGTCAGAGTACTTTAATGAATTTATTTAGCAGTGAATCGTAGACATGTTGTTAGCGCTGGTCTGGTTGGTTCGTAGCCTGATGGTGTCTCTTCGTTTTCCGGGTACTGTTACACGATGGGTGGGTAGCAGACTCTGATTTACGGGCGTGTGTGTGTGTGTGTGTGTGTGTGTGTGTGTGTGTGTGTGTGTGTGTGTTGTGTGTGTGCGCGTGCGTGCGTGCATGCCTGTGTGTGTGCGTGCATGCGTGTGCGTGTGCGTGCGTGTGATTATCGAATAACAACAAGAAAAACAATAATACCAATAGCATTGAAGCACAAATTCGGAGACTGTCAATACAAATCATCACAGCTGACATTTGACATTCAAGGTCAAATCTAAACTTAACTGCCCTATCATCTTTATTATCCTTTCATCAGCCCGATTTTCAGCCGGAAAGGAAGAGATATAACAGCAAAAATCTCCCTGAAACCACTGCCAGGATGTCTTCTTCAGTATGTGGTCTTTGACATCTGTACCATTTTGCTATTCGGGTTTTGAAGAGAACCCTTCAGTGTGTGTGTGTGTGTGTGTGTGTGTGTGTGTGTGTGTGTGTGTGTGTGGTGTGTGTGTGTGTGTGTGTGTTGAACAATTTAGTAGTATTTCGAACAGTGTGTGTGTGTGTGTGTGTGTGTGTGTGTGTGTGTGTGTGTGTGCTGAACAATTTAGTAGTATTTCGAACAATTTAGTACCGTTTACACACACACACACACACACACACACACACACCACACACACACACACACACAACGTATATTGCCGTCTCATCTTTGATGCCATACCAGAGACACTACCGTCACACCGCTCATTCAGACTCCCCTTTCTAAGTCACACCCAAGCCCGTCCCCTCGTAGCCCAGGCACCAGCAATCCGCATGGAGAGTCAATGCCGAGTCGCCATGATGACGCAACCAACATGTGAGACACTGCACTGCGGCTGAGTCACTTCGGTGGTATTTAGTGGTCCCTGTTCTGATCTAACATCTTTTTCTCTTTTTTCTCTCTTTTTTTTTTTCCTTTCTCTTCTTTTCTATTTTTTCTTTTTTTTTTCTTTTTTTTTTTTTTTTGCGACGCAACTTTTCTGATATCATATGCGGCGATCCAGTATAGGCAGGACATCATCTATTAAGCTCCAACTCGACAATAACTGCGGAGCCATCGTGAAAGAGCCCCTCTCCGGAGAACGCCACCCAACTGTGTCCAACGACGGTGCCAATGACCTTGCCGATACCGGCACCCTCGACACAAACTCACCAAGAGAACAAACGCAGACGGAAAATCGAAACTGAGGTTACCAGATGACCTGGGCGCGAAAGGCCACAGAATTTGAACTCTTTCTTCTTTTCTGTTCTTTTTTTATATTTAAGAAAACTTTCCTTTACATACTTATGAAGATTGTTATGGAGTTCAATTCTGGTTCGAGGTTGTATGACTGGGGGTGTGCTCGACGCTTAGTTCCATAGAATATCCCGGCGTCAACCAGGCTCGAGAGATACAGATAGACTCCAGCAGTGTTGGTCATGAAATTTGAGCAACACTTTCAGAGACGCATCTACTGAGTGGATGAAACTCGACTGTTTGGTTCCAATTTTTCCCAACGAAGTCCACAGCAAAATTCAACCCTGGTTAGAAGCCAGTGACGGGCCGAAAAATCCCACAAACATAAATGGCTCCGATGGGAATCGAACCCGCGACCTCCCAGCCGGGATTCTGCGACCATAAACACTATGCCACAGTGGCTTTTGTTTTTTCTAATCTCTCCTCAAACTTATAATCAAGGGTTTGTCACGGGGCCTGTACTTTCTGGGACACACAGACGCAAAATTAAAGCTTGGCAACGCTAGGATGGTTGAAAACAAGGTTCTGACGACAGGAAAAAAAACAATCTGACATGCATGCCTGAGTGTATAGCAGCTTACAGAGATACGTGACTCACACAATCGGCATTTCCAGCAAGATTGCATTTCCCAAACTCCTTATCCCTCACAACCCTCATCACACTACCACCCCCACATCTTCCTCCACCCACCCCCTCTCCCCACCCCCCCCCCCCCCCCCCCCCCTCCCAGCTCACTCTTGTCTTGATTATTCTGCAGAAGAAGAAAAAGAAGAGGAGGAGGAGGAGGAGATGGAGGAGAAGAAGAAGAAGAAGAAGAAGAAGGAGAAGAAGAAAGAGGAGGAGGAGGAGGAGGAGGAGGAGGAGAGAGGAGGAGGAGAAGGAGGACAGATATTACATACTGCTTAATCGAATGATTACAGACCCTTCCTCCCTCCTCCCTACGCCCTGTATCAGATTAATGCAGCAGGGTGCTTTGGGGTTTACGAGGGTTTTGTTTGTTTGACCCCCACCCCACCCCTCTCCCTCTCCACCAACCCTCTCCTCCCTCAATCCAATGCATAGCTGAATGCTGCTTACATTGCAGTGGAGTGAAATGTTGAAATCACTGGCTTTCGTTCCCTTACAACCTGGGCTGCTCAGCTCACAAAGCTTTGCGGCCAGGAAGAAAAAAAAATCGCCTCAATGCAACTGGCATTCGGTGCACCCGACTTCAACACTATCAGTTTGGAGCGTTTATCACCACTGCAAAGGAACTTGTGTTTACACCCTCGTCCAACGGTTGTTTGGCTGGCTGGTTTGTCAGCAACTTTATAAAAAACAACAACTACTGAACCCATTTCAATCCAGCTTCAAGAAAACGTAGCCACAGGTCGGAACTATTAAATTTTGGAGCGGATCCGAGCGGCGGATCAAATCCGGATTGAATGGTGGATCCATGTTCCTACTCAATATCTATGGAACTGATATGAATGGAATCTGATGGACAAAAGGAATGAGGCCCACGGACCAAATCATATACGGATCCGGATCAATGACGCATCCAGGATCTGTCCAGCAATTTTCCAATGAACAAATCTAAAAACAACACTTAACAAACAATCATAACTGAACACAGTCTCACAAATAAAAGTACAGAATTTCTCAAGTTTAAACCATATGCAGCTTGTTTATTTCAGCGAGTCAGAGAACATCATTCTATCTTTTACGCTGACTGTAAATACATTTTTGGAAGTGCGAGGGGATGGGGGCAAAAAACATACAAAAGGGGATGCCATGATATTTTAAACTCATAGCTTCAAAATTTTCTTTCATTTCATAGCACATCATACTGCTTATAGAACACACACGTTCATTTGATGTCATTTCCTTTGAAAGAGGAACTTAAAAACACAAACATTCATTTGAATTTGAAATGCATGTCCTAAGATTGAAAATTGTGACTTTATTCGGGGTAACTAAAAAACGCAGGCATTCATTTGAAATTGAAATCCATGTCCTACGATTAACAAAAAAGGTGAGTTTATTTACTTAACTTTCTTTTCAGCTTTCCCATCACCCAAAAACCTCACTTCCCCTATCATTAAAAAAAAAACACCAAAAAACATTGCTCCTTCGCAAATCATCCTTCTAAGACAAAAAAGCACATTATCTAATACACATTTTTAAAAGATCTTTGAACGAACATGATTAAAAAAAAAAAAATCTGCTACCCCAGTCGTGATAATAACTTCACAGTCGCAACAAAAAATTTCCTCATATAAATATCACACAATAAGATCTCAGATTAAAGTTCTTTTTGCCATGACCAGGGTCCTACCACGGTCACTGCAAGAAAGGCCTGACTAGCCGTGTATAACACAGATATACTGGACCTTTTCTAGGTGTTGGACTTGTTCATGAGGTTGGAAAGCTCCGTGGAGTGGTTTTATTTCTGTTGTGAAGCAATGTCTAAATAAAGTTCGTAACATCACAGCGTATATTTTGCACAAATGTGAAATTACTTACACCACATCTTTTACAAGATGACTTTGTAAACAGTTGAAATTTGATAGGTGATTTCATCTAGGCTGACACATTTGCAAAGAAAGCAAAAGAAAACAGTCATTTCTGTATTGAGTTAAAGGGTGATTAATTTAAATCTTGATTTATGATAGCTTAAACTTAAGTAAAAGATAAGTTTGGGCCACACTCCAAAAATGTAAAACTATAATCATTTTTGGCGGTGGGCCCTTGGTTTTCTATGCTTGACAAAGGTTTTACAAATAAACTGAAATTTTGCAATATGCTTATTGGGTGTTGGTGGTTTTTACTGTTCAACTATAATTATTTTTGTTTGTCAAGAGCTAATGAGATTTGACTATTTCTATTTTCATTGACAGAAATTGTTAAAAAACTTAAAAACACTCACGCAGATGTGAAATTCAATGGTGTGTCTGTGTTGGTAACTTTCACAAAATAATGTTAAGCAGATCCATAACAGGGTTTCCAAATCAACAGGCATTTGAAATGCCATGTGTTGGGGGTTTCTCCAAATCATTGCATTATACGTCTAATTATGTTCAAAAACAAACATCAAGAATCGGTGTCACTGTCACTTCTATTCAGCAATGAATGTGAGCAGTGAACCAATCACTGTGTTCATAACTAATTAACAGGACATAAAAATTAATTTCATTTTCTCACTTCTCCAAGGACAGCATTTCACCTTTGTTCAAAGCAAGCAAGCGCTGAAGAAGACCAATTTAGAGGCATATGAAAACTTATGTCAGAATCGATACTGTACATTGGTGAAAATGATGTTCATAATAAGGGTTTCCAAGAAAACTGTCAAATATTACCAAAATAATCTGTTATAAAGATAAAAAAAATTCTATTATCATCATCATTATTGTCATCATCATTATTATTACTACTACTATTGTGATTATTACTATCACCATTATTATCACTATTACAATCATTATTATCATTACCATCACCGTCATCACCATTACCATTATCATCACCATCATCATCGTCACTAACACTGTTGTCACTACAATCATGCTGTTCGACAATCCTCTAACCCTTTTCCTTTATCCCGTTCTGTGTGTATAGTCACTATTAATGCTACAACTACTATCGTCATCTTCTTACCAATGTGGTAGTAATCCTCTATTATTTCTTTCAACACTGTTTTCATCACTATTCTTATCATTGTTGTTGCTATCATCATAATGACTATCATCATTATCATTTTAACTCGCGCCGTCTCCTTTTCGACGGCCACGTTTTCATTCAACGCCCATCTTGCGCCGAAGTCATGAAGATAAGTGATAATTGCTCGTTTTTTATTTTCATTGTCCTGAATGTCGTTTCTCTTGCCTAAAGAAGACCTAAGAGGTCGAAACGCGCCGTGTTCTGTCTTGTAAATTGCTTGCCCTCTTTGTCTGGCGGACTAACTCTAATCTGTCTTCAAAAAACTTGTTTTAATTTCCGCCTGCAGTCACCTCACTTTGAAGCAAAACAAACAAACAAAAATCAGCCTTTTTGATTTGTTGGAACCAACAAAAGTGTACGTGACTACACTGGTTAAAGTTCAGTTATTATTGTCAAGCTATATAATTCACACATAAGTTACCTGCACACACTGGATATTTCTGTGTTCAATATCTGCAACATAATGCCACACACACACCTACACACACATATCTGTATCTATATAATCACACACACACACACACACACACACACACACACACACACACACACAATATATATATATATATATATATATATATATATATATATATGTATATATGCCACATAGTGTCGATTTGACCACAATACTGCCAGAAAAAAAGATTGATCAGGTTTTCTACTATGGTCAGAATTTTAAGCATTTTGTGGAATTTTACCGCAAGTTGTAAGGTTTAAAAACATGTCATTTTTCTTTGTCACGAAAAATGTCCGAAGTGCAGAAGAACATGGCCCACTTGATCACAGATCAGTAGTTATACAGCATGTGATTTTCTGACAAATTCAATCTGGGAAGTAAAGATTATATTCATTTTAGGAATTTCGGACTTAAACTACGATCAATAGTTTGATTAGAATGGAAATAGTGATCTTCATATTTAAGAATAGAGACAAGTGATGTCAATATTTCAGAATAAACTCAGTGATGTTGATATTTCAGAACAAAGACAGCGATGTTGATATTACGATCTTTTTCTATGTCGCATTAACAGAAAGTAGAGAAGTAATTCCTTCAGTCCTTCGGTACAAATACTTCTCCTGGTGGAAATTATTTTTGTTTTCAGTCATGAATTGTCTCAAACTGTTTAACCAAGATTCACTGGACCTTGGTGGAGATCTGCGTTCTCCTCATACACTTCTTGTTCATATTCTAAAATCATCTTATCGAAATGGATGCTTGCATTTGTTGTTGTCATTTCTTATTTGATGTCACTAGAGCGAGGCCAGCAACAGAAAGAGAGAAGAGAGAGAGAGAGAGAGAGAGAGAGAGGGAGAGAGAGAGAGAGAGAGAGAGAGAGAGAGAGAGAGAGAGACAGACAGACAGACAGACAGACAGACAGACAGGCAGGCAGACAGACAGACAAAGACTGAGAGACAGACGTAAACATTCTCTGCTACAGCAGCAACAAGCCGCTTTGGTATTATCAGCAGCACACACCACACTCGACTGGTTATCAACTTATACCATCTGGGCCGCAGCCCCTACCCCCCACCCTCTCCCATATCCACACCCTTCCAGCCCCCAGCCCCCCCCCCCCCCCCCCCCCCCTCACTCGACCGTGGCCCCTCCTCCCACAATTCCCAGTCCCATTTCACGCAGTAACTGCCACAGAAGATGCGTGTGTGTGCGATGATGATGATCATGGTGCCCTTCCTCCTTCCATCCCCTCCTTCATACCCACCCCCTGCCCCGCCCTCCCACCACCGTTACTCTCCTCCTTCCCACCATTTATAGCGCGCGGTTATCAACATGGAAGGGCAGACACAGTGTTATGTGGGCATTTAACTAAACGACAGTCCACCAATTAACTAACGGCACCAACACGCTCATACCGCGTGTAGTAAGTAGTACTGACAGGAGCGACATTCGACACGGGCAGATTCAACGTCATCCAGAATGCTTATTTTGTGAGTTACATACAGTTTCACTGACAGGTTCGTGGTCGAATGGTCAGAGCCTTCGACCGTGCAGCTGGCCATCGTGAGTTCGAACCACTCGCAGCTTCACGGCCTGGACACCTCTCTGTTGCACCACGTGGTGAACAGATACCCGATTCAGTGCAGGGAATGCTAAGCTGGCAGAAAGAAAGGGACAGCCTCCATCTTCCCTGGGACTGTAGTAGGATGGGCAAGCAGGTTTCACTGCATAAGTCCAATATATTCAGAAGTACAATAGGCAATTGTTCATTGGGGCAATTTTCTTCCAGCTCTCTAAACATCGACTTTTAATCAGTGAAATCGAAACCAATCCGACGTCTACATAGTCTATACTTTTCTGCTTCGGTCGGTTCCTAGCTACAAATACTGGATGATCTATGGGCTCAAATCGGAAAAGACAGGTGCCATACACTCGAATTTCTTGCTTTTTCCAAGCACTGGATGCGTCTCTCAGCGTGTCGCTCAATTTCTTTTTCAACACAGCAGGTGTTTATATCTCTTGGGCCTGGTTGGCACCGGGGTATATTATCACACGACAGGAGGCATCTACATGGATAGATACAGTACAGTCCTGTCATACAGTATCAGGCCAAACTGCACATCTACAGCTCTATCTTTATCATCCTCATTATCGTTTATAAAGTCTCAGGTTCGATCGCTTTCATGACCAGCTACTGAAGTGACGTCAGTTTTGATTTCCCCTTCTATGGTGAATTCATGTCAACCTTCAGTGTCGGTATGTTCATGGGGACTACCTGTGTGCTGACCAGGCGCGATCTCCCTCAGCAATGAACAGTTATCGCTAGTAGGAAGCTGAACGGATAGAGTTACAAATACTAGCGAGTCTTGTGTGCAACACCACTAAAGCAGTGTCTCCTCTCGTCGGCTGCCTCATGTCGACCTCAGTACTGGACTACTGATGCTCTCTGTGAACTACTAGCGCTTGGTTTGCAAGAGGACCATCTTGGATCCCAACGTCACATCCACAGTTCTTGGACATGGAAACTAGGACTTGGGCAGGAAGCTAAAGGAAGTCCAGCAATTTGTGACACTAATTACCCCCCTTTCCCTCCCTCCATACACAACGGCAGCTTAGATCATTTCGCTGGTATTCTGATTTCTGCAGCTAACAGCTAAGGAATTAGACGCAATTTTTTTTTTTTTTACCGCCACGGAATAATTACCGTCTGTGGGTCGGAGAACACTGAACAACAATGATGTATTCATGTCTGCCTTTTTTTGAGACTCTCGGAGAGCACAGAAGAAAACTAGTACCACTTATACGAGTGAAAACAAAACGAGAATGAATTTGTCAAAAAAGGTCACAAGCTGGTATAGGTGAAGAAGTCACATCAAACAATTTCAGATGATCAATCAACTTTGACAACGAGTTATCAACGTTTTTGGTTTACAGGGCATCGTTTGGCAAAAATAATTAAAAGCACTTACCAATAATGAGGAGGAATCAACCAACCACCATCACAAGATCTATCAGCACTGAACACCAGAAAGAATACACAGACACTGATGTTAATGTGCTAGATTTAAAGCCCCTAAACACTGGCAATCGTGTACCGTTTTTATACTCCATGTGAAACGATCGTTCCTAATTTTATGACTTCCTTCTCTAACCTTCATATCTGTCCCTTCTCACCTCTCCCCTCCCTCCCCCAACCTTACCCCTTTCCCCCGGCTCTTAACCGTCCCCCAACCCCCATCCCTTCAACCTTGCCTCCCCCCCCCTCCCCCTCCCTGCTCCCAATATTGTATTATCACCCGCCCCTTTCAACTTCCAGTCCAATCAAGGCAATTTTCGGTAACTGCATCACTAGGCTGGCTCTATTCCTGATCTTCCCCCTTTGATTCAATGAACACAGGAGACCATATTCTGTTAGGAGACTTGATTAGATCGCCTCACGCTGATAGTCACCGCCTAATGTAAGTCTAAGAATAGAATCACTGCTCTGCACTTTCTCAGGACTGCACTTCCTGTCTGCTTGGAGTTGAGCAGACCCCACTGAAGAAGTGCCCTCCTCCCCTCCTCTTCCTCACCACGCCCCTCTCTTCAGAGCACCAAGACCGAACAAGCACGGTCTTCTTCGTGACAGTAGAATCTGATCCCTACCATACTTTGGAACTTGGAGGAACTGCCAGTGAAAAACCACCATCCCTATATTTACATTTTTCACCATCATCGCCACCGTTGAGAGAGAGAGAGAGAGAGAGAGAGAGAGAGAGAGAGAGAGAGAGAGAGAGAGAGAGAGAGAGATTTAACACACAAGCTTTTAGTAACCTGAGCACTTTTTTCGTCGAAAACTTTCTACTTCTGTAACATCCAAGACTTCAATACTTTTTCTTTTCTGTATTTATCTCAACAGAATCTATGTCGTAAATCTACTTTTTTAATTATTTTCTTTTACTCTTTCATAGCCAACTGCCATGGTAAACGAAGAATGAAGGTAGTAGTCAGATATATTGTGTATTTATCTTCATGGCACTGCCAGGACCAAGTAGTAGAGTAGTAGTAGTAGTAGTAGTAGTAGTAGTAGTAGCAGGCAGCAGTAGTAGTAGTAGTGTATGTAGTGTGTGTGTAGTAGTTTTTAGTAGTAGTAGCAGAGTTATAGTAAGTAGTACATCGTATAGTAGTAGTAGTAGGTGTAATAGTTGGTGTGTAGTAGTAGTAGTAGTAGTTAATATTGTAGTAGAGTTTTATTATTAGTATAGAAGATAGTAACTAGTGGTCTCCTCCATGTTTTAATTCTTCTGCTTCTTCTCCCTTAATTCCACGAAGAATCCTGGTCTCACAACGATGATGTTCATCATTCCTCGAGCTCTGTCTGTTGTTCTGGTCATCAGCTAATGGGTTCGCCTGTCCAACTTCTTCATCCTCAATAGTAGTTCCTTGCTGGATCGTTTCAGCAAGCCTTTTTTTTTGTACCAACGAAGTTTCCGACTTCCGTTTACAAGATCCTTTTGTTTGTTTCTGTTACCAAGACGAGGCTTTAGACCCTAAAATCATGGCTTTAAGGACGACTTAATATACGACATTAAGAAGTTCTTAAAAAGAATAAATGAACAACAGAAACAAACCAACAATACACAAAAAAATAATAAGAGTTAATGAGACTGAAAAGAATTTTCAAAAAGAAGAAATCTTCGATGACGGGAGAGGGCGGAGGGCGACGAGAGAGAGGGAGGGGGTGAGCAAGAGTGGGGAGACATGTGGGAAGGGGGTAAGCGGGAAGGGGAGAGGCGTAAAGAGTTAAAAGAATATAACAAGGTAGATAATCTTTTGCTGCCATAGAAAAACAACTATGTGCATAAAACTCCAAATGAATGCACACAACTCCACCGTCACCTTCAGAACGCTTTCACCTTGCACACAGGCAGAGAACTGCACAAGAAGATAAAACAGACTGACCGGGTATTAGTGTCTACAGAATGTAGGTTAGAGGTTCATACAACGGATCAACAAACAAACCACAAAAAAAAAAAAAAAAAAAAGACCACACCAAATGACAAAAGCAACCCCCCCCCCCCCCCCCCCCCCCCGAAATATACTGAGCAATATACTTGTTCTGGACCAAGTGCCACTAAGTTGTGATCTGAATCTGTTACATCATTAATAAACCATCTACCATTCATATTCTTTATAACAGTCCATTGGATTAAACACAGCTGGAAGTCATGACAACACTCTAGCGTTGGCTCTATTTGCATTGAGCATTGTACAGAAAATGCTACCCATGAAATGAAATACAAAACAAAACTACAGCTTCGGTATGGCTGGTAGTTTTTCCCTGTTTAGGTGATTTTATCCACCAAAGTAATATCTATTTACACTCTTTAGAATCTGCTGCATGAGCAGTTTTCCACCAAAAAATAATTCACATCGTTTGTTTTTCGGTATAGCGTCAAATCCTTGCAGACAAACACTTTAAAATTTATAATATTTTAAAAATTATTTCTTTTATTCAAACCGTCCTTCTTGCACGTACATTCACGCGCGTGTGTTTGCATACACGTACAGAAAGAGCACGAGAGAAAGCAATGGAATCAGAGAAAGTAAGAGAAAGAGAACTCAGAACTCGGGGGAAAAACCAGCTTTATCCTATCAAGGATTCAGATTTTAGGCTGAGCCTATTGTTCCAATCTGTCCTTGAGAGAGAGAGAGAGAGAGAGAGAGAGAGAGAGAGAGAGAGAGAGAGAGAGAGAGAGAGAGAGAGACAGACGACAGACAGAGGGAGATAGAGTCGGAGACAGACAGACAGAGAGAGACAGACAGACAGAGCAAGAGAGAGAGAGAGAGAGAGAGAGAGAGAGAGAGGAGAGAAGACGAACAGACGAAAGACAGAGAGAGACAGAGACTGATACAATGACAGAGATAGACATACACAGACAGACAGACAGACAGACAAGAGACACACAGCCTGACAAACAGACAAGAGAGACAGAGCTCAGAAAAAACAACAATACGAGCTTGTCAAAGCGTACCTTTTAACGGAAGAAACGGCAGTTCTTCAAGTTCAAAGGAGTCCACAGACCAGCAAGCCACTTCCCAGCTCCTCCAACAACGACATAAACACACACACACACACCTCTTGCTGCTGGCCAACCTACACTTCACACCCCTGACCACCACAGACAGCAAAGCACGATTCCAGAGAGGTCAAACAGGACCAGCGAGCTCTCACAGCGCTGAACGGTGACCGACCAGTCATCAGTAGCAGTGGAACACTTTCCTCAGATGGTGGGGGTCGCCGTGGCAGCTGTCGAGCTGTCGATGATGGCCTCGCTTCAACGACCACCAGGCCACCAGCACCCACTCAGCCATGTCCGGGGGCAACCCTTCACGGTCCGAGGAAGCAGACCGACCGCGCTGTGACCCAGCCTCTCGAGGCTCACGTCACTGCCTCTACCACCACCACCACCACCACCACACCACCACGAAGGCCGGATCTGGACAGGTGAGCTTGCTGCACCGCCGGACCTTTCTGAAATGAGGATTACACCACGTGTTTGTACCAAGAGAGATCCCGTGGGGGGGGGGGGGGGGGGGGGGGGGGGGGGGGGGGGGGGGGGGGGGGGGGGGGGGGGGTGGGGGGGGGGGGGGGTGTGCCGAGCTGCGCACGAGCTGAAAACTACTGTGTGGTCCGGCGGACGATGGTGGAACTTGACGGCCGCTCTGCAGACAGGTCAACCGCACCCTTCATTGTCCTATCCCTGGGTGTGTGTCCCTCCACACCCCAGTCTGCAAAGGAAAGAAAAAGAAAGAAGATCGATGAGACATGCAGTATTTCTGGGGGAAAAAAAACTCAACTGTTAAGAGAGAGAGAGAGAGAGAGGAGACAGAGACAGAACACACACACACAGAGACAGAGAGAGACAGAGACAGAGAGACAGAGACAAGCAAGCCGGCTTCTGTCATAGTTTACTGCACAACCCAGACGGCCTCAAGACCATCACAGCACTTACAACACCACATACAAAATGGTGTCTTGATGGGGGAGGTGGAAATGTCTCAAGAAATAAGACAGTACAAAAACAGAGGGGAAAATTCCCATTCCCGCTTTACATGATTACATGATAGAGAGAGAGAGAGAGAGAGAGAGAGAGAGAGAGAGAGAGAGAGAGAGAGAGAGACAGACAGACAGACAACAGACAGACAGACAGACAGAGGTACCCTTCAATGTCCACTCGGTATGCGATACTTACCGTGACGAGGAGGGAGAGTGTATCACTACATTCTTACACACCTGTTGTGCGCGGGTTGGTGGGGCTAAGGTGGACGGGTTTACTCTTGTTCACAGTTCCCCCCCCCCCCCCCCCCCCCCCACCCTCAAATGCTTCGAACCGATAAATATCTATTGGGTCTGATACAGAATAGTCTGTCATACACAAGTCATTCTGTCAAATTCCCCCCCCCCCCTCCCCGCAATCAAAATCGCGGAAAGAGTAGAGCCAGAAAAACGGTGATAGGGGTTTGGGGGAAAGAGGGAGGGGGGGGGAGAAGGGGGAGAAGAGAGAGAGAGAGAGAGGAGAGAGAGAGAGAGAGAGAGAGAGAGAGAGCCGGGAAGGGGGCGGGGCAAAAGGAATGAGACGAGGCCAACGACAAGACGGTAAACGGAAGAAGCGGAACGAGGAAAACAATACACGGTGAAGCACGCATCGACTGTACCACCCTATACTTCCTTCTTGCTTTGCTGCAAATTAAGAGGATCTTTCTATCGATCAGCATCACCTTATCAAACAGCCAGGTCATTTTCTATTTTGCGCGCCCAACTTCCGGTACCCATTTTGACGGCAATGCTTTTTTTTTTTTTTTTTGCTTTCAACCGACAGGACCGCTGTTATCTGTTCTGACACCATTAATGATGGCTGACAGCTTCTTTTGCGGTATCACTTCATAGTAAGTGTTGACACTCAGTAAACATGCTGTTGCGTCGCTTTCTCAGAATCTCTCCGGGGGGAAGGGGGAGGACTGGGTAAACTACAAAGAAATGTTTTCTTTCTTTCTCGATACAAGAGGTAAGGTAAGGTAATGTTGCTTCTAGCCCAGCCGACCGCAAAGGGCCATATCAGGGCTGTCACCGCGTTGAAGTTAACTCACATTAAAAAAAAACAACAAAAAAAAACCCTCATTCACACAACCCTTTAAAACGCATCTTCTAAAAAACACAACAGACATTTTGTTAAAAATCTTTCCTCCGTAAAATCTTAGATGAAAAATGTTAATGTCTTTCAGAAATTCGATCACATTAGGTGAGACATCTCTATACAAGGTTTTCATGGAGTCTGCTGTAAAATGTTTATAGCTCACATCATGCAAGTCCCAACACTCTAAAAGAATATGTTTTACTGTGTGTGGTACATGACACAGAATGCACCATGGAGCTTCTTCACTCTTTAAAAGGTACGAATGAGTTAAAAACGAATGGCCAGTGTGCAGCCGGCATAAAACCGTTACTTCATTGAGACCACCAAAGGTAGATGAGAGGAACTCTTTTACGTTTTGGGTTTGGACAGATCTGAAAAAGTTTGTTATCCGTCTGTGTATTCCAGTCCTGCCAGAGGTCTCTGACATAATCATTAACTTTCGGTTTCGGATCTGAGCAGGGTTATACATATGTTAGACAGTTTCCTTGTGGCATTCTTGGCCAAACGATCATCCATCTCATTTCCCCGAATGCCACCATGGCCGGGAACCCAAGCAAGAACAATGTTGTGACCTTCCGCTTTCAAAGAGGTAAAAAGTTCAAAAAAGATTAGAAGTTCAGGATGATGGAGGTTACGGCCAGCTATGGCTTCCAAAGCTGACAGCGAATCAGACAAAATCAGGAAGTCCTTGTTTGTAGACTGAAAGATTAGAAGCTTTTAATCCATAAACAATACATAACATTTAACCATCGATAATTATTGAACAGACTCGTTCAGCCGTCCACTGCGATGTCAGCGGAGGTTCTAAATGTTCGATAAACGTGTTCAGTAGTATTTTCAATGCAAGACTTACATTTTCTCAGAAACATACAGACACCTGGTTTGGATGTAAAATCTTCAAATGTTTTATCAAAACTGTGGAAAAAGGGTATCCCCCATTCCCACCACCAACTCATTTGCCGAACCACCCACCCCACACACCGCAGGTGTGCATGAATCACGCTCTGCCACCTCACCCCTTTGTTATATTGAATTTTTCCCCCCATCGGCGGGTTCGTTCGTTTGGGTGCGCGCTCTCTCTCTATCTCTCTCTCCATCCATCAACGTTACGGAGAACAGAAATCATTCCACTTAATAGAAGACACGTGCCTTATTTCTCCTCACGTTTCCATTTCTCCTGTCAAGTCTTCTTTGCATGTAGTGACAACCCTGAAAGGGCCCTTTTCAGCAGTCCAATTCAATGCCACAAAAACGTTGTTGATCGTGTTTTAACGGTATTTTCAATTACACCAAACTGACATGTTCTTAGAGGCGTCAGATAGCTAGTCTTGATGTGAATTCTTCAACCTTCACCGTACCTGTGGGAATTAAATGGCCCATAGATGTGATTTTTCACTTGATAACTAAGTCAGTTCTTAAGTTGTTTTTTTTTTTTATCTCCACAAACCTTACATTGCATGACCCAGCGTTATGCCCTAAAACAGTTTCTCGTAAACAAAAACAGGAATTAAAAAAAAGGCACTGTTTTACTCGTTTAGTCAAACTATGGGTCGTTTGAGACCCACGACGTACAGCGAGGCTGTAGTCCTTCAGAAAAAAGATGGGTCTCTGGAAGCCCACGACGTACAGCGATGTTTTAGTCCGTCAGAAAGAAGTATGGGTCCCTGGAAGTCCACGACGTACGACAAGGCTTTAATCCTTAAGAAAGAAGATGGGTCCCTGAAAGTCCACGACGTACAGCGAAGCTTTAGTCCTTCAGAGAGAAGATGCGTCCCTGGAAGTCCACGACGTACGGTGAGGCTTTAGTCCTTCAGAAAAAAGATGGGTCCCTGGAAGTCCATGACATACGGTGAGGCTTTAGTCCTTCAGAAAAAAGATGGGTCCCTGGAAGTCCATGACATACGGTGAGGCTTTAGTCCTTCAGAAAAAAGATGGGTCCCTGGAAGTCCACGACGTACGGTGAGGCTTTAGTCCTTCAGAAAAAAGATGGGTCCCTGGAAGTCCACGACGTACGGTGAGGCTTTAGTCCTTCAGAAAAAAGATGGGTCCCTGGAAGTCCACGACGTACGACAGGGCTTTAGTCCTTTATGAACACCCCCCACCCTACCAAAACAAAACCAAAAAAAAAAAAAAAAAAAAAAAAAAAAAAGGGGTGACGGTGGTGGTGGTGGTGGGGGGGGGGGGGGGGGGGGGGGGAGTCTCAGGAGACCCATGACGGACGGCCAGGCTTTAATCCTATACAAAATATGGGCCCCTGGAGATCCACGGACGAATGGCGCTCGAAATTTTACCCGACGTAAGAGTCTGGCAGTGCTTGGTTCTCCACGCACTTGGAATTACCGTAAAAATACAATGGATGCACACACACACACACACACACACACACACACACACACACACACACACACACACAGGGAACAGGTTTATCACAAAAGTGTCACTTTCTTACACATGCGAGTAAAAACAAAACAAAAAACGCATTTCTTTTAAAAACATCCGGAGTATTCGTCACGCCACTAATCTAACAAATTACTGATCCTTCTAAACTAGCCAGTCCTGCGAAATCACTCAGTCCCTTACCCCATCCCCACCTTCCACCCCATTCCCACGACATATTTCTACCTCCCCCACATATATCCCCACCCATTCACACTACCCTGCCCCTCTTTCTCTCTACTTACAGCTCTCTTCAGTGTGGACATGAAATCGAATATGCAACATCTTCCCCATATTGACTGCTCTCACCCCCCCCCCCCCCCCCCCACCCCTTACCCCGTTCCCATCATTCATCCTTTCCCAACCCCAACAAGCTTCTTCGCGGAAACATCACACAAACACGAACACACCACCACCATATCACAGCACACACTCATGCACACATCAAAGAAAGCAGACGGTGAAGAGGTACCACGACCCCTGACCGGTAGATCAGTCAAAGCCTAGCAACTGTACGTTGGATTCGGCACGAAAAACGCAAACGCTGGTTGCACTCTACTCGTGGGCTGATCAAAGCCTAGGGAACAGCTGAACACGTGGGAACACACTCCTCAAACGTTCCCGGCAGTCGTCGTGGAAAGGCTCTAGAAAGGCAACTGTGAGCTTCAAACAATGTGTGTGTGTGTGTGTGTGTGTGTGTGTGTGTGTGTGTGTGTGTGTGTGTGTGTGTGTGTGTGTGAGAGAGAGAGAGAGAGAGAGAGAGAGAGTGAAAGAGAGAGTGAAAGAGAAAGAGGAGTTAAGATTGGTCTCTTCATCAAAAAAGAGCAGAGTCTAAAATATCCAATGAACATTTCTGCTTGGACATTGAGTGAAGAGTTTCTGTCCTCTGTGTCTACCTGTCTCCCTCTCCCTCCTACCAGTACGCACTGTCAGTTTCGCCTCTGTTCTGCGTAGGCACAGCATCGTTCACAAAACTAATATCTACAAATATAACGCACTCTCAATACAATTCCTGGCCCAAAAGGTAAAATTACAATATGCGACTGCACACCAGATGGTTTACAATCAACCCTACAACCTAACAAGTCACACTACAAGGACTACACAAGGAAAGATGGAATTCCAAACAGAACTGCGAGACGGAGAGAACGTTGTAATGTTTTCCTAGAAACAGTCTGAAATGGCTTATGGGAGAAAGGCCTTTTGCGGTCGGCTGGGCTATAAGCAACATTATCTGACCTTATGGGAGAAAGAGTGAGAGCGTTCGCGCGAAGAATGGCAATGGCTTTCGTGCTGCAGTCATTTGCCATTGTGTCGGAAAACGATGAAATGTGCCGGAAAATCACTCACATCCCGCCCTTAAAATTTCGAAAGGACAAAAAAGGTATGTCAAAAGCGACATGGAGTTTTGTATCGATTTTTTTCCGCGTTCGACCTCCCCCTACTTGATGTTCGTTACCCATACGCTAACCTAAAATATACCTAGATTACCGTTTAATGTTTTGCAAGACGGAGAAACCTCAGACACTGACAAACTCACCCTTAGCCACATCAGTCCCGGTTTCCATCCAGAGCATTTCTAAGTAGCTCGCCTTTTATTCTTAAAGTTATAGTCGGTCTAGTCGGTCTCATTTTTTTTTGTTATCCAAAAACAGCACATCAACCCGATCTTGTGATTTGATGTAGCAGTAACACCACATCGTCTCTTCTTTCTTTTGTCATTTTTTTTTTCATTCGTGAATGTGAGGCGCACAGGATCTGAGCACGTTTAGAGTCAGCAGACTGACATCTCTGCCGCAGTATTCAATCTACAAATTCATACAGCAGATCCAACTCAGCTGGCGAACATTTTGAACAGATTTAAAACTAAAGCTTGTAAGTTCACGCGCACTTACACACACACGGAAAAAAGTCATCCCACTATATCTCGTATACCAGACAATACGACTCAAATGCTGGAGAGGGAGGGAGGGAGGGAGGAAGAGAGAGAGAGAGAGAGAGAGAGAGAGAGAGAGAGAGAGAGAGAGAGAGAGAGAGAGAGAAACATGGAAAAAAGTCATCCCACTATATCTCATATACAAGACAATACGACTCAAATACTGAGAGAGAGAGAGAGAGAGAGAGAGAGAGAGAGAGAGGAGAGAGAGAGAGAGAGAGAGAGAGAGAGAGACAGACAGACAGACAGACAGACGACAGACAGATGGCAGGACACTACAGAATGTAAACTCTAAGACCAGAGGGAAGTCAAACCTATTAAAACAATGCCATACATATGCGCCCTTTTCCTTCTGTTGCTTTGGTCTTCAACATAAAAAAGACTCGCCTTACTGAAGTCACGAAGCAGAATAAGTAGTATCGCCGGTCCAAAACTTACTCTTAACTCGCGTATCGCATTTTCGTAACATGTAGAGAAAGGCATAAGAGCGTCCACATAACATGCACACACCCCCTCCTCCTCACATGCTGCCGCAACACACACACACACACACACACACACACACACACACACACAAAGTGCACCACAGCAAACATCAAACAGTACATACAGTGACGAAACACACACAGCCCCTGAACACTAAGAACAAGTTACAACCTTACCCACCCAAGGACAACCAAAGCACCATTTTCTCCACACAGACAGTGGGTGGATTTACAAGTAAAGTGGTCAGGTCGTAGACGGCCTGAAAATAGCCCGCGTGGCCAATCTCAAGACTTGCTTTAAGAAGCAACCCTCATGTTGCCAAAGTCGTCTCTGTGAAGTGTAGACTTCACTGCCGCACCAAAGGCTGATATGTGCGGCAAGTGGTGTTCTTCTGGCCTCATCAAAGCCTAAGGAACAGCTGAACACGTCAGAACGCTCTTCAAACGTTCGAGGCAGACATCAATGCTCGGCCATAAAAGCAAACGTCTGCTTTGAACGAAGTGTTTTCTTTCATTTCTTAAACTTGTATCTTTTTTTTTTAAATCTACGACGACTGCAATATGTTTCATTAAAACATAAAAATAATTCCCATAAAAATACCTGATAATTTAAACGTATACTTCTGCTTGAAAGCTGCATCCTAGGCTTCGGTTCGTTTTGTCTGTTTGCCTGTGTGTGTCTCACTCTCTCTCTCTCTCTCGCCAGCATTGTTCTTCGTTAGTGGATTGCTGTCATCTATAGGTACTTTTACAGATACATGCCACGATAATTAAACATGATGGTTAACACTGTGGTTCCAACAAACTGGTGAACCCTTAGTAGTAGTCAAGTACAGTTAGGCAAAATTACTCACGTGAATCCAATTGAGTGGTTCATCATTGATCCTATATCCCACCAAGAATGGTTCGACAATAACTCCTATCTTCTACAGTCACAGGCAAACACACACACACACACACACACACACACACACACACACACACACACACACACAATCTGCGCACACAATCCCATACATCAAAGAGAGCGCAGACATCGACGAGATATACAATCCCTGAAGAGTAAACCAGTAAAACCCCCAACGACTGCTAGTCCCACTCGGCGCCAAAAGATCCCTCCCGCAGGACAACCCAAGCGCCGTTTCCACCAAGACAGTGGATGGGTTTGAAGGGTAAAGTGGTTGGGTCGTAGACAGCCTGAAAATAGAATGCCTGGCCGGTCTGGGACCGCTTCGAGAAGAAACCCTCGAGTTACCAAAGTGAAGACCTCACTGCTGTACAGGAGACTGGTATGTGTGGCAAGTGGTGTTCTTCTCCTGGTCTCATCAAAGCCAGGGGGACAGCTGAACACGTCGGAACTCTCTTCAAACGTTCAAGGCAGACATCAGCGCTTGGGCGTACAGCAAACGTCGCTCTGCTCTTGGGCATTTCCCCAGCCCCCCCCCCCCCCCCCCCCCCACCCCCTCTCGCTCTCTCTCTCTCATTTCTTCCAGTCTCTCCTGAACTTCTAGGTTTCTTCACCGCTTTTTACGACTGCAACTTTCTTATCAAAATATAAGGAACAATATGGAAATTTCTGTAAATGTAATCAGGACTGCTGTTTGGAGACCGAATCAAAAACACTGAATAACACTGTTTGCCAATGTGCACCCTGTCTACTTCTCTATTCTGAACAGTACAAGAACTCAATGATTTCCGCATTACTCACTGTAACGCGACCAGCCATTTCCTTTTTTGTTTCCGCTCCACTGATACAAACTCATCCATTATTTACTATCCCATTAATACTTGGTCCCAAAGTGGAATGACAGACAATTTTTGGTCACCAAAATTTTAGTGGTCAATGAAACAGACACTATTTCCGTCACAAGCATTTAGTGGTCAATGAAAGAGACATTGTCTTCGGTCACAAGCATTTTAGTGGTAATGAAAGAGACACTATTTTTGGTCACAAGCGTTTTAGTGGTCAATGAAAGAGACACCGTTATTTGTCACAAGCTTTTTAGAGATCAATAAAAGACACTGTTTTTGTCACAAGCAATTAAGTGGTCAGTGAAAGAGGCACTGCTTTTGGTCACAAGCATTTTAGTGGTCAATGAAAGAAACACTGTTTTGGTCACAAGCATTTTAGTGGTCAATGAAAGAGATACTGTTTTGGGTCACAAACATTTTAGTGGTCAATGAAAGAAACACTGTTTTGGGTCACAAACATTTTAGTGGCCAATGAAAGAAACACTGTTTTGGGTCACAAACATTTTAGTGGCCAATGAAAGAAACACTGTTTTGGGTCACAAACATTTTAGTGGCCAATGAAAGAAACACTGTTTTGGGTCACAAACATTTTAGTGGTCAATGAAAGAAACACTGTTTTTGGTCACAAGCATTTTAGTGGTCAATGAAAGAGATAGAGCCTCTATGAAGCTTGCACTACACTGGGAATTTTTACCTTTCAATCACTTATTTAACATAGTTTAAAGTTTTCATCCTTGTAGCCCAGCCAATCATGCAGGCTCCTTCTAAGGCCGTCAATCCCACCCTTGGAAAAAAAGGGGGGAAAAAAGCTATGCTCACCCTACCCCCTTACAAAAAAAACAAAACAAAAAAAAAAAAAAAAAAAAAAAACAGGTCACATCCTGAAAACTGGTCACATCCCCGAATAGTAACCAATAACAAAAAACGCTTAATGACATGGTAGCTAAACTATTAACATCCTTGATGCTGATTAGATTAGCCTGTGCTAAGAGCGCCGGTCATTGCACCAAATGTCACGGTCCTAGATGCAAAACAACAACAACAAAAAAAAACCCTACAAAATCAACGAAAAACATTTCAATGTAACAAAACATACAGTTAAACGGTCACAAGGACAAATGAAATACATTATGGAGAGCTAGTATCAACTCTGAACAGTGTCGACTACTTTCACCTCCTAGTCGCCAAGATTAGAACCCTCAAAATCTCACACGTCATAAATTGTGACCAGAAACCGAGTGTGAACATTTCCTCAACGACAGGTGAACGGTCCACAAAGTCACTAGTAAAAAGCAGTTGATGAGAGAGAGAGAGAGAGAGAGAGAGAGAGAGGAGAGAGAGAGAGAGAGAGAGAGAGAAGAGAGAGAGAGAGATTGACTTTTTCAGATTTCAGATGGTTTATTGTTCAGACATTGTGTCCATACAATCGAGTAAGTTTTATACGAATCTCATTCTGGAGCTTTTCTGCGACGTCATTACACACATAATACCTTAGGGAACTCCTCCCGCCTCTCCTCTCTCTCTCTCTCTCTCTCTCTCTCTCTCTCTCTCTCTCTCTCTCAACAAAACAGGAAAGTAAGCGCTCACACAAATAAATGCACGCAAGCAAGCATATCCACACACAATCAAAGAATCTGCGCAAGAGAGAGAGAGAGAGAGAGAGAGAGAGAGAGAGAGAGAGAGAGAGAGAGAGGAGAGAGAGAGAGAGAGAGGAAGTTGAAATCGGTGAAAATGTTCGATTCTGAATCTGTGGGTTCGAACCGAACCTCTGCAGTATCGCAAGCGTGATGGGCTGTCAAGGTATGGGCAGACCCGCCAATACGCCTATTAAGGAGGGCTGCAATGTGTTGATACAGGTACTGGCATATGTCGAAACGATACATGCAAGATTGCTTTATACAAAAACTATTTGTCAAAATATTCTAGTTGATCCCCGACAGGATTGATGGCTATGCCCATCCTTGCCCCACTGCCATAACGTGATTGCATACTTAACTGCCCAATATGAAAACCTGTATTGGTAGTGCTACTTGTATCATAACGTTAGTGATCTCATATCATTTGAAAACACCTCGCTACTCATTCTGCTTTTCCTTTTTTTCTTTATCTTTTTTTTTCTTCTTTTTTCTTCTTTTTGTTGTTGTTGTTGTTTGAATTTGTTTGCTTGTTCGTGCGAGAGTTGTGTTTTAGTTTTTGAGATATTTGTTTGTATAACTTTCATCAGGACTGTTTTGCTGCCATGGATTCTTTGGCATGTTCCAACCCAAGCGCCACACAATGGATGTCCGTTGATAGTGTCTCATCCTTAAGATTAACCGAGCAAGGCGGAAGGGTGTGTGTGCGTGCTTGCGCGCGTGGGTATGAGCAGCTCTGATTGGACGTCCGTGAAGGTGAGTGAGAAGGATAACGACTTCACAATCCCCCGTTGACTGTAGCACAGACATCCAGTTTTCCTCCTTCCTATCTGTTCACTCTGTCCTCTGAAAATCTCCGGCTTGATAAGCCCAGATGATGTCACTTCAGTACAACAGAAAACACCTGAGCTCTTTGCGCGCTAAACAGAGAGAGAGAGAGAGAGAGAAGAGAGAGAGAGAGAGGAGGAGAGAGAGAGAGAGAGGAGAGAGAGACGAGACAGAGACAGAGACAGAGACAGAGAGAACGCGCGCTTACGGCGCGTGAA
>CM065740.1:23401608-23404108 GCA_033310375.1 Conus canariensis
CTTGTACCCCTGTACATTCCTGCCGTTAACCTGTTGGATCCTGTCGGACAAACTACGGGTCATCTCGCCACAAACTCCTCCTTCACTCGTTCTATTTGTGGGAAAACAAACAACAACAAATCTAATTTAAGGCCACATGTACAACTTTGGGACCTAGCAAGACAGACTTTTGGACTGTACGCTAACGTCTATAGAGATCAAAGAGCAAACAAGATGGTAGTGAGTGAGCTGGAGATTGTGCGTGGTTGAAAGTGGTCATCTGCTGCCACGTGGCCCGCATTTCGCCGACTCTTGTTTACGAGGCTAGCTCGTATCCATTTCCATGCCTACCGGCCATTGACAAGACGGATGGTATAAATGACCGGTAAGTCCAGCAGAAGGGTTTCACAAACAATGTTGTGCTGCGTGCAGGAAGAAGGCTGACAGTAGTCAGGTACGGGACGGAGCCGAGTTCGTCCATACCTGACCATTAATTCAACATCAATTCAGTTCAAGGGAGGCTGTGGTCGAATGGTCAGAGTGTTCGCCTGCGGAGCTGACGGTCGGTATGGTCGGATTCTTTTTTTTTCCGGCTTAAAAACCCTCTCTATCTACCCAGCAATAGAAGAGAGCCTGATTCAGCTCAGGGAAGGTTAAAGGGGGTGGCAGGAGAGAGACAGGCTCCGCCTTCCATCATGCCGTGCCCTAAACACGGTGAACTACAGACAGATCACTGTCCCTATGGCCGATAGGCTATGGCGACTTCGATCTTACAAACTTCATTCCTTTCAATAGCTCGCACGGGCACTCACACACACATGCACCCACGCACAAACACGCATGCACATAAACACCTCTGCATACAGACGCAGTACCATGAGTATGCTAATAAGCTTACATGCGCACATGACAGACGCACGGAGGAGAGAGGAGAGAAGAGAGAGAGAGAGAAGAGACAGAGACAGAGACAGAGACAGACAGAGATCGAGACAGGGGTTTAGAACGATGTGAAAGGGGTAGAGGGGAGTGGGGCAGAGAAAAGTAGAATGGGGAATAAGACGGTGGGAAAAGACGCGGGGAACAGCAGGGAGACTGGGAGAGAGAAAGGAAGATGGGAAGGTGGAGGAAACGGAAGGGGAAGCGGGCTCGGTGGTACAAGCAAGGCACGTGCGGAATACAGGGTTATTTATAAACAGGGGTCCAGAAATAGCCAAGTCAGCACACCCTCCCCCATGCTTGTTCCCCCCTCACCTCCTTCCACGTAGTGGCCAGCAGCGGTCAACGGCTACAGTAACTCTTGCTCCTGCCTCCCAACCCCCCCCCCCCCCCCCCTCCATCTCCTGTTCTCTCAGCCAAGACTTCAATGTAAACAATAAAACTGGAGGAGGCCCGTAGCTCACAAGGTGAGCTGGCTAAGCTCCTGTGGTACTGACCACAAAGCTCACAGAAGTCTGGGGCACTGACTGACTGATCCCCCAAGCCCCCCACCCACCCCCTTCCCTCGCCGCCTCAGTGTGAAAAGCGACACGGCCACAAGGCAAAGAAAGCAAAGATGTCTCTCCCTCCCCCCTCCCCTGCCCCAAAAGAAAAAAAGATTCTGAGGCAGATACCCCCCCCCCCTCTCTCTCTCTCTCTCTCTCGTAACTTTCATCCTGTGTTACTTGTGAAGGTGTACCGGCACTTCACTATTCCAACTGTATACTACAAAATCATATACATACATTTCCCCATTCCATCAACGTGGTGAAACAAGGATGCATTCCACACATTCGGTCAAATCAGTGAAATAAAGATGCACTCCTGCATTCCGCTAAATTGGTGAAATGCAATAACCCAGTCTGCCTAACAGGCGAAACATTATTCATGCACTCCTTCATTCTAAACGGTAACGAGCTAATGTACTCGTCCGCTCAGTCTGCATGTAGAACATACATGTAACATACCCATCCGTCTCGTTGATGGAGGCGCAATGGCACTTCTCAGATATAATGGTACTCTTCTGACCTTCCGTACAGGAAACACGTAGTCAATCTCAACGAACAGCGTATTCCTTGCAACCACTGAGGATTAAAAAAAAAAAAAAAAAAAAAAAAAAAAAAAAAAAACGCTCTTCCATCTTATCCGATGAAGATACAAAGACATTCCTTTATCCTGTCTTAATGATGAAGATAAAAAGGCACGCCTTCATCCTGTCTAACTGATGAAGATGTAAAGGCACTTCATCCTGGTTAACTGGTGAAAACACAAAGGCTTTCTTCTATCCTGTTTAACTGCTGAAACTACCAAGGCTTTCTTCCATCCTGTTTAACTGGTGAAAACACAAAGGCTTTCTTCTATCCTGTTTAGCTGGGTGAAACTACAAAGGCTTTCTTCCATCCTGTTTAACTGGTGGAACTACAAAGGCTTTCTTCCATCCTGTTTAACTGGTGAAACTACGAAGGCTTTCTTCCATCCTATTTAACTGGTGAAACTACAAAGGCTTTCTTCCATCCTGTTTAACTGGTGAAACTACAAAGTCTTT
>CM065740.1:23409108-23416608 GCA_033310375.1 Conus canariensis
TGGGGAGAACAGTTACTGTATCACTGTCTATGTCACACTGTGCCAAGTCGATGTGCTGTGTTCCACTGCCGGACAGTGCACTTGGTGCAGGCGAGGGGGGCATGGTCAGAAAACTGACAGATGTCAGCACATGACACTCCATTCTTCTTTTCACTCTTGTCGGTATTGTAGAACAAACTAGGTGGGGTTGGTAGGAACAGACTGAACGGGGGTAAAAAACACGTTCACTCACCTTTTGATTCCTGTGTTCCTCGGCCCTTCTCCTGTCCCTGTTGATGTACATTTTCTCCTGAACACAGCTGTTTGCGCTTGGGCTTTCATGGCCGGGGAATAGTCGGAAATTTGTTTTTAGCCTGAGAATGACAACGGTCTGATTTTCTCAACCTTCAATTCTGAAAGATGGTAACACCATGTCTCGCAGCGCGGCATTCAGCACGTTTTATACACTCGATGGTAGACTTTCAACCGGCATCTTGGAAGATTGTAAAAATAGACAAAATTTTACCGGAGCTGAAGAAAGTTCGACATGCTGGCAGCCAGACAAGGGAAGTCACTCCCACAGAAGAGAGAGAGAGAGAGAGAGAGAGAGAGAGAGAGAGAGAGCGAGAGAGCGAGGAGGGGGGAGGGGGAGAGAGAGATTTACACTTTCTACAAAAGTGTGATTTTGAATATAATTTGGAGAGAGAGAGAGAGAGGGGAAGGGGGGAGCAGAGAGAGAGAGAAGAGAGAGAGAGAGAGAGAGATGCTTACACTTTCTACAAAAGACTGGCTTTGAATATGATTTACTGAAAATGCGTCATGGCAAGATTGCGTGAAGACTACTTACAGACAGAATAAACCACGTCTGTAGCAACTAACAGCAACAGCTATGCCACTGAAAGCAAAAATGAAAAAGGTGCCCCCCTCCCCCCCACCCGTTTCGCAACCGCGAACGACAGTTTCTTCTGCCAACAGACCGCGCTTCCCCTCGAGACCTACACATTGACCCACATCGAGACCTACACATTGACCCACATCGAGACCTACACATTGACCCACATCAAGACCTACACATTGACCCACATCGAGACCTACACATTGACCTACATCCAGATACTGAACCTACATGGCCAATGCCTCAACAGTACACTAGGTTAATGCGCAGTGTTGCCCATGACACCCTTTCCCTACATTTTATTTCTCAGCCATTCATCTGTTTATGGCCACCTCGTTCTAAACTCTGCGCACTGTGGTTTCATGGCTTCGCTTGGCAGATGTGGTGTAGCGTATATGGACCATTACGTACGCAGTAAGGTAAGGTAATGTTGCTTATAGCCCAGCCGACCGCAAAGGGCCATTTCAGGGCTGTCACCGCGTTGAAGTTAACTCATAAGTAATTTAAAACAACAACAAACAAACAAAAACAAACAAAAACAAACAAACAAAAAACTCATTCACACAACCCTTTAAAATACACTTTCTAAAAACACACCGGAAATTGTGTTAAAAAATCTTTTTTTCTTAATCTTAGATGAGATGAAAAATGTTGATCTCTCTCAGAAATTCAAAGACCACGTCAGGTGGGACATCTCTGGCTGTCACCTTCTTCTTGATCAGACTGAACCTGAAAGACGAGAAAGCCTGAAAATTTTTTTTCCAGGGATCGATAGACGGAAGTGCCCAAAAATAAAACCGGAATGAATTAACAGACTGGATTGCGAACCTGACAGACAGCCGAAACCCAATGGTCCTTCAGTTTGTTGATACCAGGTTTGAAGACCACATCTACGACAGACGGCCCCCAACGGTCAAGCTGAAGAAGCTCCATGGTGCATTCCAAGTCTTGTACAAATTCTTCTTCATATTCTTTGAGAGTGTTGGGACTTGCATGTGAAACAGACTCTTTTAGAGTGTTGGGACTTGCATGACGTGAGACATAAACACTTTGCAGCTAACTCCATGAAAACCTTGTTCCGAGATGTCCCACCAGATGTGATCTTTGCATTTTTGAAAGAGATTAACATTTATCGTCTGACCTAAGGTTTCACAGAAGAACAATTTTTAACAAAATTTCCGGTGCGTTCCGGTGCGTTCTTAAAAAGGTGTATGTTAAAGGGCCGTGTGAATGAGTTTTTTTTCCTTTTTAAATGACTTGTAAGTTGACTTCAACGCGGTGACAGCCCTGATATGGCCCTTTGCGGTCGGCTAGGCTATTAGCAACATTACCACTCCAAACAATTCTCTGAGGATTCATGCGAATCCCCATAATGGTTCTGGACACATTTAGATTAAAACAGAAGTCTCAAGTCTGAACCCTGCCGTGTTGGATATAGACTTTTCCTGTAACCTTGCCCACAAATACCACGCTGTTTATTGCCTAGCCGACCACGGAGGCAACACTGATGTTACGCCGCACCACAGGGCGCAGGACCACGAAACCGTGACCGTAACAACCATCATCATCATCTCGCCAGTATTACAACAGCCAACAAAAGCGACCGCCTGCTTTACTGACGCCGCTATATATCTACAGGTAAACAAATGGAATCTTGATAATATCCCTTCCCTCCCTCATTTCGCCGGAAAAAAAAAGACTCAAAACACCGACAGATGGTAGACACATGGCATGGCGTTTTCGGGGACACTTTTGAGCGATGGAACAGCGCGCACGCGCGCGCGCGCGCGCGCGCGCACACACACACACACACACACACGTATTGGCCTTTAACACAGATGAGGCAGTCAGTACAGGGAAAGTGCTACGTAGGCTACTTCACTCAGCCCACGATTCGTTCATTACTACCAGAGAACACCCCAGCTGAAGCATTTTCTGGATTGCTGCCATATGCCTTTCCCCCCTTCCTCGTGTTCCTCTGTCAGCGTGAAGAATGCCAGCAACTCATGTAGTCCCCTCCTCGCCATCACCCCCATCCCCGCCCCCTTTTCCTCCACCTCTCCATCTCTAAATTTCTTACCCCCTCCCCTCCCCCCCCGCCCGCCCGTCTCCCCTCCAATATTCCTCCCCTTCTTCACCCGAAGTCAGAGAGGGCATGTGAATTACCTCGTCAACAAGAGGTAAGTACCCGAACATCCAGTCACAGCACCGTTTATCAACCGTCAGTTCACAAACAACTTCAGCAGGGAGGGGGTGACGTAATTGATCACAAACAGCCCCACTGCAGTCAGACCCGACGAACAGACCACAGACCAGAATAGAAACTAGAACACAACAGACCAGAATAAAGCAATGGAGAACAAAACCAAAACAATGGAAGGGGGAGGGGGAGGGTGGGGGAGGGAGCATTACGACATCAACGGATCTTTTTTAAAACTAGGCACTGTTCCAAACCCACTACTAGCAAAGGCGATAGTCCAAACATAACACCAGCGCAGGGAGAAAGCCAACAATACACCGATGCCAGGAAGTGGTGCAAAATTTCACATTTCCTTCAAACTCGCAGATGAGAAAGTGTGTGTTGTTTGATATAAGGTAAAAGTTGACGCAGACACAGGAACAAAAACACTCCTTACAAACCCTCCCCACTCACCTCACCTCCTCATCTCAAGAAGAAGGGACTTTCTAGCGAAGCTGGTTAACCTTAACGGGAACTAATTTTCTTCCTGAAGAGAGGGCAGAGATAGAGGGAGACAGACAGAAACAGATGGGGAGGGTGGTAGGGAGGGAGGGGAGAGAGAGAAAGAGAGAGAGAGAGAGAGAGAGAGAGAGAGAGAGAGAGAGAGAGAGAGAGAGAGAGAGAGAGAATCACGAACTATTAAAAACACATGATATCGAAGTATTGGCCATCATGAATTCTTTATGGAATAACATCGAATGAAAAGACATGCAAAATAGCTTAGCTTAAGTTGAAAAGACATGCAAAATAGCTTAGCTTAAGTTGAAAAGACATGCAAAATAGCTTAGCTTAAGTTGAAAAGACATGCAAAATAGCTTAGCTTAAGTCTAAGCCAAAGTACTAGAAGCAGACAGTTCCTGCAATCCAGTGAAGAAAAACAATACTGCAATTCAACGAAACAAAACAAAACAAAACGGGGCGGGGATGGAACAAAAAAGACACTACAAACGCCCAATAAACTGACCAAGAAGACCTACATGAACTGGCCTGCTCTGGCCGATGGCTTTCAGGCGGCCTTCCATGGATCGCCCCGGAAGGACGCCAGCGCTGCGCTTGAACCATTGTGTAATCTGCATGAGGGCCTGCCTGGCGATGAACGGTAAGACCCATATGAGCGAGGAGATGAAATTTCAGATGATGGCCCGAGACAGCGATCAGGCTTATAAGTTTGTGCAACAAAGCGTTAGCTGTGTGAGGGTTGACGTGTACACACCTGTATTACAAACATATGTGCCAGCCGCGCATCCGTGACTACTAAGCTTTGTGAGCATGTGTTTAATCAAAGGCTTGTTGAACTCGACACGTGAAGTTCGAGTTCTACGTCTGCTGATTGCACGCGTTTCTGAACGTATAACTTGGCCTACTACCTGCATGGCCTCTCCAGAAGTGACCGTCTGCCTCATCTGAGCGGGGATGGGGTGGAGGGAGGAAGGGATGGAGACAGCGAGAGAGAGAAAAAGAAAGAGGGAGAGAGAGAGAGAGAGGAAGTGACAGAGAGAGAAGGGAGGAGGAGGGAGGAGGAGAAACAGACAGAGAGAGGGGAAGGAAGGGAGGGAGGGGGGACAGAGAGAAGGGGAAAGAGGGAGGGAGGGACGGGGAGAGGGAGAGGGAGAGAGAGAGAGAGAGAGAGAGAGAGAGAGAGACAGACAGACAGACAGACAGACAGACAGAGACAGACAGACAGACAGACAGTCCGACAGTCAGACAGACAGACAGTTACACACCATTCCGTCAACAGCTTGTATGACAAATATCTTTTGGAAAAAAAAGAACTGTTCCTGCCAACCCTGGTTAGTACTAATAGACCTTGCCTGGGTATATCAAAACGTGAAAGAGACCAAACCAAGAAACGCCCCCGACACGGTATGCTGGACTGCTTCACCACGCCATTTGGCACCGACACCATAGGTTGGATAAGGACTGGGTATGAGGAAGAACGCAGGACGAATCAGGGACTTGGATGGGAGATTGCGGGAGGATGTAAGGCAAGGTAATGTTGCTTAAAGCCCAGCCGATCGCAAAGGGCCACATCAGGGCTGTCACCGCGTTAAAGTCAACTCGCAGATCATACAAAAAAAAAAAAAAAAAGGAGGAAAAAGAAGAAGAAAAAAAAGGGACTGTCACGAACCTGAACCTGACGGCTGGAGGAGAATCATCAACTGAAACTTTCAGACTGGGCTTCACCGGATGAGGGTCAGAAGCCCGGACAGAAGGTGGTTTAAATGAGTGATTAACCTGAACGGGGCATGACCAATGGAGAGTCAGGAACTTTGAAATAGGAGAATCACGAGCTTACAATTATGGGAAATGGTTGTGAGTCACAAACTTACATAGCTGAAAAAGTCACGAACTTACGTGGGAGATGGCTGGAGACGAATCACTGTGTTTGAAGAGTCCTTAATTTACATGGGAGATGACTGGGGGAGACTCATAATGGCTGAGGAGTCATTAACTTCAATGGGATAGCGCTGGAGGTGGATCGCCATGACTACGGAGAATCATTAGCTTAGACTGGAGAAGGCTCAATGCCAGTAATTACGGATGCCGAGTGATTAACATGGGTGTAAGATGGCTTAAGGTGAGTACTTTACGGCTGATGAGTTATTATTAACTTTGGTGGAAGATGGCTGGAGGTGAGTATCGTGGTTGAAGACGAGTCATTAGCTCAGCTGGGAGATGGCTCACTGTAAGCCTGTCGTGAAGTTAGGTGGGAGACAACTACAGAACGGTCACGAACTTGGATGGGAGATGGCCCACTGTAGGCCTGTCGTGAAGTTAGGTGGGAGACGACTACAGAACGGTCACGAACTCGGATGGGAGATGGCCCACTGTAGGCCTGTCGTGAAGTTAGGTGAGAGACGACTACAGAACGGTCACGAACTCGGATGGGAGATGGCCCACTGTAGGCCTGTCGTGAAGTTAGGTGAGAGACGACTACAGAACGGTCACGAACTCGGATGGGAGACGGCCCACTGTAGGCCTGTCGTGAAGTTAGGTGAGAGACGACTACAGAGTTTGGATGGGAGATAGCCCACTGCAGGCCTGTCGTGAAGTTAGGTGAGAGACGACTACAGAACGGTCACGAACTTGGATGGTAGATGGCCCACTGTAGGCCTGTCGTGAAGTTAGGTGAGAGACGATTACAGAACGGTCACGAACTCGGATGGGAGATGGCCCACTGTAGGCCTGTCGTGAAGTTAGGTGAGAGACGACTACAGAACGGTCACGAACTCGGATGGGAGACGGCCCACTGTAGGCCTGTCGTGAAGTTAGGTGAGAGACGACTACAGAACGGTCACGAACTTATTTGGGAGATGGCCCACTGTAGGCCTGTCGTGAAGTTAGGTGGGAGACGACTACAGAATTTGGATGGGAGATGGCCCACTGCAGGCCTGTCGTGAAGTTAGGAGGGAGACGACTACAGAACGGTCACGAACCTGGATGGGAGATGGCCCACTGTAGGCCTGTCGTGAAGTTAGGTGAGAGACGACTACACAACGGTCACAAACTTGGATGGGAGATGGCCGGAACAAGGGCTCGAACGTAAATGGGAGATGGCTGCAGGACAATCACGAATCCAGACAGGAGGTGACACGCACGAATCAAGAAAACGTTATCTCTTGATCCATTTACGACTATGAAGGATAAACGGTAAGACCATAATTATGGGTGTGGAAAGAAGAATGAAATCTAAATCGTCCATTATTGCCAGCTGAAATTTATCAAGTAAAACAGTAATAAAAACAAAAATAAACAAATAAATGAATAATGGTTAGAAAGGCAGTTATCTTTTGACTGTTTGTAAATTCAAACACTCTATTTCTATAAATGTGCACAGATTCATACTTCTGATTTGAAAAAAAGTACAAATCTAGCATAAAACAAAAAATTCAGTATTTCTTTGGAATAACGGTGTTCTGAAGATAATCAAAACGTCAATATTCCATTATAAAGGAAAATTTGTCACCAGTCACGAACTCATTTCACAGTTATAACAAAAGCATCTCTCTCGTTAACAATGTATCTTCCAACTTCCCCTGGTAATTAATTTGTGACAATTACACCCAGCCTTAAAATAGATATACGTATCTAGCAAACTTGTTTGTTTGTTTTCCGAACTCGTTTGTATAATTTTTTATCACACACACACACACACACACACACACACACACACACACACACACACACACACACCACACACACACGCGCGCTCTTCTTGTGTATATGAACATACCTCGTGCTACATCTGGCCCAATTGAACATTTTGCTATATTAAACTGATCAACATTCTGATAATGTTCTTTAGCGTCTGGCGCACTTTTGGCAAATGCAGCAAAATGAGCGTAATGTTCCATGTAGAATGGATGATGTGTCTATCGAGCACTAA
>CM065740.1:23424108-23439108 GCA_033310375.1 Conus canariensis
ACTCCCAGACATGCACACCTGACTCACGCACATCGATAAATATGCGTTCACGTGTGGAATCGGCGCGCCCATAAACATGAATACACACTCACTTACCCTACATAGTTCGACATAAAATTAATGCATGCAACCTGGAAAAGTCCCTTGCCATAATTCCCCGAGGTCACGCAGTCCTTCGAAACACTGGCGAGCTGATCGACCAGGAAGTTCATGTATATCAAATACCTCTTTAATGAAGAGGGTGATTACCCCTCCAGGGGGAGGGGGGGGGGGGGCTAACCCCCCACCCCATCCCACCCCTCCTTCACCCTCTCACCAGTCATAGCCAGAGGCCCAGTGCAACACGTCAATAATAATCAGCGTGCAGATCACTCTGTTCGCGGTCTCCCACATCAAGCTGACGTGGTAGACCTCGGTTCCACGTCAGCAGGACCTCTGCCTTTGCACGTGCTGCTTCAGTCATTGCTAGGACGAATAACGAATAACCACCCATCTGACGTCATGATGAGCGTCAATCAAGGTGGCGAATTTATGACTGTAAAGCAGCAATGACTGTCGTTTATCTTCATTACGGTTTCCAAAGCTTTTCGGCGGTAATTTGTCAGGATCACCGCCGATTACATCATATTAACATCGTATAAACCAGTTATTACACCCGTTGGTGATGAAATGGGCCAGCCCCAATTTAGCGAGGGCTATTAACAATATGACATGATTTAACGGGCCGAGTTGGTTCTATTCCTCCTGGCCTCTTTTTCAAACACACACACACACACACACACACACACACACACACACAATCTCACAGAATTCGCTCCATCTCTTGCCCTCACATGTCATCATCCTCTGGTCCACTCTTTTGGATCAGGACGCTCACTGTGTAATACCAGTTTAATGAATTGTGCGAGCCCCCCCCCCCCCCCACACACCTCTCTCTCTCTCTCTCTCTCTCTCTCTCTCTCTCTCCGCCTACGCCCTCAGTCCATTTGCGGCCTGGGGTTCTGAGCAACATGTCAATAGTAATCAGCATGCACATCACGTCTGTTCGCGGACTCCACAGAAAGCCGGGGTTTATCTCGGTTCTAAGTCAACAGGGCCCCGGACTTCGCACGTGCTGCTTTTGGTGTTACTGCAACGACTAACCACACCGTCTGACGTCAAAACGAGCGTCATTAAAGATACTACAAGCACACAGCAACATAGAGGGGGCGTTGATCAAGTTTCTTTTTTTTTTTTTCCTTTTTTTTTTTTTTTTCTTCTTCGCCTATCTTTAACTTTCAAACTGTAATTCGTTAATTATCACGAACTGTACCGATTCAGTCTTTTTTTTTTTTTTTTTTTTGTACTCCCAGTTCTTATAGAACAGGGAGTACTTTAGAATGGGAACGAAGAAATACTGTGTGTGTGTGTGTGTGTGTGTGTGTGTGTGTGTGTGTGTGGTCAAAATGTGTTCCACTCGCTCCAGACAAAACTACTGGGCCGATCTTTCTGAAAATTTGTAGGTATGTTCATTATGGGTCACGGATGATGGCCGATGTTTTATTTTACCGTTATATCCGTTACTAACGGCTATAACGGACCATAACGGTTTTTCATCTTTATGGAATATCTCAGAAAGTACTTGGCCGATCTTTCTGAAAATTTGTAGGTATGTTCATTATGGGTCACGGATGATGCCCGATGTTTTATTTTACCGTTATAGCCGTTACTAACAGCTATAACGGCCCATAACGGTTTTTGTTCTTTATGGAATATCCCAGAAAGCATTTGGCCGATCTTTCTGAAAATTTGTAGGTATGTTCATTATGGGTCACGGATGATGCCCAATGTTTTACTTTACTGTTATAGCAGTTACTAACGGCTATAACGTCCCATAACGGTTTTTCTTCTTTATGGAATATCTCGGAGAGTACTTGGCCGATCTTTCTGAAATTTGTAGGTATTTTCATTATGGGTCACGGATAATGGCCGATGTTTACCAGAATAGCCGTTACTAACGGCTATAACGGGCCAAAACGGTGTTTCCTCATTATGGAATATCTCACGCGTATTCAAGATAAACTGGAAGTACTTTTATATGCTTTGCATCTTGTTTTCTTTACATTTCTTTACATTAAGCCAATAATTGAATTCGTTGGCGATTTCATGAGTCAGCCCTGATTAGGTCCCTGTGGCCTCGGCTACAATACACATGAACTGCTTTGATGGGCCGACTAGACTCAAACTGTATCCCCCCCCCCCCCCCTACACACATACACGTGGAGTATGCACACATACAAATGCATGCAGTCTCTCCATATTATGTTCTACCTCTCATTCTCTCCCATGTCATGGCCCTCCGGTCCAGTCTTCTGAGCCAGGAAGATGATTGTGTATTACTATTAAAGCCTGTTTAATGGGGTGGGTAAGCACCCCCTTTTCAACCTTAACCCCTATCACCCAGTCATGCATATATTTTTATTTGCATTCTCCCTGCGTCCAGTCACAACAACGTGGATGATAAATTAAGTGTGGAGGTTTTTTTTTTTTTTTCTCTTTAAATAAGTGTCTAATATCATCTGGCGATGAAAAGACATTAAATAAACCACTGAACTGAACTGAACTGATCACAACCACAGGCTCGGAGTAATGTGCTGAAATCGCTTCCACACCGCGTCTGAAATCACTCCCCACTACGTGACACTGGACCCGAGTGATTCGGGGGCATGGTCCAGAAACAAACTCTCCATGAGGAAACACAGGCACGTGCCCAAATCCACCTGACCTATGTGACAGGGAGGTGGAAATGGGCACACGCCAATAATCATTCTATGAGGGCTGTCTCTGCACCGTGCATTCTCTGGATGTTTTAGAACAGGCGGCTCTGGCACAATACATTCAAAGTACTGCATGGTGTTGATTAATGTGCTGTCGTTTGAACACTGAGACTCTTGGGTCGAGGGTGTGTGATTGAACAAGAGGTTTGATGGTCACTCCCATGATGAGTTGGGGTCTTCACACCAAGAGTATGATGTGGGTAGGGGCAGGGGGGGGGGGAGGGGGGAGGGCATCGCATGGGTGAGGAGGGTTCCTTCGATTTTTCAAAGTGTTGTGGCGTGGTTGTGTGGCTTCAATTTTAGAAGGGTGGGGTGGGGTGGGTTGCGGAGGACTCATTCATGTTTTTAAAGTGTTGATGTGGTGGGTATCAAATCTTGTGAAATGGAGCGGAGGGTGGTGGGTAGGGGGGGGGGGGGGGGCGGAGATGACTCTTTCAATGCTCTGGAAGTGTCGATGTGGATGCTGTGCTCAAATTTTGGTAAACTGAGCGGAGGATATTTCATGTATAAAAGGTTTGTGGTGTGTGGTGTGTGGTGTTGTTGTGTGTGTGTTTGGGTAAATTCTTGTAGAGGTGGAGGAGGGAGGGGGGGGGGGGGCTTATTCGAAATAGCTCTCAAATTGTTGTAGAGTGGAAGGGTGGGGGTGGGGGGGACATTCTGAATATTCATAAAGTGCATGCGGTTGGGGCTGTGTCTTAATTTGTAGAGTGGAAGGAGGGTGGAAGACGAAAGGGGAGAGTGGGGGTCAGACAAATTTTCATAGAAGCGGGTCTAGGTGTGTGTCCAAATTCATGTAGACTTCGAGGGAGGGGGACAGGTGGAACTCAAGTTTTCACATGGTGAATTCTTTTCCAAATTCCTATGAAGGGAGGGAGAGGAGGAGGTGAGGGAAGGGGTGGGGGGAGGAGTAGGCACCATATACATCCTTGACATTTTATAGCCTGAAATACTGGTCCGACGCTACTGATTATCCTTCAGTCCTGTCTTCACAGTTAAGTTTGTATTTGAATCAAGCACATCCGACTATAAAGTCTTTTCAAGGCTGTCAGTCTCACTGTCACACAGAAAACAATTCCACATCATGAACATGTCAGATCACCCCAAAAGACTGTCTTGGAAAAAATGGAACAACAACGAAAGCGATTAAAATCATGGTAGCTAAACACTCAACATCTTAAAGCATATACAATTAAGCTGTGCTCAGAGCGTTAGGCATTCATCTTGATTAATCACTCCCAGTAAAACAACTGAAGAACATTTAAAACCAAACAGCAAAACGCCACACATAAAATAAACAAAAAGCCATATGGGCAAAAAGATACTGCACAATGGACAGCTGAAGTCCACTCTGGACAGTGTGTACAATTTTCACTACCTTGTCACCTGAATACAGGGGAAAAACAAGCAAAACAAAGACAAATAAACCCGGCATGACATAAATTGCGATCAGGAAAAAAAAAATGTTGAAGACTGCCAAGAAGGCAAACAGGTGGAATAGTCAACAATGACAGAAAAACAGCATACAGTAGTATAGAAAGGCAAACATGTGAAAAGGCCGAGTCGAAGAAATGGGCAGAAAAGAGGAAGTTACACACACACAACTTACACAAGGCGGGTCTTTAGATGTTCTTGAAATGACCTACCCCCACCCCTCCACATCCCCTTAGGGACCTGTCTTTTGAACCAGGAAGCTCAGGTATACATTCCTGCCTCATGCAGCAATGGGGAGGGTAAATCCCCCCCCCCCCCCCCCCCCCCCCAACTCTTTCTCTCCTCTTCCCTTCTCCGCCCACACCCAATGTCCATTCACAGCCAGAGGCCTACGCAACATGTCAATCAATAATCATCATGCAGGAGTTGGTTCGTGATCTCTTCGCCACGCTGAAGCGTTTCTTGAACGCCAACAGGGTCCTCTGGCTTTGCGAGTGTATCTTTAGCCATTACCGGTACAATTACCCTCCACCGTCATCCTACTGTCTGACGTCATTCTCGGCGTCACAGCGCGTGGTGATTCTGTGATTGTGAAGCCACATACAAGCCAGGTTACTGGGTGTTGTGTTCGCATTATTTAGTCCTTTATCTCACCCGTGTTTCCAAACTTTTCCGCTGCAATTAATCGGGTTCATCACTGATCACATTCTCGTTATTTACATAATCCAGTTATTGAATTCGATTTCTTTTTGGGATCTTATGGTCAGTTTATATGAAGCTACGAAGGTCAGCTGGGCTGTAAATGATATGACCTGATAGCAAGAAACAGAGGAGAAGAGAGAGAGAGAGAGAGAGAGAGAGAGAGAGAGAGAGTCACATGTAACTCTGTGTGTGTGTGTGTGTGTGTGTGTGTGTGTGTGTGTGTGTGTGTGGGTTTCTTGCCATTGCCATCATCTCCTGGTCCAGTCTTTTGAACCAGGAAGCTCATGTACACTAATACTAGATTAACAGAGTGGGTGACTGCCCGTTAGCCCTCTCCCTCTCCTTCCATGCTTCCCCTTCCTTTTTTTCCACCTGTCCTCCACCTACACCGCGTCCATTTACAGCCACCGGCTCCGGGCAACATGTCAATAATCAACATGCGGTCCACGTCTGTTCGTGGTCTCCACATCAAGCAGCCGTTTATCTCGGTATCAACAGCACCTTTGGCTTTGCACGTGTGGCTTAAATTAGTCATTAACGGGACGTCGAACCACCGTGTGACATCATAATATCCACGTAATGAGTGTCATTGCGGGGCGGTAGTTTTATGAGAGCACTGTAAGGCGGGATTAATGGTGATGATTGTGTTCTCTCGTTTCATTTATTTTGCTGACACTTTTCTTTCTTGCACTGTATACCCTTTTTATGCTCCCATAAACAGCCATTTTTGTGACGTGTATATTGGCGTGATGCCTAAGTAGTCATTTGGTGACTTGACTTTGACTACGGATGACCTGGAATTAAGGTAATATAATGTGCAAGTTCTATTACACAATTGATGAAACATTATTTTGCACAATAATTGTACTGCCCCTCGCTCTTTCTCTGTCATCTTCTTTCTCCTCTTCTCCCTTTCACTGCATACACAGGCATGCACACTCTCACCCCCATCCTACCGTACACGTATGCAGGCCACACACACGAACACACGCATGTGCGCACACGTGCGCGTGCGAACGCTCACACACACATACAAACACGCACGCATATACACACTCTAGCATGCACGTATACACACGCGCATGCACGCACGCATGCACAAACGTGCACGCACGCAAGCATACACGCGCACGCGCGCGCGCGCGCGCGCACACACCACACACACACATATGCCATTTCTAGGCATCTAAGATCACGGTCGCTCCCGATCTTTCTTTTCCGATTTGTTAAATCTTCTCTCCTTTTTTTTCTCCATCCTTTTCGATCATCTTTTTTTTCTACCGTGTTGGTCTGCCGACCTTCTTATTTTCAACGTTCCGTCTGTTACAGTTCATATCTTCTCAACCTAACACTGACTCAGCAGTCACAATTTACCAACATTATTCTGGATTAAAAAAAAAAAAGAAACAAACAAGAGGTGTCATTACTCGTAAATCACTCTCTGCCGCTCAGATAATAGTGGCACTGACTTGCTGGGTCACCTACTCCCACCCCCTCACCCCCACCCCTCACAAAGTACGGCAATAAGTGTCATACTGCCGGTTAGGGAGGTCTTTTCCCCAATAATGAGACTGGGGGAAGCTGATGGTGGACGTGAAGTTAGCTGAACTGTTGTGGACTGTTATTACAACAAGCGTTCGCTGCCAGACCTGTTTCATTTCTGGTTATTTTGCACCTTTTCTTCTGTTACAAGTTATTGAAGCTACGGTTTTTTTTGTTTTTTTAAATACATATTAGGTAATGGGTTTTTTGTTTGTTTGTTTGTTTGTTTTTTATGTACAAGTACATGTGCGTACGTGCATGCATGCGTACTGAGTGGTCTGGATGGACGGACAGTCGGAGCTCTCAAAACTCCATGGAGCCACAAGTACCTTGGTCATCTGTACTCTTTACATTCAAGAGTAACAAGAAGCTGCTGCCAAACATCTACCACCCAAGGAAATCGTAAACATGGACGTGGGTATGGTATTAAAGCCAGTGACAAACATAAACAATCCTCAACATGGGCAGATATCACATGCATTCGGTTCCTACTGTCTACACACACCTTTATACAACACTCTACAGTCCTTGCAATCATTAAAATGGTCATGGCACAGTCGCTGCCAAACGATAATAACCACTGCTGCCTTTGATGCCAACAGGAATGAAAAGCTGTTATAACGTAATGCTACGCGTGTGCAGGTTTCACGCAGAAGTCTAAACGAGATGAGCAGATGACACAAGGACCAGGAACATGCAACATCTGGTATTCAAATATGGTTTGTTTGTTAAGGTCATACATGCATTTACATTTCTCTGAAGAAACAAATAAAGCTGTAGCTATAGTGAGACGGACAACAGAAAAGGTTGCCGCGATGCACCCTAAAAACAACACAGTGCTGTGCAGCGACATGAAGCACGGAGACAAGAGCGCCTTACAGACGAGACCAGAAAGAAAGGAAGAACAATGGCCGAGATGCCCCCACCATACAGTTCAAAAATCAATATCTCACCAACAATGGAAGGCGCTCTCTCTCGCGCTCTCTCTCTCTCTCTCTCCACAAGGCCTCGGATGGCAAGGCAGAGCGCAGCGATGATGACAGCACAGCAAAAAATCTCATTCACACCGTCGCCAGCCACTGCCACCGCCACGACACCCCCATCTCATCCCCCACCAACCAACAAGCACTAGGGACGACGAGGGAGGAGGGTTGGATCAGCAACAGCAAGCGTGTCAATGAATCAGCACAAAGTGCCAGTCGTCAAGGGAAGCAATCAGGGCGAGGTGTGTCCCCAACACGCCGCTCAATATGGCCGACAACGTGCCGACAAACATCCACCACCAGGCCCCAGACACAGGCAGCGCCACGCATAGCCGCGCTCCATCCGTTGCCTCTCACCCTCCCTTCCGCCGATAAACCAACCCCTCCTTCCAGCGTCTCTACTCTCTCTCTCTCTCCGCTCGTGCTCTCCTGAGGTCTGTATGTATTGGTTGGCACCACAGGTCAGTGGCGGGCACCCGCATTGGCAGAGCGCATCCATCCCCACCATGGCTGCTGTCCACCAACCGAATGGACATCCTCCACTGGAAGGTGTGAGTGGAGACAGGGTTCAGGGACATCCGTTTAGTTTGCTCACCCCCACCCCCTTCTCCAGCTCCTCTCCTCCTCTTTCTCTGTCGGTCTGTATACCTATTCACATTCATTACATCCCCTACCTACGTGCTCCGTAAACCATCATCATTTCTTGAATACAAAATAATGTATTTCCAAAGGAAACAAGCGAGAAAACACACATAGATTAGATACACGCAAAGGCGCATGAGCACACACACACACACACACACACGCGCACGCGCACGCGCGCGCCCTGAAGAGAGAGAGAGAGAGAGAGAGAGAGAGAGAGAGAGAGAGAGAGAGAGAGAGAGAGAGAGAGAGAGAGAACACTGAACACTGAAAATTCATTGCATAACACTTGGAGAGAGAGAGAGAGAGAGAGAGAGAGAGAGAGAGAGAGAGAGAGAGAGAGATTAAGATTAAGATTAAAATTATAGTCCCGTCAACAGCAGAGGTTATCTCAGGACTGTCACCACGTTTCAAACTACCACGTATGAGAGAGAGAGAGAGAGAGAGAGAGAGAGAGAGAGAGACAGAGACAGAGAGAGACAGAGAGACAGATAGACAGAGAGAGAGAGGAGCGGAGGAGGAGGGATAGAAGCAAGAGGAATGAAACTTCCTTTCTCTCTCTCTCTCTCTCTCTCTCTCTCTCTCTCTCTATCACACACACACACACACACACACACACACACACACACACACACACACACACACAGCTCAATCACCCCACCAACCCCTTCCACACACACACGCACACACACGCGCGCACGCGCGCAAAGAGGAGTTAGGATGAGCATGGGGGAAAATCCCACTCTGGTGCGGCCGAAAGGGAAACAAAATGTTGATCCAAACAGTGGAAGTTTGCGGAACTTACTGACATGACAACGTAAACTTTCTTTTCTTGACAGTTGTAAATTCTCTCAGTTGTGGCATATTCATTTCTGACTGCGAAGGCCTACGCATAAATCCGCGATGTAAAATGGAGCAGCAGCTCAGACTGGAGCTGCTGACCTATTTCAGGAACACAATTCAAATGACAGAACGTTGTGAAGAGAGGAAGGGAAACAAGCAACTTGCCTTCTTCCTCTCTCTGTCCGTATCAACACGATTCTCACAGCGATATGCGATGATGTGAAAACATGATCAAAGGTGACACACTACATTCAATATGATTCAATATTAGTTTTCATGTCCTGCCTGTTGTCATTACACTTGGAACTTCCTTTTCCTCAAACTCACTTGTACCTGCGTTGTCTTTCGTATGCAGGGAATTTTCTTTTCACTCGATTTGGATCCTCAAGCATAGGCTTAAACATGTTCTATTATTTGATTATTTATTACTTATTTTCAGTAACATTTCTTTATATCGTTTTCTTTCATCTCCTCGTTCTATCTTTCGCAAGCCTCATTGGGAGTCCGCTGGATTGCGTGCCCCCCCCCCCCCCCCCCCTTCCCTGGTGTTGATAATATCATAAAATTATGGGTGGTATTCAATGTTCGATACCATGGGTGGGCTGCCACACTTCAACCAGCCGTGTTCGACGCTGGAGGAGCATTAACGAATGGTACTGTTAAAAATACTGAGCTGCCAGTTAAAAAAATACTAAATGCTTCCCATTGCCGTCAGTGAAGGATATAATATCCATCATGTGATGTCGTCCTTTTCATTCCGTCTCTCCTCCTCCTTCCTCAAGCCCCCTCCTGTTGAAATTCCTGTTAGTCGTTTTCATTGTGACTGAAGAATTGTTCGCCTGCACTTGTTTATTTTTTCCCCTCCAGAATTTCTTTCCGTTGTTTGTTCTTGTCCTGCCTGAAGACTAATGGGTCGAGGCTCGTGACTTTAGCGTTTAACAACACAGTACCTCAACATTTGTTTTCATGTTTTAACTTCCGCCTGCGATCATCATATTTTGAAATTAACTTCTGAAAAACTTTCCCGTCTCTCTTAACTTCAACAAACAAGCACTCCGACCCCTCCAGTTTGCCTGCAGATCTTGCCAGGGCATTGATGATTCTATTTTGACCTTCTTTACAATCCTCCTCCACCTGAACAGCCACAACTCTTTTCCTCGTATTCTTTTCAATGATTTCTCTTCCGCTTTCAACACAATACAAGCTTGTCTTCCAGCTATGAAACTGCTTGGTTTATATGTTGATCCGAAATCTTCGCTGCAGACTGTCAATTTTCACCTAAACAGAATACAACATGACCGTTTCCAACCTGCAATTCATCAATGCTCCATCACCACTCATGCACCTCGGGGCACAGACCTGTGTCCTATTCTCTTTATTTTGTATACTCATACTCATCAAATTCTCTGAAAATTCTGTCATTGAAGATCTGTACAGTTTTGACTCTGTTTATTTTTACGAAATTTAAGAAGAACTGTTCATAATAAACTTATCTCCTGCACTGTGTACCTTTTTATTTGGTGAAATAAGAACTGTTAATGGCGCATGGAAAGTTTTCTTGATCTTACGTTTCAAAAACAAAAGAAATGACGGTTGATTTCGTAGAGACTTTCCATCCGTACAAAACTTTATCATGGATGGTCAAATTGTGGAGAAGGTGAACGAATACAAAAACCTAGTCATGGTTTTTGACCAAAAAAAAAATCGATTTTTGAAAGGAATGTTGAAATCGTACATAAAAATGTGAATCAAACTTTTTTCTCTGCACAAACTGAATAATTCTGGTGTTCATTCAGAGATTTTTACAAGCCTATTATCGCGTTTGCACTGAATTTCACCTAGTTTTCTCTAATTGCCGACAGGGAAGTCCGTGCGTGCAAAACATGCGAGTTTTGCGTGTTGTGGTGGACGTGTGAAATAAAGCTGTGGGTGCAAGGAAAGCTGACGTGCAACAGCTGCATGAGAAACGCGTTGTGCGAAAGGAAGGACAAATTGCAAGTAATGACAACCATGTTTTACTTCAGCGAAATACTAAAGAATTCTACCATCAGGACGCCGTTTTCGGACATTGATGATTAAATCGGGGGGGGGGGGGGGGGGGGGGGGGGGGGGGGGGGGGGGGCCTTTAATCCCAAGATAAATTAATTTCTTTTTGAATACTTTTATGTCACATTCTCCTGCAAACCCAATGAGCATGTAAAGGAATGAGTGACAGCGAAACAGTTAACATGTCACTCTCTCTGCACGCGCGCAAGCATAAAGATGTGTGTGTGTGTGTGTGTGTGTGTGTGTGTGTGTGTGTGTGTGTGTGTGTGTGCGTGCGTGCGTGCGTGCGTGCGTGCGTGCGTGTGTGTGTGTGTGTGTGTGTGTGTGTCTATGTGTGTGTGTCTGTGTGTGTGTGTGTACGTGTGCACGCGCGCACATACGTTTAACATCCATTTGTGCGCACCAGACCTCTTGCCAGAGATCTTTGCCGTAACCATGAACTTTGGGTTCCAGATTTCTCTGCTCCACACTTAGCAGCCATAGAGTAAAATATAGTAAAATCCTTCTGTTAAACACTGAATGTCAAACCAGGGTACTGAAATCATTCAGTTCTTGCAATTAACGGTTTGTACAAATTCTGGCAGTTCTCGATCACCGTTGACAGGAATAAGCAACGACCACGACAGCTTAAACAATGGTGAGAGACAGCTCTTGCAATACTGGAACAATTGTGAGAGATATGCAGTGATTCTAAAATCGTTGATCAGTTGTGACATACATGCTTTGATGCTGCATGGTTGAGCAGTTGTGACAGGCATGCAGTGCTCCTGAATGGTTGATCAACGATGATAGACACGCACTGATTCAGAATGGTTGATCAACGATGATAGGCACGCACTGGTTCTTAATGGCTAATCAATGATGACAGGCATGCACCGATTTTCAAATGGTTGATCAACGATGATAGACATGCACAGAGTCTGAATGGTTAATCAATGATGATAGACGCGCACCAGTTCTTGATGGTTGATCAATGATGATAGACATGCACTGATTCTGACTGGTTGATCAACGATGATAGACATACATTGAGTCTGAATGGTTGATCAATGATGATAGACACGCAATGATTCTGAATGGCTGATCAATGATGATAGACACGCACTGATTCTGAATGAGTAACAGTAAACAAGTGGGGTATTTTTCGCTCCCACAAGAAAACCTAACACAGAGTAACTTTTATTCAAGACTGGCACAGCCTTTTAAACTTGAATAAAGTCAGCCAAATACATAGACGAACAATCTAATAGCGGGGAAAAAAACAAGCGCAGGCCAACAACTGAACTGTCTTCGTAGTAATGACTTGGCAAAGATTTGGACTTAAGGAAGGGGGGGGGGGGGGGGGGGGGGGGGGGAGGGAGTTTGAAGATGGAGAAACTGGGAACATGAAATTAAGAAAATATGTTACAGATATGAAAACTCTTCACTGGCTGCATAAGGGAACCATCGCAATCCCTTTTGAAGGCAAATATATTTGTATCGCCTGCTCCGAGGCCTTTCGTCCGCTGGGTCGGAACTCATCAGGGAGACACGGCTGGTTGTGTCTGCGCTCCTGGCGTCAAATAGAGACACACCACAGTCCATAATACTGTGGTGTTCTCACCACCAAGGGTGCAAAAAAGAATCCGACAGCACCCCCAAAGCAGCCAGCGAAGAGTAGTAAATGAAACCAAACGAAAGTGTGGGGAGGAAAAAAGTTGCTGAAAAACTAAAGACATTATGCAAATAGTATAAAATGTAGGGGACAATCTTTGAGCCTACGCTTGAGGATCCACCCAAAGATGCAAGGGAGATCAAAAGACAATTAGGTAATTCAAAATCAATGCTTGTTTATCATCGTTGATTAACAATCAGAATCAGTGTGTTCTATCATCATTGAACCAACCATTGAAAATCATTGCTTGTCTATCATCGTTGATCAACCATTCAGAATCAGTGCGTGTCCATCATCATTGATCAACCATTCTGAATCAGTGCTTGTCTATCATCATTGATCAGCGATCAAGAACCGGTGCGTGTCTATCATCATTGATCAACCATTCAGAATCAGTGCGTGTCTATCATCATTGATCAACCATTCTGAATCAGTGCGTGTCTATCATCATTGATCAACCATTCTGAATCAGTGCGTGTCTATCATCATTGATCAACCATCCTGAATCAATGCGTGTCTATCATCATTGATCAACCATTCTGAATCAGTGCGTGTCTATCATCATTGATCAACCATTCTGAATCAGTGCGTGTCTATCATCATTGATCAACCATTCTGAATCAATGCGTGTCTATCATCATTGATCAACCATTCTGAATCAGTGCGTGTCTATCATCATTGATCAACCATTCTGAATCAGTGCGTGTCCATCATCATTGATCAACCAAACACACTCATTCTGATTGTTAATCAACGATGATAAACAAGCATTGATTTTGAATAGTTGATTCAGTGATGATAGACAAGCACTGATTCTGAATGACTGATTCAATGATGACAGACATGCATTGATTCTGAAAAGTTGATTCATTGATGATAGACACGCATTTAATTCTGAATGGCTGATCGATGGTGACAGATACGCATCGATTATGAACGGTTCATCGAATGTGACAGGCATGCAAAACCTCTGAGTGTCTAAACAATTGTGACAAGACATACACTGACTCGGAATGGTTCATCAATGATGACAGATATGTAACGGTTCTGAATGGCTGACCAACTGTGACAGACATGGGCTGATTCTAAATGGCTGATCAACCGTGACAGCTGATTATGAACGGAAAATCAATCGTGAAAGACATGCAATGATTCTGAATGGTTGAGCAATGACACAGTCACGTGCACTGCTTGTAAACGGCTGACTAATTGTGACGGACGCGCACTGGTTCTATATGGTTGATAAATTGCAACCGACAAGCAACGATTCTGAAAAGCTGGTAATTTGTTACAGATATACATTGATTCTGAATGGTTGATTTACTGTGACAGACATGAATTGATTCTGATCGGCTGATCAATGGTGATAAAAACAATATGTAATAACTCTAAATGGTTCATGAATGGTGACAACATCAATAATTCTGAATAGCTGATCAGTGGTGACAAGACATCACGAACTCTAAAACGCTTGATCGGTGCTGACAAGAAACATGCAATGATTGTGAATACTGATCAGAGACATGCAATGATTATGAATACTCATCAGAGACGTGCAATGATTGTGAATACTGATCAGAGACGTGCAATGATAATGAATACTGATCAGAGACGTGCAATGATTATGAATACTGATCAGAGACGTGCAATGATAATGAATACTGATCAGAGACGTGCAATGGTTATGAATACTGATCTGATCAGAGACGTGCAATGATAATGAATACTGATCAGGGACAAGCAATGATCATGAATACTGATCAGAGACGTGCAATGATTATGAATACTGATCAGAGACGTGCAATGATAATGAATACTGATCAGAGACATGCAATGATAATGAATACTGATCAGAGACGTGCAATGATAATGAATACTGATCAGAGACGTGCAATGATAATGAATACTGATCAGAGACGTGCAATGATAATGAATACTGATCAGAGACGTGCAATGATTATGAATACTGATCAGAGACGTGCAATGATGGCAAATGCTTGATGGATCAATTACGGTAACACAGATCTGCAACGATATTCGTTGCTTGATCAATGACAGAGATACGCTGTGATTCCGGATGCTGGGTCCACGGTGACAGAAGGGCAACAACTCTTAATGCTTGAGCAACGGTGACGGAACTATGCAACAAATCTAACTACTCCAGCAGTGATAATAACGATACATCTACAACAGTTCTAACTACCTGAGCAGTGATGATAAAAATACTTCTACAACTAACTACCTGAGCAGTGATGATAACGATGCATCTACAACAATTCTAAGTACTCTAGCAGTGATGATAAAGATACACCTGCACCAGTTCTAATTACTTGTGCAGTGA
>CM065740.1:23444108-23466608 GCA_033310375.1 Conus canariensis
GTCTCATCTCTATCAACAATATGTTTCGGTCTGCGCCGTTCGCCGAAGTCTTCAAACTTCCTCATCAAAAGATCTCAGGTCACGAGTTGGTTTACCATACTACACAGGGAAACCATACTCTGTGTTCAGGAGGATTTTACCTCTTTTTCAGCACAAAGATCTGTCACCCGAAGCTTCGCAGGATGAATGAAGCCAGTCACATTCAGGTTGGACGTCCACAGCAGGCTCAGGTGATATGGAAGGAGGGGAGGGAGAGGCGGCATCCCAGAAAAGTAGAGGGAGGGGACCTATCTAAATCAACACTAATACCACTAGAACAACAACTGTGCCTTCGGACTGGAAGCGAAAATGACAATGTTCATGTTGAATGCCAGCAGAATCCGAGCTCGCAATATCTGACAACAAACTGGATTTGCACCCCACTGAGCCAATCAGCCCCCTTCACCACTCTTCCCCTCCTTCAAGATTGAAGGAAATTTACACACAAAACACTACGTGGCCTAAGAACAGTTCTACGAAGGCGTTGTGGTCCAGTGTGGCTCAAACACTTTAGGCCATTAGCTGGAGGCCAGGAGAGAGAGGTGGCAACATTGTCTGGGTTGATTTCTGACATAAAGGCGATGCAGACAAGGCTCCAACATGAGAAAGACGAAAGATGACAACTTGTGTATCGTACTTCGCAGACGTCTTTTCTTTCTGTCGCTTAGGGCAGCATGAAAAAAGCACCTTCCTTCGACTGATTTTCTATCACACATCACCAGTCCCTATGCTAGTTTGGGATAGCTACAGCAGAAATTTCGATTGACCTTGGGCATGAATGCATTACGTTTAACGAAGAAAACAGAAAAGGGGAAAGAAAAAAAAAAAAAGCTAACACATGTTCTTTCGCATCCCCCGGCTGGGACTCCGAGGTTCACCATTGGTAAGATTTTTTTTTTTTTTTTTTTTTTAGCTCATCTGCCAGTTTTTAATCCCATCATAAACTGCTGAAACATCGCATCCTCCGGGATGGACATGCTTCGATTTTTACAGCTACTTTGGGAAGATGTATTATGCTGCTCTGCTTGAGGAAAGCTTTTGGAAAATATGTTATGCTGAGCTGGTTGGGGACAGAATGTGCGAGTACTGCTAGTTGTATCTCGGATTCACGCGTGACTCCACAAAAATCAGTGAAGTAATGACAACAAGGAAATGCTGAAATACAGTTATGTATTTCACCGAGCTGCTCGCCTGCAACAATGCACAATGCAATACTAGGGCACTACAGCACGAAAACAGATTTGTCACCGCACTGTTGTGTGTGTGTGTGTGTGTGTGTGTGTGTGTGAAAACAACCAGTTAAGACCCCACCACAACCCCCCTGCGCAAACCAGCCTCCCCATTCCCGGCCCTCAAACACACACACACACACACACACACACACACACACACACACACACACCACACCACCACCACACCACCAGACCAGTCGCTGACTAACTGTGCGGCGAAGCACTGGCTGGCCAGCAAAGCAAGAATAATGATGCCACTGGGTATAAGTGGAGGATTTGAGCAGCAGATCAATACACTTCTGCCCTCCACCCGACCCCACCCCTCTGTTTCCACCAACATCCATCTTCCTTCCAGAGCCCCGGTGACGTCACGGAGGGACCCACACTGGCTTAACAACGCTGCTAGTGGCTGTATAGACGGTTGGAATGGAGAGCATCCCCCTCTCCCATCCACCCCCCTCCCCCTCTCCCCTTCTCCAGTCCCGCTTTACATGTTCCTTTGAGACCCGTTCTGGATAAGTTTTAAGGATTCGTGGGTGTTTCTGTTCCCGTTTCCTGGCTAGCAATGCCGAGCGAGTCTTGCACACGAAGCTGAGAATCTCGGTCATCAGTTTGTCCTGCAGCTCTTCACGTGACATGCTGGTGACCAACGCACCTTCACACAGCTCTCTAAGCCATATGTTTGTTCATCAGTAGCTTGCATTATTCAAGCAGGCTTGATTTACAGAGGAAAAAGCAAATGTTTAACTGATAAACGAACGGAGAGCGTGATCTCTAAAGAGTAAGATACATGTTTAACTGATAAATAGAACAGTTCTACGAAGCATGATGCCTACAGAGTAAAAAATACATGCGTTTTTTTTAAACTGATAAACGAATGGAGAATATTATGCCTGAAGGATGCTCGAGTGACGGGTATTGAAGGAGAGTGGTTTACGGGTATTCTGAGTATATCTTAAAATCCGAGCTGCCTGCGTTCTACTTCATTGTTGAATTGCCTATAAAATACGCTCAGTGACATGTCAGCGTATTACTTTTTTCTCGTCTGTCACTCTCGCACAAACACGAAAACACACCTTCGAAAATTACCCACACACGCACACATACATGCACAAACAGACAAAGCAAGCTCTCTCTCTCTCTCTCTCTCTCTCTCTCTCTCTCTCTTGTGCGTGTGTTTTGGTGCGTGCGCGTGTGCATGCACTTATGTGCGCGCGCGTATGCATGTAAGTATGCGTGCGTATGCGTGTGCATGCATCCATATGCAAAGGTGAGCATGCATGCGAGTGCGTGCGTGCGCATGGATGCGACTGTGTGCAAATTTGTGGGAAAGGAGAAGGGGGGGGGGGGGGGGGGGGGCTGACGTAAGTAAGGAAACAGCACCGATGTCTCAAAATGGGTCTTTACAGATTTTCTTTTTGGACTGGGGAATCAGGGGAAGGGAGGAGAGGAGCTCGAGGGATGGACGGGGAGTGGGGAAGCGGAGGTAAAGAATGTTAACATTCCATGCAACTAATCGAGTTAACTTCCGTCACGCTGAAATCTTCGAGCTGCACATTCAAGTGGCGGTCCTTTCACCAACATCCCACCTCATAAAAGCAACAGCTGTCACCACCACACTCGGTGAAAAAAAAGAAAAAGAAAAAAAGGCCCATCTCATACAGAGACAGTCCCATCCTTCACATCGACCAGCCTATCAGCCTCATCTAACCACACATTTCAACCGCCACGGATGCTTTGATCCACGCTCCACACAGTACCGCCATGTTGCAACCATGTTCTCTCATCACAGGCAATCTGTACACACAGGAATATGAAGGGGATGGGGTAGGGTGGCGGAGAAAAGAAAAGAACGAAGTAGGGAAGAACAGAAAAGAACAAAGAAAGCAGTCAAATATTTTGTCAGTTCCCTCCTAGGATTTCTCTACTAATTCAGTCATTGCTGATCGAAATTGGGACTACATGACGTTTTCCCACAAAACCAAACAGCTCATCAAACTGAAAGCGCTGCTGGATTTTCACACCTGAAATTGACGGCCTAAGTGTGCTGCCATTACCCACAGTCACTTGAACAAGTCTGCATTCGGTTTTACGTCACTGATCTGTTACCTCCCTTCTCTCCCAAGTTTTTGTCACCTTTTGAAGGCCGCCATGCCCTGCCTCTGGTGGTTGTGCATACTGAGTATATTTATGACTTTGAAACCCACTGAGCAAAATCATAAATGACAGAAGGGTTGGCATGTGTGAACCTACATTAACACTTATTTAGGAGATACGAAAAGCTCCACTTTTGCTCCTTAAGCAATGATGATCTACATGCTCACACACTGGATCATGACAACAAAGACAGTGTTTAAATCAAAGACATCTGAGAACCCAAGCTCCAAGTCCTCAATCACATTTGATGTGACAACATAAAGAAACAAGGCATAAAATCTTGTCAACCACTGATCCTGATGAGCTGTAAATGCAGACCACCAATATGTAGTGCTGGCAAAAATGAATCCCTCTCTCTCTCTATCACACACACACACACACACACACACACACACACACACATACACACACACACACTCAAAACTAGATACATTTGTAGCAGCAGCTTGCTAGGGACTTTAAACAAAGATACTGATTTCATGCTGAGTGCTAGATATAACATTACACCTCTGATGTAGATAGCGTTAGAGTGTTGAGTGTTAGAAGCAACCACTTTTATATGAACTTTATTATTTAGTGGAATGCTAATTAGACATGACTTTTTCTGAATCCACTTTGTTAAAATGTACAATGTTCATTTTGTTTTGCTGTAATGCTGAATGGCAATTAGACAAAATTTTGGTTACAGATCTTGCTATGATGTTGAATGCTTATTAGATAAGACACATGGGTTCTTTTTGGTGAATGTTCATTTAACGACACTATGAGGATGTTTTTTTTCTGCGGTATGTTTAATTTTCATGCAATCAAAAATAGAACTTAAGTCTAGAAAATGCCATTCCCTCACAATCGCCATACTAAAAATACTTTTTGGCACCATACAGCTGTTAAACAAGGCAGCCAAACTCACAGTGTGTGGAAACAAAAAATTAAGCTTCTTAATCCACTCACTGCCGAAGTGCAATTACAGCCAGGGTAAAAAATTAGGCTGCTTTTTTGCATCATTGTCAGCAATACTAATGAAAGATTTTTGTTTTCGTTCTTATGGGAGGAAGGAAACACATTATAGCTTTTAAACCACAATCATTTTGCTTTACTATGCTAAAAAGAGAGGAGGAATGATATAGGTATATGCAGACAATAAAGTTCTTTAGCGCTGGGAAATGCCCCAATTCCAGAACAACTGAAAACGAAATGGTTAAAAAAGAAAAAGGCTAATAAATGAAATTCGAACTTCTGTTTAGAAACTGCATGCAAAATGCATGGGCCAGAATAACTCAGTTGGTGGAGCGCCAGACTCATGACCCCGGTGATCCTAGGACTATGGGTTCAAATCTCCACTGGATTGTTTTGGTATAGGGAGATTTCTCCCTCAGAGCTAACACTGACTCTGATGCCAAAAAGGTGCTTCAAATGAAATTATAACTCAAGGTTCCATGTGTGAACAAAAGCATACATAAAATCCAATCACCACCTTTTGCCATTGGTACGTATGACACATATACACATTGTATGCACCCTCTGTAAAAAATCAAACAAATGAGCCAAAGTCTGAGTGACTGATATTCAACTGAATGACACATGAAATGAATGGTTAGTGCTAACAGGGAGCTCTTCAGTTGGCTCTACCCAGGTAGGCAGCCCATTGTCTACAAGCAAGTGTGGATTGTGAAGCGCTTATGGTTTGCTCTCTCATATGGGAAAGGATCTATGTGAGTATCATCATCATAATCATCATCATCATCTCATCATCATCATCATCATCATGCTGATAAAGCACTCAAAGAAAATCATTTCAAAACAATGGATTTTGATTTTTCTGGAGCTGGTCTTGCACTCAACATAATGTCCATCAAGACACCATTTTGTCTATGGAAACAGGTCATCATAAAGGACTGCTTCATACTGTACAAGAGCATGTAGGGTGAAAAGGTACATAACATTCTGAGTTTCTATGAGCCAATCTTCTTACATTAGATAAAGGTTTCAACACTTCGAATCATTTCTTTGCGTGTCAGGTTTATCAAAATATAAACATCTATTTACCTTTTGCATAACTGATGCCATCCCACTCAGCAGCATTTTTCTCCACAACTTGTTCATTCAATTCAGCAGATAAACTGTATGATCCGTAGAGCTAATATTTTCAAATGATGAATATCTTACCAGGTATCAAAATTTTGACATTTTTGCAGATCTATAAAAGAGCATAAAATCATTATAATTATTATAATGAATACTTATAAAGCGCCTATTCTCGGCTAGAGACCAAGCTCTGAGTGCTTTACAATCCACACTCGTTTACACAATGGGCTGCCTGCCTGGGTAGTGCCGACTAAAGAGCTGCCAGCTGGCGCTTCATTCAGTCGTTTCCCATGTTATCCAGTCAATATCCTTCAATATCGTTCACTCAATTTCCTTACTTCCTTCATTCTCTCCATTTCTCATGCAGGGTGCATGCTATGTGTAATGTGTCATCCATACCAACGGCCAAACTGGCCTTCTCTTCCAAAAGTTGGTGATGGGATTTTACGTGTGTGCAAGATGTTATGTGTGCGTTCACACACGGAACCTCGGTTTATAGTCTCATTCGAAGGACTGTATGGGAAATGGAGTCAGAACCAATGTTAACTCTGAGGGAAAAATCCCCCTGTACCGAAACAGCCGGTGGAGATTCGAACCTGCAACCCCAAGACCACCAAGATTACGAGTCCAGTGCTCTACCACTGAGCTATTCCGGCCCCCCAGTCATAAAGGCCTGTTCTTGAGGAAAAAGCGCCATGCTAGATTTTGTACCTTTTGCATAAAAAAATCCCAGCACATAATCAAAACGAGCCATTTCTCACTTTATGCATGTACACATACATGAAAAAAAAAAAAAGTTGTAGCATATTTTCAATCATGTCAACAACCCAAATGAAAATCTCCTAAAGTCTCACTTTTCTCAACAATACATAACATTGATTTTCCTGGTGCAAAAGTTTAAAGAAAAAAAAAAAGAAAAAAAAGAAAAGAAGAAACAGAAGAAGAAATTCTTATACTTACTAACATCTCTACACCATCTTACTTACTGAGTATTATCAATGATGCTAACGTCAACGTGCAATTGTCAAAGTTGATTCTATTGTGTTCACAAAAGAAAGGCATCTACAGCTCCATTCATTTTCTACATATGAGACAATACTGATCCAACACTATTCATATATCACTGTACTAGAGTGATGTTTGGCAAAAAACAAAAGTTCACATCAAATTACTGATACAACATTGTTTTATGATTCAGGGCCAAAGCTGTGGTAGAGATCTACCCACAAAGGACATGAGAATCATTGCTCTCACTTTTTTTTTTTCATCAATTATTTTCGACAAATAAATATATCAGAAAAACATACATGTCTGCACCTATACAATTACAAAGCTTCTGCTGAACTGACATTCATAGCTTGGGTAATTCAAAAACCGGTTCTTTCACATCACTGCAAACCATCCCCATCTTACAATTGAGTATGAAGGCACACACACACACACACACACACACACACACACACACACACACACACACACACACGCATGCATGCATGCACACACACACACACACACACATGCACACACACACACACACACACACACACACACACACATGCACACACACACACACACACACACACACACACACACACACACACACACACACACACCACACACGCAACACACACACACACACACGAGGAAACCAAAACAGAGGGGTCAAATGACTCAAGTTTACAGACACAGGATGTTCCAAAATGCCAGACAGCTGAACTCGGTGCAATGAAGGTTGTGCCAACCATGCGGGCTTATCAAGTGAAAAGGATAAAGAACTTGTGATAGCGCGCACCCTCTTCAATTTCTGTTCTAATTTCCTGTGCACTCTTGTGTGCAGTCTTCTACTGGGAGCGAGTGATCCAGGAACTGTGCCAACGGCACTCCTTTTGCCTAGTTTTCCCAAACCTAAAAGAATGACAAATTTCACGGAAGTGTTTTCCTTCCTTTCTCTTTTATTCCTTTCTCTGTTTTTTTTTCCCATTGCAGCCAGCTTCACCAGAACTTCAACAATTCATGGAAATTTACCTTTCATACAAAAATACAAATGACTAAAATATGCAATGTGTACAAGAATGCGTCTGAATAATCATAAACTGTGCACACACATGCACACACTGAAACTTTGAACATACACATACATCCATACTAGGTAATATATAAAAAAAAAAAAGCTCCTATATTTGTAGCAGTACACTATCCACATGTAAAATTGAATCAGGTCCATATGAATCATGCCATGACTGTTCTTCTCTCGCTCGCTCTCTCTCCGAGTCTCTCACATACATACAGTTCAGTTCAGTTCAGTTTCATCAAGGAGGCGTCACTGTGTGCGGACTAGTCCTTATACGCTACACCACATCCACTAAGTTTTGAGACCACACTGCTCATGATTTAAAGCTGATAGATAAATGATTTTATAACTAAAATGAGAGAATTCAAGATGAGGTTCTTGTGGCTACGACTTAGCAGGTGTCTGACCTACGCATTAACACAATGCGCTGGTCAGACCTCAAGTACCTACCTAACATTGGTTGTGCCATTTTAATCATTGTATGTGTGTGCTGTGAATGTACACGTGTGTGTATGGATGTGTGGGCACAGGCCCATGTTGTGTGCAAGTGCTTGTGTGTGTGTGTGCATGCATTTGCATGAGTGTGTGTGTGTGTGCGCACGCATGTATGTGCTTGTGTACACATGTATGTGTACGCATGCACACGTGTGCATGAGCATTGTGTGTGTGTGTGTGTGTGTGTGTGTGTGTGTGTGTGTGTGTGTGTGCCTGTGCAGAAGTGCATGTACATGTGTGTGTGTGTGTGTGTGATTTGTGGGCTTGTGTGAGCTTATGCATGTATAGATCTGCATATGTATGTGTACAGTGTATATGTGTGTGTCCTTGTATGTGGGCGTATACGCATGTGCGTATGTGTATGTGTGTGCACGTTCATGTTTGTGTGTGTATGTGCGCACGCTTGTGGGTTGTATGTGCGCATGCAAGCATGCGCATGTGTGTATGTGTGGGAGCGAGCGCATGTACACACGCGCGTATGTATATATATCATTATATGTGTGCATGTGCATGTGTGTGTGTGTGTGTGTGTGTGTGTGTGTGTGTGTGTGTGTGTGTGTGTGTGTGTGACTGCATGCGCCTTTGATTGAGGGAAATGACTTTCAGAAGATGACTTAGGAACAAGAACAATAACATCAAATACAACATACACATGCACAAGCACGCACACTCACACATAACAATAAGAACAACCCACCCACCCCTCCCCGCACACACACACATATACATATTCACTCACTCTCGGACTCACCCACACACACACTCACACACACACACACTCACACACCAAGGCTTGCACACTCACATCCCTGGACTCTCTAATTAACACGCCTGCATCACCCCACTGTGATGAACACACACCAGTGCACACACATCTACAGTATACACTGGGATAGCTGAGAGATTCAAAGTCTTACCTCAGTTGACATGTGTTTGATCATTTGTGTCTGTTATTGGAAAGGCCCAGTATGAGTTTGCCCCAATCTCTGGGAGTCTTCGCAGTGTTCGCCTTCAGATTATTCCAATGTTTGTTTGGTTGATGATGCTTCTTGCTCTTCCTTTAAGTCTGGATATGCGGTCACTTCCTCTCTTGATGTTCAGATCTGAAAGATGGTCTATGGTACAGTGGCTTGGCTCAAGTTTGCTTAAGTGATTCTTCAGATTTCTTATCACACTAGATTGGCCAAGCTGCAGTCCAGTTCATATTGTTGCCTTGCCAGCCAGTGTGTCTGCTCTCTGGTTTCCTTTAACTTCTGTATGTCCAGGGCAGGACATCCACATGAGTCTCTCCAATGGAAGGTTGTGCATTAGTTCATGCCAAGCAGGGCTTCCCATTCCACTCTCCACATTTGAAGTAGTTCATGGAGTCAGTCAGTATCATGGCTTGTTGAGTTTTAAACTGGCCTGTGGATGAAAAGCCAATGGAGTGCTTGTGTCACAGCTTCTACCTCTATTGTTAGACCTGAAATTGTTAAACTGTGTGTGCCATTGTCTTCCTGGATAGTTCGGCTATTTTGCTTCATTGTGTATCCCCAGCCTGAGTTACCTTTGGTGGCAGAACCATCAGCGTGCATAACAATATCATCTTTCGTGCCAAGGTCTTCTACCTGCATCTGAATTTCTGCATTGGTTTTTCCTTCTGGCCATTCTCGACAGTGTCTTCCAAGTTCTGGAACAATGACAATTTGGTAGAGGTATTTGAAGTGTTCTGGATACTTTTCCCATTCCCTCATTTCTTTAAGTTCTGCTAACTGGTACACAAGCTGTATTGTCTTCTGCCTGTCCCATTCATGATTTTCCATGTCCTAGCCGAGTGCCTTTTGTTTCATTGGCCGCTGCATGAAGCGGGTTTTAGGATTTTCAAGTGCTCTGAAATATGCCTTCACCTCTTCTAGCTTGTGTCTTGCCTGCATTGAAGGAAGGTCAAGGGTTCTGAAATATGCCTTCACCTCTTCTAGCTTGGGTCTTGCCTGCATTGAAGGAAGGTCAAGGGCTCTGAAATATGCCTTCACCTCTTCTAGCTTGTGTCTTGCCTGCATTGAAGGAAGGTCAAGGGCTCTGAAATATGCCTTCACCTCTTCTAGCTTGTGTCTTGCCTGCATTGAAGGAAGGTCAAGGGCTCTGAAATACGCCTTCACCTCTTCCAGCTTGTGTCTTGCCTGCATTGAAGGAAGGTCAAGGGCTCTGAAACATGCCTTCACCTCTTCTAGCTTGTGTCTTGCCTGCATTGAAGGAAGGTCAAGGGCTCTGAAATATGCCTTCACCTCTTCCAGCTTGTGTCTTGCCTGCATTGAAGGAAGCTCAAGGGCTCTGAAATATGCCTTCACCTCTTCCAGCTTGGGTCTTGCCTGCATTGAAGGAAGGTCAAGGGCTCTGAAAAATGCCTTCACCTCTTCTAGCTTGGGTCTTGCCTGCATTGAAGGAAGGTCAAGGGCTCTGAAATATGCCTTCACCTCTTCTAGCTTGGGTCTTGCCTGCATTGAAGGAAGGTCAAGGGCTCTGAAATATGCCTTCACCTCTTCAGCGTGTGTCTTGCCTGCATTGAAGGAAGGTCAAGGGCTCTGAAATATGCCTTCACCTCTTCCAGCTTGTGTCTTGCCTGCATTGAAGGAAGGTCAAGGGCTCTGAAATATGCCTTCACCTCTTCTAGCTTGTGTCTTGCCTGCATTGAAGGAAGGTCAAGGGCTCTGAAACATGCCTTCACCTCTTCTAGCTTGTGTCTTGCCTGCATTGAAGGAAGGTCAAGGGCTCTGAAATATGCCTTCACCTCTTCCAGCTTGTGTCTTGCCTGCATTGAAGGAAGGTCAAGGGCTCTGAAATATGCCTTCACCTCTTCCAGCTTGTGTCTTGCCTGCATTGAAGGAAGGTCAAGGGCTCTGAAATATGCCTTCACCTCTTCCAGCTTGTGTCTTGCCTGCATTGAAGGAAGGTCAAGGGCTCTGAAATATGCCTTCACCTCTTCCAGCTTGTGTCTTGCCTGCATTGAAGGAAGGTCAAGGGCTCTGAAATATGCCTTCACCTCTTCTAGCTTGTGTCTTGCCTGCATTGAAGGAAGGTCAAGGGCTCTGAAATATGCCTTCACCTCTTCCAGCTTGTGTCTTGCCTGCATTGAAGGAAGGTCAAGGGCTCTGAAATATGCCTTCACCTCTTCCAGCTTGTGTCTTGCCTGCATTGAAGGAAGGTCAAGGGCTCTGAAATATGCCTTCACCTCTTCTAGCTTGTGTCTTGCCTGCATTGAAGGAAGGTCAAGGGCTCTGAAATATGCCTTCACCTCTTCTAGCTTGGTCTTGCCTGCATTGAAGGAAGGTCAAGGGCTCTGAAATATGCCTTCACCTCTTCTAGCTTGTGTCTTGCCTGCATTGAAGGAAGGTCAAGGGTTCTGAAATATGCCTTCACCTCTTCCAGCTTGTGTCTTGCCTGCATTGTAGGAAGGTCAAGGGCTCTGAAATATGCCTTCACCTCTTCCAGCTTGTGTCTTGCCTGCATTGAAGGAAGGTCAAGGGCTTTGAAATATGCCTTCACCTCTTCTAGCTTGTGTCTTGCCTGCATTGATGGAAGGTCAAGGGTTCTGAAATATGCCTTCACCTCTTCCAGCTTGTGTCTTGCCTGCATTGAAGGAAGGTCAAGGGCTCTGAAATATGCCTTCACCTCTTCTAGCTTGTGTCTTGCCTGCATTGAAGGAAGGTCAAGGGCTCTGAAATATGCCTTCACCTCTTCTAGCTTGTGTCTTGCCTGCATTGAAGGAAGGTCAAGGGCTCTGAAATATGCCTTCACCTCTTCCAGCTTGTGTCTTGCCTGCATTGAAGGAAGGTCAAGGGCTCTGAAATATGCCTTCACCTCTTCTAGCTTGTGTCTTGCCTGTATTGAAGGAAGGTCAAGGGCTCTGAAATATGCCTTCACCTCTTCTAGCTTGGGTCTTGCCTGCATTGAAGGAAGGTCAAGGGTCTGAAATATGCCTTCACCTCTTCTAGCTTGGGTCTTGCCTGCATTGAAGGAAGGTCAAGGGCTCTGAAATATGCCTTCACCTCTTCTAGCTCGTGTCTTGCCTGCACTGAAGGAAGGTCAAGGGCTCTGAAATATGCCTTCACCTCTTCTAGCTTGGGTCTTGCCTGCATTGAAGGAAGGTCAAGGGTTCTGAAATATGCCTTCACCTCTTCTAGCTTGGGTCTTGCCTGCATTGAAGGAAGGTCAAGGGCTCTGAAATATGCCTTCACCTCTTCTAGCTTGTGTCTTGCCTGCATTGAAGGAAGGTCAAGGGCTCCGAAATATGCCTTCACCTGTTCCAGCTTGTGTCTTGCCTGCATTGAAGGAAGGTCAAGGGCTCTGACATATGCCTTCACCTCTTCTAGCTTGTGTCTTGCCTGCATTGAAGGAAGGTCAAGGGCTCTGAAATATGCCTTCACCTCTTCTAGCTTGTGTCTTGCCTGCATTGAAGGAAGGTCAAGGGCTCTGAAATATGCCTTCACCTCTTCCAGCTTGTGTCTTGCCTGCATTGAAGCAAGGTCAAGCAGATATTACACAGTTTCAACCGGTATGTCCTTTGTGGTTCCCAGGATCAATCTCATTACTTCATTTTGAATTCTTTCTAATACAAGAAGATTGCTGTTGGACAGCACTGTTAGCCTTAGTCCATAATCAGTCACTCTGAGTACAAGTGCGTGATACAGTTGGTAGAGATGGCACTGTTCAGTGCCTTTAGCTGCCACTGCTTTCATGGCACATAGACCTCGTTGGCATTTAAGAACAATATTCTCAACATGCTTTCTAAAGGTTAGCATTCTGGCAAAGCCTACACCCAAATAGCGTAGGTTGTCAGTTGATTCAATTAGTATTCCATTGAAGGAATCTGGTGCGAGTACTTGTCCTGATGTCTTGTTGTAAGTGCAGACTAATGTCTGGGCTTTTGTAGGGTTGATGGACGATCCAGTTTCTTGACACCTATAAGCAATGCTGTTCAACTGTTGCTGAACTGCTTCCATTCTTTCCTGAGCATTCTTTGATGTTTTGTAGATCAGACCCTCATCTGCTAGTGTCAACACGAGCAATTCCATTTCTGTTCAGGTCTGCAAGGCCTTTGGTGTAAACACTGTATAATTATAAAACAGGGGAGAGAGGAGAATCTTGAGGTAATCCCTTAGAAATGTTATGAAAGATGCAAAAGAAACAATACTACAACCAAACAAATCGTTCAACACCTTTCGTGGAATATAGATATGGAAACAGCCTGGAAAGAGAAACGCAAGGCTGTAAGAATTTGGCTGAGAGAAAGAAGAAAGTCTTGCCCTGATCCAGCTATTAAATCAGACATCGATCAAAGAAATGAACAATTCGAAAGAGTAGCTGAAGAAGCAAAAGAAACCATGTGGCAACAATTTTGTCTGTCACTTAATTACAACACAACACTCACTCAGTTCTGGCACCTTCATAATCACATGGAAGGAAAACAAACAAATGCTACCCCAAATATCTTAGACACTGATGGGACCACAAAACTCAAGAAAAATGAGGAGAAAGCGTTGGCTCTACTTAAACGTTTCATAGAACAGAGTGATCAAAGAACTTTGGAGGAAAAGAAGAAACATTTGACCAAGTTAAACCAATACCTAGCTCAGACTGGCATTGATGTGAAATCACAACATCTGAACTGGATGACACAATAGCTAGATGCACTAAAAATAGTGCTCCAGGTCCAGACAAAGTATGGTATGCAGATCTATCAAACAGCTCTCAGGAGAGGACAGAGCCCATCTCTTCAGTCTCCACCAGGAGAGTTTTGATAAAGACTGTGTCCTGAAAGACTGGACACACAAGCTACCTGAAAGCTTTACCAAAACCAGGAAAAGATCATCATCGGCTAAATGGCTACCGAATACTCACCACGCAAAATATAGCAGGAAAGCTTGTGGAACGAATCATAGCAAGAAAACTCGCAAGAGACCTTTAAAGTTAACAAATCCTCCCATCAAATCAAGGAGGCTACAGAACAGGTATAAGTGCATGCGAAAATGCAGCCGCTTTTGCCTATGAAGTATACAAGGGATTTCAAAGAAAGGAAAAAACACTGGCTGTTGCAATAAACCTGGAAGATGCATACAACAAAGTCCAGTTCTAACGCTTCTCATGGAACTACTCCTTGACTAGTCACTTATACCATGGATAGCAGCAGCACTTCAGGAGCAAACCATCATCCTATGATTTGGAGACTGGACATCTGAGCTACACACACACACACACACACACACACACACACACACACACACACACACACACACACATGCACATCATGATGATTTTGCAATCTAAACATGTTTCCTTTCACTATGAAAAATGAATCAAAAGTGACGTCAACCAAATTAGGCACATTCAGCCAACCAAGCAACTTAGCAACAAAAGCATACAGGCAACAGTTAAGACGCTGGTATATAGTAACTTAGTAATAATTTAACTTTAAATGAAGATAACATGGCCTGAGTAATTGACTCTACAAAAAAATGATAACCCCCCCCCCCCCTCCCCCTAAAAAAAAAGATAAAACATTTCGTATAGAGAATGAGAAGGTGAAAAAATGCTTGCTACAGAACATTACTAATATGCTTGACAATAACAATGATTCAATTTACAATATAACCTTATCATTTATACTATTTTTATTTCAATATTACCTCTTTACACTGTTTTCCTTATTCCATAAACAACAATGGCTCTGACCAGCCTCCAAATAGCCTCTGTGATCAGCTGGATTATAAACAACCTGAACTAAATTCAACAGAAACCTATTTTATAATGAGTACAGGAAGGCTAATTATTTCTGGAGTACCAACTGGCTACATGAAATACTTTCGTGTTAAAAACCAAAGTTTTATGAGGAAATTTGAAAAAGCAATGCGACACTGATGGTCAAAAATGTAAATCTGTCCAAAGTTACAGTCCAAGTACATGACCATCACACAAAAAGATACCAAAGCCTGAATCTACTTCATGCAGAACATATCGTAATTACATGTTACTAAAGATGAACTGGGATCCACTTCTGGAGAATTGAAGAAACACACACACACACACACACACACACACACACACACACACACACACACACACACACACAAAACACGCACACACACACACACAAACCAATACACATCATAATCAACACATAACAAAGTGCCTATACAGCACGTTTCAAAAGTAGCAGTTCATGTGAACATAGGCTCAAGCGACTGCACACACGGAAGCCATGCATGGTTGTTGCAGTCTACGAATGCAAAACATTCCAAAATTGCTGTTGGGACACATGCCAGAGCTCTTATCTTACACACAGATAATATAGGACAGAAAAATAACCCCCAGTTGGCGCCATTTCAAACAGTAAACCGTGCAGATGGGCCACAGCTGTTTCAGGGATTAACTCCTTGTCCCAGTGAGTAACTTAAATAAATATGTCAAGCACACGTGTCACTGCCAACAGTTTGCCACAAGGAATGCTGTAACTCTGTTAAGGATAGTACAGCCTGGCAAAAAAAAAAAAAAAAGATTCAGTTTGCATTCATCACTATGATGAGCATGCGGCTACACTAATTCACCTGTTTGGGCATGCTGCATTGAACAATAGAAAAAAGAAAAAAAAAATCACTCATTAAGGGGGGCCTGCCTACTTTCTTTTTTTTTGTTTTTGGGGCAGATGAGAAATGTTTCTGTTAGTTCATTGGAAATGATGAGGACAATAACAAGATCCAAACAAAGTGGACCAACTGTACTTAGCAACAACTAACACTGCAAGAGCAAGTCACGATGGTAACTGGAATATTCTTTATAATATTTCCAAAGACAAACTCTGTTTATAACTTTGATTTCTAACTTTCATACGTTGAAAAATCCCTGTTTCCTTGTAAATATTTCACTTAAATGAAACAACTGAGTGCATTTCAAGGTAACAGTCATAATGATGGAAGGGTAGAATGTTTTACAAAGATGTATTATAGTGTGAGATATGTTTATTAGAATCAGGTTTGTTTCACATCACATACGGATGAAGATACATTGTATCAGGTATTGGGGGAGGAGAGATGGAGGAAAGTGAAGAGAGAGAGATGGGGAGGGGGAACAAGGGGGAGAAACAACAGACAGACAGACAGACAGACAGACAGACAGACAGACACACACACACACACACACACACACACACACACACATTAAAAGAATCATATTAAAAGATGAGCTCTTTCTTACACACAGCCCTCTCCTTTAGTAGTGTCTACTTTGAAAATATAATGGAGAGAGAGAGAGAGAGAGAGAGAGAGAGAGAGAGAGAGAGAGAGAGAGAGAGAGAGAGAGAGGTGAGGAGTTGCAGCAAATAGAAACTTAAATATATTCTATTACCTACATGCATGTAAAAACTGTTGTCAATAAAATGAATGATCAAGCATGCGACCACAGGATACAAATTACAATGAAGATGAATGTGCTACACAATGAAATATGCAAGAGGGAGTGGGAGGGATGTATCTACAAGTCAAAAACAAATTTGGTTTACATAATCAATAATCAGTATATAGTGCAAAAGGGAAAAAGAAAAAGAAAGCAAGCGTGCAAGCAAACAAGAGGAGAGAGAGAGAGAGAGAGAGAGGAGAGAGAGAGAGAGAGAGAGAGAGAGAGAGAGAGAGAGAGAGACGAAGTGGTGAAGAAGAAAGAACAAAGGTGGTGGGTGCAGGAAGGACAGGAGCGCATAAAGAGTTAATATTTTGTTTTGTTTTTTAAAATTCTCTCTCTCTCTCTCTCTCTCTCTCTCTCTCTCTCTCTCTCTCTCTCTACACACACACACACACACACACAAAGAATTTGCATCCATAATTATGTAATCCCTGTGAAAGAGAACATCAACAACGTATATCTTTGTTCTTCTCCAGAAGAAGTCTACTGGCCTTAAAACATGTTCTGATAGCACACTTGATAAAAGGAGGATCAAGACTGTTCATGACATAGTGACAAGGTCCAGTTTATGAATATGTTGCCTAATTTCACCATACAAATAACGCATCTAACTGGATGTTTTTTTGTTTTTTTTTAACGGAAGAAAATTCAGCTATAGTTGATCTTTCCTGCTTTTTTTTCTCTTGCTTTTTTTTTTTTTTTTTTTAATGGGCAATGTGTCTTTTAAAGAATATCTTCAGATTTTTAACTCAGCTGAAAAGAAACAACCTCAGCTTTCTTACAAATTCCACAAGAACTGAAATTCTCAAATGACCGTTCTTGTTGAATGTTTTCATGCAAATATTTGTTTCAGTTACTTTAGTTTACCTTCAAACTTTATGTAGCTCAAAATCATAAGGATCATATAGATCTGCAACATATACCCCACCCTAATCCCTTCCCTGCCTCCTGGCCACCTACCTGAATCCATACAGTATGACCACCACTCTTCTCCTTTATGTCTCTCTTCTTTATAGCTGTTCATCTTGCTGACAATAAAATCTTCTTCTCATTGACATTAAACGCCTACCCTAGTATCTATTTTCCTCCCCTTTTTTTATGGATTGGAGTTACAGAAGTCAAAATGTAGACCGGACTATACACTCATGACATGTTGACCTCATTGATTGATCATGCTGAGTCATCACTTCTAATGCTATTGGTAAACATCACTGTGTGATCTTCACCTTCACACATTCATTTACCTCAGCTTCTGTGGTCCCTTTAGCAGCAATTAATGAGTAAGATCTCTTGACTGGTTTTAAGTTAGTACCTTCGTCTGTTCCAGTACATGTATCACTGCATGCATAAATGCATATATGTGCATGCACACACACTAAGTGTATAAAATTTATCACTTGGTGTACACACACACACACACACACACACACACACACACACACACGCACGCGTGCGCGCGAGCACCTGTTCATATGCATGCACACACATACAGGCACACACACATACACACACACACGCATCACATGCATGTACATGCACACACAAGCACGCCCACACGCTCAGGAACAAGACCACATGAGCCAATTTATGATTCATGGTCTCTTTCTTTTCATCATAACTTCATGTAGTTCTTTATGTCACTTCTGTTCTCAACTCTGCTGAAAACATATCATTTTCTGTGCAGGCATTAAACAATTTAAAGCAGAGAAAAACCTTCAGCTTCACAAAGTGCATTCTGCTGTGACATGCCCCTTACCCACCCCAAAAACCGTTGATTTTTCTTTCCTTTTTTTTGAGACACTGCCCTGAGTGGTCAGATGATTTAAAAAATGACATGAATTAAGCCTTAACTCTTTCAAACAATGATACAACCAAGTGATACATTCTTTTTTTCAAGTTCAGGGATATAGGACTCTACAACTAAAGGAGTTCCTTTCAGTCGCTTTCCCACTGCAGAAATACATGCATTTAAACACCCTTTAAACATGGGGTTAACACCACCTTTTTCGGTTTGTTTGTTTGTTGAACACATGTATTTAACTGACAAATCAATTCTTAAAGCATCATATATATGCTTAGGATACTAGGGTATTATTTTGAAAAAGAAAAATCACTGTTATTGATTCATCATTGCTTGGGCTACTGAATCATGCTGAATGGATTGTCAGGTCCTGTCGCTGTTGGCGACACTCACTGTCACACTTGATACAAGGTAAGGAGAAAAAAAAAAAAAAAATTGCCCCTTGAATCAAAGCACACAGTCAATGGCAACCCAAGTGTTGGAACAGATCGCCAGAAACACTGCATGCAAGGCAAGAAAAATAATTTGCGTTCTTTACCATTTGGCTGCGCATACACTCACGCACTGTAATATAGTACACATGGTAATGGGATAGTAATTATTCATCGTGCAGATGTGTACATAACCACATCTCTTTTATGGGAAAATTGATGAATATTTGTTTCTACTGGGTATGGATAGCCGTGTTTATGGCACTGCTATAAATTTATGGGATTGCTTATCATCTAGTATGTGATTGCAACCACATCATACCCACAGTAAAGTTTGAAATCCATTTCGTTCATTGATTCGTTTCTTTATTTGTTAAAATAAACAACGTATGTCTGCCAGAAGATAATAAAAAATAAAAGTTATAGATCTTCCACAACTACGAACAAACAGTATGCAAGTTCTGATGATTTGTCTGCATGTCTGGTGCTATGTCACCCAAGGCAATGAGAAAAGATTAACACTCCAGTCATCAAAAAAAATCCCATATATGGGACAAAGTGAATTTATGTACCATCACCCTTCACTGGTAGACAGGCTGTTAACTAGTTAAGGTGGATAGGTGGATCAATAGTAATAAGGCTGATATGAGGAATACAGGGTTTAAAATCATGCAGTGAATAACACTAGTGGGTAGGCTTTATTGTATTCTGTGTGTGTGTATACTACATGTGTGTGTGTGTGTGTGTGTGTGTGTGTGTGTGTGTGTGTGTGTGTGTGTGTGTGTGTGTGTGTGTGATGTCCCTCTTCCAAACCCACACACATCCAGTGTGTACACACACACACACACACACACACACACACACACACACACACACACACACAGAGACTTGCACTTTCAACATGCACGCATACAAATGCATACTGCACCAAATATCAATATGGCCCCCACACTACACAGCACAATTCTGTCAATAACAAAAAAGATGACTGCACCTTGGACCAAGCTGCCACTATAAGAAAATTTAAACTGCCAACATCTGCATCCCCCTCTCACCTCACACATACAGATTAACACACAGCAGTGGAAGCATTAGTTTAGACGGATTACAAATTTCAATTTTTTTCTTCCCGTTTCTTCTTATAGAAAACAAAAATGACTGCAATTAATGCTGAATTTTTCATTCCATTCTTGTGCACCACCAAAGTCTGGCCCTTGGAACACTTTGTGTTATCAACTGATAAAATGTAGAAAGAGACTGTATATGAAATTAAGACTGTATCAAATTTTCAATAGTGTAACACACATTTAATTTGTTATTTACCTTGTTTCATTTTGACTTTCAAAACTTCTCTTCTGATCAGTCATGTCTGAAAGGAAGTAATTTCTGCAGTACTAATATCAAGGTCTGCTGCCCCTAGTCCCTTCTCTAATCTCCCTCAAAGTTAGCAGTGACGCAATTCTCATCTCAAAATTTCACATCATGCTGGGTATTGGCTGATCAACTCAGTCAGTGACTGAAAAAGATTATAAAAAGAAAAATCAACGTTCAAGTCTCCATACTCTAGTTATAGAAGTCTCTCTTTGCCTGCGTTGATTTCTTTGCTGTCATTTGAAGATAAGTAAGCCTATATGGTCACTATTACAACAAGACTGCAGTGCGCTGAATATCTAGGTCCTATACATGTTCAGCTTGCCTGCAGCCATGCTGCATTAGCTATGAAAACTCTTTGGCAGAGAGGGCTAGTAAATTGTTGCTGGCAAGAAATTGGTGTGGTTAAGTGATGAAACCAAACAAATCCTCAAACATTTAACATAACAAACATCATGTGCTACTTTCCCATCTGTATAGTTAAACGATTACAAAGCCTCTATCCTTTCATTTGAATACAGTGGAGCCCTCTACTCTTGGACAGCATTTTTATGATAATCACCACTGGCACGTAAACCTTTTTTCTTCGCAGCAGTTTCACTACCTAGCACTAACAGCACTAGCAGTGGCATCTTTGTCACATCTGAGTACCAAGTACATCATGCAATTTTAAAATCACAAGTAAATCACCTGCACATTCTGCAACAACAGGTTTATTACATTTTTACAATGAGACTAAATATATGTAATCTATATAACGGGCAGCAGCAACATATGATGATGAAAATGATTGACAAGATGTGGACACTTGCTTTAGTCAAATTTCAGAAACTTTAGTTCTGAGGGCTATTATGACTCCTGTGTCATCTCGACTTCTCTCTTTACGACTACTCATGCAGTAAATGACTTCTGACCAGGACTGAACTAAAGTCATTATTCTGATTCAGTCTAAAAACATTAAACAACAACAACAACAACAATAATGTGCACACACACAAAAAATGGAAGAAAAAGCAGCAAAAGAGGAAGCAGAAGAAGAAGAAGAAGAAGATGAAGAAGATGAAGAAGACAAAGACGAAGAAGACAAAGAAGATGAAGAAGAAGAAGAAGAAGAAGAAGAAGAAGAACTCAAGAAGAAGATGACAACGACAAAACCAGTTTTACCTAAGACAAAGATGAAGACAAAGAAGAAGAAGAAGAGAAAGAAGAAACCAAACATGTTTGTTTTACTTGAGACTAAGATCATACCCCTGATTTAATCTTTCGGCTCACTACATTTCAATATTCACAGAAATCACACATTCTTGAAACAAACAAAAATCAACCAGATAGAGTTTGCAAAAAGAGGCGACTGCAGGCAGAAATCTAAACAAATTTTAAAAAGTAGTGTTAAAGCTCCACCAAAAAAAGTTGACAAACAAATCACAAGACAAAACATTCAACGCCCATCTTGCACTTAACTGGATGAAGATAAGTGATTGCCAGACCTAAGAGGTCAAAACGTGTCATGTTTTGTCTTGTGATTCATTTGTCAACATTTTTGGGGCAGAGCTTTATCAATAATTTTTTCAAATTTGTTTTAAATCAACCAAACAAAAAAAAGTTGTTGGGCTCACTTGGCAATTTGGCAAGATCATGTTGTGTAAAACAGTATACAATTTTCTGATTCTTCTCAAATGTGAATGGAAGTTCATAAGCAGAGAGTAAAGGCTCACAGCTTGAATGCAGCAAATTGTTGTTTATTATTATTATGAATACTTATATAGCGCTTATCATTGGCTACAGACCAAGCACTATGCACTTTACAATCCACACTCGTTTACACCACCAGCTGCCTACCTGGGTAGTGCTGACTGAAGAGCTGCCAGCTGGTGCTTCATTCAGTCGTTCCCCATGTCATCCAGTCACTACTGTTCAATATCGTTCACTTAATTTCCTTGCTTCCTTCATTCTTTCCATTTCTCATGCAGGGTGCATGCTATGTCACATATGTGTAACGTGTCATCCCTACCAATGGCCAAACTGGCCTTCTCTTCCGAAAGTTGGTGATGGGATTTTACGTGTGTGCAAGATGGGGATTTTACATGTGTGCAAGATGTTATGCCTACGTTCACACATGGAACCTCAGTTTATAGTCTCATTCAAAGCACTGTATGGGAATGGAGTCAGAACCAATGTTAACTCTGAGGGAAAAATCCCCCTGTACTGAAATGGCCTGGCGGAGATTCAAACCCGCAACCCCAGGATCACCAAGATTACTAGTCCGGCGCTCTACCACTGGGCTATTCCGGCCCCTGTGACTTGTTGCAGCTCACCACACTCAAACACTGGTGGTCCGAAGGAAGTTTGACAGCTGCAGTGGCTACTTTCTTGTTCCTGTTATTCATCAAT
>CM065740.1:23474108-23481608 GCA_033310375.1 Conus canariensis
GTCAATGATTCCTGTCAGTATCACTCTGTAGTTCGCGACACGGGATGGAGGCCTTGGGAGGTCTTGGGATCAGAATCCATTAGAAACACCGTCATTGAGGGATGTAAAGGCTGCAGACGGTTTCTGTCTAGTGTTGATCTTTGAGCTCAGAGAGAAAGACTGAGACCACAAAGAGAAGAATTATAAATTCAGTGTGTTGCAGAAATTTTCCGATCAACGCTGCAGGTGTCTGTATGTCTTTGAGGTGGTAAAGCGGAATACAATATGAAAGAAGGTAGCGCGGAGGAAAGTCTTGTCATAATGATCTGACATCAAAAGAGATCCCCGATCGTCGTTATCATCCTCACGCCCACCGATCTGAGATTCTCGTGGTCATCATCATCATCTTCACCCTCACCACACTGTCTTCACCTCTTCTCTGCCGGACCTACATGCCCAGCTCTCACGTTGACGTCAATTATAATTTCGTGTCGAATTTCATGCCTGTGATGAGTCGAAGTCTGCAAGAAGGACAGGAAACCGTGGCATCAACGTCAGCACGTGGGAAAGCTGAGCAGAAGACCGCCCAGTCTGGCGCCTTGCTGTCAGAGGGGCGTACAGACAGCAGAAGAGGCGAGGAACACAACCCTCGCTCCAAAGCGAGCCAGGAGGAAGGAAAGGCAACGACAGCCGCAGCAGACATCATCATTCATGTACAGCAGATGCAGCAGAGATTGCCACTCGCGAGTTGGACAGTACAGCCACTGGCGAAAGTGCAGATAAACCCAACATACGGATGCTACAACCATCGTCTCCCGAAGACGGAAGGATGCCGACGACGACGACGACGAATGAGTCGGAGTCACCCGTCTTTGGTCTGGGCCGATTCCTGGAGACTGTCGCATCGTGGTTCTCACGTCAGGTACACAGTCTAGCTACGACACAGTAAAAGTCTTTTTGTCTGACTCTCGTGTGTTCATAATTCCCTGTGTCCCAGCTAAAACTTATGATCAATGTTCCTTTGCCTAAGAAGCCATGTTCGTTTGGAATCAACCCCCACATCAGCTGAAGAACTCTTCCACTCTGTCCTCTTTCAAAACATGCCTCAGCGCTTTTCTCTTCGCGTCTGATTGACATGTGAAAATAAATGCGTACTGGGAGCGTGACATGTGAAAATAATGCGTACTGGGAACGTTGTTTGGGATTGTGATATGCATCATCATGATCTTATCAGCTTCAATTTTGAGGTTACTACTTGTTGCTTTGGGACGCGCCCTTGTGTGTGTGTGTGTGTGTGTGTGTGTGTGTGTGTGTGTGTGTGTGTGTGTGTGTGTGTCCTTCATTTAACGTCTATCCACTATTCGTGATATTAGACCATGTGTGTGTGTGTGTGTGTGTGTGTGTGTGTGTGTTTTATGCGTGCGTGCGTGCGTGCGTGCGTGCGTGTGTGTGTTACACGCGCACCTGCATGCATGTGAACGCCCGTGTGTGCGAATGTATGCACGCCTTCATGTCAAATTTTGTAGCCCTTCAAGCCTTGCTGTCACGATGACCACAGTTTTAATGTTTTTTTTTATGTCCGTGCCCGTGATTTTTTTGTTTTGTTTTGCGTACGCACGCTGATACTCCTGAGGACACTCCCTGTATAGACAGGCAAGGATTAATCCCATCTATCCAACAAAGGGAGTGGAGTTTTGTGTGTATGACCGTTTTTTTTTTTATCCCGCCATTAAGGCAGCCATACTCCAACTTCGGGGAAGGTGCATGCTATGTGTAACGCGTCATCCATACCAACGGCCAAACTGGCCTCCCCTTCCCATACGGGAAAACCTATACGGTTTTCCCGTATTGCTGTACGGGAAACCTACGATTTTGGGTCTGCTAGCCGTATACAAGTTTCAATACGGGTAAAACTGATTTATATGGCAAATCTTAAATCACTGAGGCAAATTGCGAGGTGAACAAATTTTCATAGCAGACGACACGGACTCTTAGCACTGAAACGGGAACGAACTAAGTAGATGATCGGTCATGCGCAGAAAACATGTTTTTCTATTGTTCCGGTAATCAACGCATGCAACTTCCATGTATGCACTGTTTGAATCGAGAATGGCTACGATCCCCCCCCCCCCCCCCCCCCCCCCCCCCCCCCCGTAAGCTAAAAAGGTTCGAGTTGGTAGTGGGCGACACGTCAAGGAGTGGGAAAGGCCATCATTTGGGAAAGGGAAATACGCTGGCTTGATCAAGCCCACAGAGAAAGGCCCAGAGTATACGTACTACATCCCATGTCGCAGAGATGTGGAAGTTTGTGCGTCTGGCGTGTACGATCTGCGGGTACATTTTTTGACAAAAACTCACAGCAGTGCTGTTGCAAAGACCAAGCCGTACAAAAGCAATAGATAAACATTTTCCTGTGCGCAATGAAGACAGAGAAGAAGAAGAAGACCCCGGAGTGATTCCTGCCATTTGTTTCAAGAAGTTCTGCCTGATACTGAGTATTACATTGTATTCACAGCAATTTTTGTTTATGTTTTTGCGTTTTCCGTAATGTATAAGGTTCTGGGGCTCGGAATAAGGGAAAAAGTACTTTTCAATATGGGAAGTTGTAAAAATGAAGAAAATTGGGTTGACACCTATGCCTTCCGAAAGTTGGTGATGGGATTTTACGTGTGTGCAAGACGTTATGCGTGCGTTCACACACGGTACCTCGGTTTATAGTCTCATTCGAAGGACTGTATGAGAAATGGAGTCAGAACCAATGTTAACTACGAGGGAAAAATCCCCCTGTACCGAAACGACCCGGCGGAGATTCGAACCCGCAACCCCAAGATTACGAGTCCGGCGCTCTACCACCGAGCTATTCCGGCCCCCGCCCGTGATTATTCGTGTCCCACTGGTCGGTTTGGGAGCGTTCATGCGACCTCACTACCGCTGGATGGATTGAATGGTGCTTGTTGAGGACAGATTGAATGGTGTTTGTTGAGGATGGATTGAATGGTGCTTGTTGAGGATGGATTGAATGGTGTTTGTTGAGGATGGATTGAACGGTGCTTGTTGAGGATGGATTGAATGGTGCTTGTTGAGGATGGATTGAATGGTGTTTGTTGAGGATGGATTGAACGGTGCTTGTTGAGGATGGATTGAATGGTGCTTGTTGAGGATGGATTGAATGGTGCTTGTTGAGGATGGATTGAACGGTGCTTGTGGAGGACGGATTGAATGGTGTTTGTTGAGGATGGATTGAATGGCGCTTGTTGAGGACGGATTGAATGGTGCTTGTTGAGGATGATGGATTGAATGGTGCTTGTTGAGGATGGATTGAATGGTGCTTGTTGAGGATGATGGATTGAATGGTGCTTGTTGAGGATGATGGATTGAATGGTGCTTGTTGAGGATGGATTGAATGGTGCTTTTTGAGGATGATGGATTGAATGGTGCTTGTTGTGGATGGATTGAATGGCGCTTGTTGAGGATGGATTGAATGGTGCTTGTTGTGGATGGATTGAATGGTGTTTGTTGAGGATGGATTGAATGGTGCTTGTTGAGGACAGATTGAACGGTGCTTGTTAAGGATGGACTGAATGGTGCTTGTTGCGGACAGATTGAACGGTGCTTGTTGAGGATGGATTGAATGGTGCTTGTTGAGGACAGATTGAATGGTGCTTGTTGAGGATGGATTGAATGGTGCTTGTTGAGGACAGATTGAACGGTGCTTGTTGAGGACGGACTGAATGGTGTTTGTTGAGGATGGATTGAATGGTGTTTGTTGAGGATGGACTGAATGGTGCTTGTTGAGGATGGACTGAATGGTGCTTGTTGAGGATGGATTGAATGGTCATTGTTGAGGATGGATTGAATGGTGCTTGTTGAGGATGGATTGAATGGTGCTTGTTGAGGATGGATTGAACGGTGCTTGTTGAGGACGGATTGAATGGTACTTGTTGAGGACGGATTGAACGGTGAATGGTGCTTGTTGAGGATGGATTGAATGGTGCTTGTTGAGGAGAATCCCACCTCACTCTGGTTCTGATACTGCCATTCATTGTCGCCAGTAGTGGAGGTTACTAGGTGGTGCCGTTCGTTTGTTCGATCAGAAAAGTGACCACTACACAACATCGAAGTGACTCAGCATCAGTGCTGCGTCTCCTGTCGTGGGTGACCGCTTCGCAGCCCGCCACTCCTGAATTGCCGATGGTAGGGCGACGACAGGACGAGGCTGGCCGGGTGTGGCTATGTCTCAGGGAGCCAGTGTGAACGGCGAGTGAGCAAATAATACCACCGAAGAGGCGTGGAAGGAAATCAAAGTCAAACAGACCCGCAAACAATAATCAGAAGCGTAATCCTGCGTGCAGCATGATCCACGAACGAAGGTCATACACATAATCCTCTCGCCCTCAGAAAAGCACGCAGTGACTGTACCGTTGCCTGTGAAAGCGTCACGCCCTCACTCTACTCGGATCTTGCGGGGGCGGTTTTTTTTATGTTGTTGTTGCTTTTTGTACTCCCAGTTCTTATAGAACAGGGAGTACTCTAGAATGGGAACGAAGAAATGCTCTGTGTGTGTGTGTGTGTGTGTGTGTGTGTGTGTGTGTGTGTGTGTGTGTGTGTGCTTTTTGTACTCCCAATTCTTATAGAACAGGGAGTACTCTAGAATGGGAACGAAGAAATGCTGTGTGTGTGTGTGTGTGTGTGTGTGTGTGTGTGTGTGTGGTCAAAATGTGTTCCACTCGCTCCAGACAAAACTACTGGGCCGATCTTTCTGAAAATTTGTAGGTATGTTCATTATGGGCCACGGATGATGCCCGATGTTTTAGTTTACCGCAATAGCCGTTACTAACGGCTGTAACGGCCTGTAACGGTTTTTCTTCTTTACGGAATATCTCAGAAAGTACTTGGCCGATCTTTGTAAAAATGAGCAGGTACGTTCATTATAGGTCACGGATGATGCCCGATGTTTTAGTTTACCTCGTTATAGCCGTTACTAACGGCTGTAACGGCCTGTAACGGTTTTTCTTCTTTATGGAATATCTCAGAAAGTACTTGGCCGATCTTTCTGAAGATTTGTAGGTATGTTCATTATGGGTCACGAATAATGCCCGATGTTTTAGTTTACCGTTATAACCGTTAGTAACGGTTGTAACGGCCTGTAACGGTTTTTCTTCTTTATAGAACATCTCAGAAAGTACTTGGCCGACCTTTATGAAAATTAGCAGGTATGTTCATTATGGGTCATGGATGATGCCTGATGTTTTAGTTTGCCCCGTTATAGCCGTTACTAACGGTTGTAACGGCCTGTAACGGTTTTTCTTCTTTATGGAATATCTCAGAAAGTACTTGGCCAGTTTATAAGCGGTTTGGATGATCTTGTGACAAAACGGAGCCTCTGTCCATATGTAAGTGATGTAATGCTGAAAATGGATTAAACAACCGTTAACAACCGTTATTCTGCCGTTATTTCTTATATATAGGTGGATTTTAATGAAATTTGGTATATAGAAAGGTTATCACACACAAATGGCACTTCTATATATTGGTTCAAAATTTGACCGTTAAAAACCGTTATTCTTGACATATTGTCCGATTTGGATGAAATTTGATATGTACACAGGCTTTAGCCCAGTGAGGACTAAAATACCGGTGTCGAAAGTATATATCGGTTATATAACCGTTAAACCGTTATTTTGCCGTTTTTAAAAATTTTTTTTTTATATATATTGGTGGGTTTTAATGAAATTTTGTATATAGAAAGGTTATCACACACAAATGGCACTTCCATGTAGTGTTTCAAAATCTGACCGTTATTCTTGACATATTGTCCGATTTGGATGAAATTTGGTATATACACAGGCTTTAGCCCAGTGAGGACTAAAATACCAGTTTCAAAAGTGTATATCGGTTAAATAACCGTTAAAACCGTTATTTTGCCTTTATTTCTTATCTCACAAAGTACTTGGCCGATTTATAAGCGGTTTGGAAAACTGGGAGTACGTTTATATGCTTCGCATCTTGTTTCTTCTTTTTGTACTCCCAGTTCTTATAGAACAGGGAGTACTTAAGAATGGGAACGAAGAAATGCTCTGTGTGTGTGTGTGTGTGTGTGTGTGTGTGTGTGTGTGTGTGTGTGTGTGTCCGTCCGTCCGTCCGTCCGTGGTCATAATGTGTTCCACTCGCTCCAGACAAAACTACTGGGCCGATCTTTCTGAAAATTTGCACGTATGTTCATTACGGGTCACGGATGATGCCCGATGTTTTATTTTACCGCAATAGCCGTTAATAACGGCTGTAACGGCCTGTAACGGTTTTTCTTCTTCATAGAATATCTCAGAAAGTACCTGGCCGATCTTTGTGAAAATTAGCAGGTATGTTCATTTTGGGTCAAGGTTGATGCCTGATGTTTTAGTTTACCCCGTTCTAACCGTTACTAACGGCTGTAATGGCCTGTAACGGTTTTTCTTCTTTATGGAATATCTCATAAAGTACTTGGCCGATCTTTCTGAAAATTTGTAGCTTTGTTCATTATGGGTCACGGATGATGCCCAATGTTTTAGGTTACCGTTATAACCATTACTAACGGCTGTAACGGCCTGTAACGGTTTTTCTTCTTCATGGAATATCTAAGAAAGTACTTGGCCGATCTTTGTGAAAATTAGCAGGTAAGCTTATGTTCATTATAGGTCACGGATGATGCCCGATGTTTTAGTTTACCCCGTTCTAACCGTTACTAACGGCTGTAACGGCCTGTAACGGTTTTTCTTCTTTATGGAATATCTCATAAAGTACTTGGCCGATCTTTCTGAAAATTTGTAGCTTTGTTCATTATGGGTCACGGATGATGCCCAATGTTTTAGGTTACCGTTATAACCATTACTAACGGCTGTAACGGCCTGTAACGGTTTTTCTTCTTCATGGAATATCTAAGAAAGTACTTGGCCGATCTTTGTGAAAATTAGCAGGTAAGCTTATGTTCATTATGGGTCACGGATGATGCCCGATGTTTTAGTTTACCCCGTTCTAACCGTTACTAACGGCTGTAACGGCCTGTAACGGTTTTTCTTCTTTATGGAATAGCTCAGAAAGTACTTGGCCGATCTTTCTGAGAATTTGTAAGTATATTCATTATGGGTCAGGAATAATGCTTGATGTTTTAGGTTACCGTTATAGCCGTTACTAACAGCTGTAACGGTCTGTAACGGTTTTTTTCTTCTTCATGGAATATCTAAGAAAGTACTTGGCCGATCTTTGTGAAAATTAGCAGGTATGTTCATTATGGTTCACGAATAATGCTCGATTGTTTAGTTTACCGCTATAGCCGTTACTAACGGCTGTAACGGGCTGTAATGGATTTTCTTCTTCATGAAATATCTCAGAAAGTACTTGGCCGATCTTTGTGAAAATTAGCAAGTATGTTCACTATGGGTTACGGATGATGCCCGATGTTTTAGTTTACCGTTATAGCCGTTACTAACGGCTATAACAGCTCATAACGGTTTTTCCTCTTTATGGAATATCTCAGAAAGCACT
>CM065740.1:23486608-23494108 GCA_033310375.1 Conus canariensis
TTCTTTGTCAGTCTGGTCATGGTGGTGGCTGCCTTGCCGATGCGCCTGTTGAGCTCTGCGTCAAGTGAGAGGGTGTCTGAGATAGTTGAGCCCAGATAAACAAAGTCATGGACGACTTCCAGTTCATGGTCACTGATGCTGATGACTGGGGGAGAGTCAACATCCTGCCCCATGACCTGTGTTTTCTTCAAGCTAATGGTAAGCCCGAAGTCTTGGCAGGCATCGCTGAAGCGAGTCATGAGCTGCTGTAGGTCCTCGGCTGAGTAGGCGGTTACTGCTGCGTCGTCTGCAAAGAGGAAGTCACGCAGACATCTCAGCCTGACTTTAGTCTTGGCTCTTAGTCTGGAGAGGTTGAAGAGCTTCCCGTCTGTCCTGGTTCGGAGGTAGATACCTTCAGCTGCAGGACCAAATGCGTGTTTCAGCATCACAGCAAAGAAGATTCCAAACAGGGTGGGAGCCAGGACGCAACCCTGTTTCACTCCGCTCCGTATGTTGAAGGCAGCTGATGTTGAGCCATCAAAGACGACGGTGCCTTTCATGTCTTCGTGGAAGGATCTGATGATGCTGAGAAGTTTGGGTGGACATCCAATCTTCGGGAGGATCTTGAAGAGGCCATCCCTGCTGACCAGATCGAAAGCCTTTGTGAGATCTATAAAGGCAATGAAGAGTGGCTGCCTTTGCTCCCTACATTTCTCCTGAAGTTGTTTAAGGGAGAAGATAATATCTATAGTGGATCTGTTGGCACGGACACCGCGCTGTGATTCAGGATAAACTTGCTCTGCAAGTACTTGGAGCCTCTTGGAGTGTATGTATGTATGTATGCATGTAGCTGTCTGTCTATCCATGTATCTATCTATCTATGTATCAGTCTGTCTGTCTATGTCTGTTTGTTTATCTCTCTATCTCTCTGTCTGTCCGTCTATCTATCTATCTATCTGTCTGTCCGTCTATCTATCTATCTGTCTGTCTATCTATCTAAAACAAGAAATACAAAAGGTTTCAGTGTCACGATATACTTCTATGTGAATTTTCGCTTTCCTTCAGCTTCATCAGACTGGCATATACATCTGTGTGTGTGTGTGTGTGTGTGGTGTGTGTGTGGGGTGTTAGTGCGTGCATGCACGCTTGTGGTGTGTGTGTGTGTGTGTGTGTGTGTGTGTGTGTGTGTGTGTGTGTGTGCGTGCGTGCGTGTGTGTGTTAGTGCGTGAGTGCGTGCTTGCGCGCGTGTGTGTGTGTGTGTGTGTGTGCGCGTACATGCATGCGTGTGCGTGTGTGTGCGTGTGCGTGTGTGTGTGTGTTTAGTGCGTGCATGCATGCTTGTGCGTGCGCGCGCGCGCGCGCGCGCGCGCGCGCGCGTGTGTGTGTGTGTGTGCGTGCGAGCGTGCGTACGTGCGCGCTCGTGTGTGTGTGTGTGTGTGTGCGTGCGTGCGTGCGTGGTGTGTGTGTGTGTGTGTGTGTGTGTGTGTGTGTGTGTGTGTGTGTGTGTGTGTGTGTACGTGCGCGCGCGTGTGTGTCTTTCCCTTGAAAATCACATAACACAACATGTGAAAGCCAAGACAAGTTAGCTGTAGCACGGTACACCTATATCCATTACAACAGAGGAAACTGGCATTAACAGATGCATGGAGCAACATACAACGCTGAGATCTACGTGAACACCGACATGCTGTCCTCTAGAACCAAGGCCAATGGACAGCTTGCAACCTTCAGTTGAGCCTCTCTAATGCAACAGACCGGAAATGTCCTACACAAAATGGCGGAACGAGCGGCGTCACTTCCTGATCCGCGGACCTTTCCGGGATGGAAGATTGTAACTTGCACACTTACTGCGCTTTTGAAAATGGTCCAGCATATGTTTATCACTTCTTTGAATGTGGCAATAACTTTCGAACAGACTTGCAGCGAATTCGTTGTGAGACAATTCACATTCGAGGACAGGTCAGCTCATGAGATCTGTGCCACTTTAACTTACCAGGCTGGGTCTCTGTGCAGATGGTTCTGTCGCATATCTCTTCACATAAGCCGATATATTCCGGAGAGAGAGAGAGAGAGAGAGAGAGAGAGAGAGAGAGAGAGAGAGAGAGAGAGAGAGAGAGAGTATGTGCTATGGTATATGACGGTAACGGTTGCACGGCTACCTGGGGCAAGCAATCGCTTGTGTCAGTTGAGTGGTAAATACTGCAACCTACCCACCGGACAAGAACATACATTATTTCTGTTTTTAACATCTGCCATGCTGAAATAAAAGTTCAGCATCATTCTGCCTTTACTGGACAACTATGGTGACATTTTCATGTTTTGCTTTTGTGTTGTTATTGTCGATAACATCGACATCGCTATGTATGTAACCTACAAGGCGACCACCAAGGTCAAGGCACTGGCCAAGAAGAACGGAGGCTGTAGAGTTCTGGGAAGTTCCTGAGTGGTAGACAGCCATGAAGTGTATTTTCTGTTTGTTTTCTTTATGTCATTGTGTACTTGACAGAATTTGAAATTCTTGCCGATAAATGGGCAGGTAGTTTTGCGGAGAAGGGGAGGGGGGGGGGGGGGGGAATAGGGGAGGAGCTAGGGGAAGAACAGGGGCGGGAGTGGTGGTGGGGGAGGGAGGAGGCGGAAAATAAACTTTGTGTTTGGGCAGGTCAAAGAGAAAAATAATGTCCTCTCTCTCTCTCTCTCTCTCTCTCTCTCTCTCTCTCTCTCTCTCTCACACACACACACATTTGGATCTGGATGGTTTATGTACATACTAGCCTTGGCCCTTTGAAATATAAACCTATGCGCACACTTAAACAACGTGAGCAGTAAAAATTGTGATATAAGGTAAGAATATACAATAGGCCTAGTACAAAAACCATCGACGTCATCAAGGTGGCGACATGAACACCAGAGGTTTTAACGATGGGAAAGAACACATCAAAATGACGAGATCAAAAGAGTTCCTCATCAACTGGGAAACCCACAGTGGTACGTAAGGAGAAAGTAACACCAAAGTTAGTGAATAACCCATCAGTCGAGTCCTTAGAAGATCAAAATAAATGCCTTACAGATGTTAACCGGACCGTCGGCTACGGTTGATAAAGAAATTAAGAAAATATCAACATCTCATGCTGGCTGCTGTTGTCAAGAGACACTCAAAGAAATAGCCTACATCAACTAAAAGAAATCATTCAAAGCCTGAGTGCCGCTGCAGCTATTCTGGAAAGGCACTTGACGGAGACGACCAGAACTGCACGGCGAGAGAGAAAAAAAAATAGCGACAGGCCGGCATCAAGGAGAGAACTCACCTTCCACCGCGAGTTCTGGATGCCAGACTGATGCCGGTGGCTACGGAGATGCCACCATTTGTTCGCAGTCGGCAAAATATTTCACTTAGGCCTACGCCGAATACGTGAAGTCACCTTAAAAAAAAAACACTTGCGGCTATCGGGAGGGTGTCAGCCAGGCATCGATTAACCGTTGAACCTATGACCTATGAATAATCTAAGGGTGGGGGTGGGCGGCGGGGGTGCAAAAAGCAGCAACCAACTCATTCTCCACAGAGTATGAACCTAAAATACATTATAATGCACTAATGAACAGTAGACCTAACGTAGATTCAGTTTCTTTGTCGACTGAAAAAAAAAAGATGCGAGACGAAGTCTAAACACTCTTTCTACTCAGAACACATATCTGTGATCGTTTCTGATTTATTTCAACAGTATCATGACAAAAGTACTCCCTGTTGCCGCTAACATTGATGTTGTTGCCCCTGATCGTCTGCACGAAGAGGAACTGGAAATCGGATTAGATTATTCATAGGTCACAAGTTCAACCAATCGATGCCTGGCTGACGCCCTCCCGATAGCCGTGCATAAAAAAACAAAACCCAACTCTATTGAAAAAAGAAAAGAAATTGCTCCTAAGAATGACGTCGTTCAACATCGTGACGCAGCTTTGAATACAAAGGATGACAATAAGACCCAGCCTTCTAAAGATCTACCACGAGTACTCAATTCTACGTGACTCTGTCATGAACAAAGTGGACGGAAAGCGACTGGGGCGATCCTACGGTTTGCAGGTGGCGACAAGGAAGCTCCATACCTGTTTTCCGTCGCAATATAATCAAGTTGGTTCAGCGACGTATGCAGCCAGATCCAGATCCAGATCCATACCATCGAGCATCGCAATGCAGTTCTTGAAGACGCCAAAGAAAATCTGTATCCCAAACCAGACTGCATTGTTCTTCACGCTGGAATCAAAGATGTCAAATCAGAAGAACCAACAAAATGCAGTATCAACATGGAAAAAGACGTTAAAACGGTCAGAGAAACATTTCCAACAGCAAAAATAGTAGTGAGCTAGGCTGCGCCAGTGAGAAATAAAGCCAAGAGAGAATTGATTTAGTTGCAAAGTGAGACGACCGCAGGCGGAAATCTAAACAAATCTTAAATAAATGTTAGCGAACCGCCAAGAGAAACGTGGACAAACGAGTCACAAGACAAAACACGACGCGTTTCGACCTCTTAGGTCTTCTTCAGGCAAGACACAAACAAATAGGACAACGAAAATGAACGAATTTGTTACTTAGCTTAGATCTCTTCACTCTTCAGCGCAAGGCAGGCAGGCGTTGAATCAACAGGTACCTCTTGATTTTGTCAAAGCATTGAACAATTTTCTCTTAAATAAATGTTAGCGAACCGCCAAGAGAAACGTTGGCCCATGATAAAATACCTGGGAGTTACCATCCAGGCTGTTCAACGATGTCTTATGTTGTTTAACAATGGTGAGAACCCAAAGATTCTACCCTCGCTTTTGCTAGATGGTCAGATTCTGGAATATAAACAAAATGTGAAGTTCCTGGAGGTATCTTTAACGCCTAAGCAGAAATGGAAACACATACTGAAAATTTGATTGATAAAACAAGAAAAAGATTAAACGTTCTTAAAATTATATGTTATCAACCATGGGGTCAGGACTGTCATACCCTTTTACATCTATGCATCTCTTTAGTCCGATCGAAATTGACATATGGGCAGGAAGTGTATTTATCTGCACCTAATTCTCTTTTAAAGAGATTGCAAACCTTGGATAGTAAGGCCATGAAATTAGCTCTGGGAGTCACAGTTCATACAAACACTTATAGATGTTATAAAGAAACAAATATATTACCACTAAATGAGAAGCGAATACTGGATGTATCCAAATATATTGTCGGAAGTCTTTCTGTTGAAAATTCAGTTAATAAAAAATACTAATGAATTCCAGTAAAGATTTTCCTAAGAGGTCTAAAAACATAACATATATTCAACCAATTAGAAACTACACATCTGACTTTATGTCACATTGTAATATTGATATTACTGCTATACCCGAATTTCCCGCGGTGCCTCCAATGCCAGCTTAGGAGCACCTATATGCTTCTTTTGATTACAAATACTCTTTGTTAAAGAAAAGTGATAATGTAACTATTTTAACATCTGAAGTTCGTGAACATTTAGAAAACAGCTATCCAAATCATCTAAAAGTGCTTACAGATGGGTCGGTAATGGAATCCTCAGACAGTGGTTCTGGCTTTAAAATACAAACTTTAAATTTCAGGAAATCATATAATTTAGGAAAAGGGTTTTCAATCTATACCTCAGAATTATATGCAATACTGAAGGCTTTGGCTTACATGTACGATACAACAACTGCTTTCTATCAAATTTTACTTTGTGTTGATTTCAAATCTGTTTTACAATCACTAGAGCGTTGAGACTGCAAAGCTAGAAAAAATTTGCTTTTTGAAATAAAATATCTACTGCATTGATTCATAACTCTAGGCATAAGAACAAATCTTAAATAAATGTTAGCGAACCGCCCAGAGAAACGTGGACAAACGAGTCACAAGACAAAACACAACGCGTTTCGACCTCGTAGGTCTTCTTCAGGTGAGTCACAAACGAATAAAATAACGAAAATTCACTTAGCTTTGATCGCTTCAGATCGCTTCAGAGTTCAGCGCAAGGAAGAAGGCGTTGAATGAGCTCATTCAACGCCTTCTTCCTTGCGCTGAACTCTGAAGCGATCTGAAGCGATCATTCAACGCCTTCTTCCTTGCGCTGAACTCTGAAGCGATCTGAAGCGATCAAAGCTAAGTGAATTTTCGTTATTTTATTCGTTTGTGACTCACCTGAAGAAGACCTACGAGGTCGAAACGCGTTGTGTTTTGTCTTGTGACTCGTTTGTCCACGTTTCTCTGGGCGGTTCGCTAACATTTATTTAAGATTTGTTTAGATTTCCGCCTGCAGTCGTCTCACTTTGCAATTAGGCATAAGAATTGATTTTTGTTGGGTCCCAGCTTACTGTGGTATAAAGTGAAATGAAATAGCAGACAGTCTTGCAAAAGAAGGTGCAAATAGAAACGCTGAAAATTGATTAAACAACCCCTTAGATTTATCCACTTGTGAATTAATCCAAATTATGGAAAAATGTATGATAAGCAGAATTTTAGTAAAAAAAAAAAAAAAAAAAGGCTACTTTACCATCATGCCCAAGGCACATTGTTAGATTAATTCATAAATCAAGGCTGAATACTTGGAACACTAAATATTCTCATAGTATTACTTGTGTCTGCAGAGAAAACACTTCTGTACATCATCTTTTGTTTGAATGCTCAGTGTTGACCTCGCTCTATCAGGAGAAAGGTATTGAGATGAATAACTTTGATAATGTCAATATTGTCTTATATGGTTCATGTGTTGCTGAATTTGCCGTGGTTATTTTGCAGTCACAGGTTGCAATTTTTTTTTTTTTTTTTTGATGATTAACAATTTTGTGTAGCACTAGGGTATTTCACTTTTATAAATAATGCACATTATGCATATATCTGATGTGGGTTTGAAAGTACAAACGTGGATGTGGAAGTGATTTTTTTTTTTTTAATAAAGTGTCTAATGTCATCTGGCGATGAAAAGACATTAAATAACCACTGAACTGAGCTGAAAAACCTACGAGGACTCTGAAGAGGTATCTGTCTGTCAAAAATGGAACTAATAAGGGAAACTACGAACAAATCAATCCAGTATATCAAATATGCAGGGGTCAGAGGGGTCAACTAAGATTAGGAAGGCTGTCTAAAAATTCTGGATTAAATTTAATCACGAAGATCTTAACAAGTAGATGGCAAAGAACAAAACACGTCTCGTTTTCTTCTGTTTTCTTTTTTTTTTTCTTTTTTCTTTTTTTTTCTTCTGGTTTTGCAGCTACATTTATGGACTAGGTATTCCGAATCTTATTTTTCTTTCGTATTACAATTTCTTTAAGGGTAAGTTCTCTTCTAAAATTAGTTGAGGGCTCTGCGTGTAAGGTTATAGGAATTCCAATACTGAGGGAGCAAAGCCGTCACTATTTCACACATTGTACAGTTCTTTCTTTTTTTTTTTTTTTTGTCTGATCATTTTTGCCGCTCATGAGGAACAACGTGAATTTAGGTAGTTACCCCGTATCGTGTGTATGTGTGTGTGTGTGTGTGTGTGTGTG
>CM065740.1:23496608-23509108 GCA_033310375.1 Conus canariensis
ATAGAGAAGATTGCCCAGGACCGTGGTCGTTGGCGGGCAGCTGTTGATGGCCTGTGCTCTGGCGAGAGCGATGGGCCTAAGTAAGTTTGGCGTTTCAGTATTTCAGTGATACTACACGACATGTGCAGGTTGAGTGATATGCACTGCTTGGTCGTGTATCACTTCGCTACTTCAGTAGCCAGTTAAATCTGGACAGGGACGTAATTGTGACAGTGTACGTTTGAAATCATTTCACACGATGAATGAAGAAAACCATTTTTTTTTTTCACCAGCTAGTTGTTTATCACTGTGCAGAGACAAAAGAAGCAGCCAACTTTTATGAGGGGGGACTTGGGGCGGAAATCGTCATCATGATTTAAATGACTCAAGTGTCAATATACATCATCATCATTTGGGTTTTTTAAAACATTTATTTTATTTTTTTTTCTTGCTGTCCCATCTTCTGTGCCACCTCAGTGGCATTGCACCCACGCCGCTAATTCCGACACCCCGTCCACAGCCACAGCCCGGTCAGTCCCACCGCAGCCCCGGCACTGGCAATCCACACGGAGCAGTCAATGTCAAGTCGTCAAGAGGCAACCCACCGGAGGAGACACTGCACTGCTGCCGAGTCACTTCGGTGGTGTTCAGTGGCGCCTGTTCTGAGCCAACATACGCAGGACACCACCTACTAAGCCCCCTACTGACGACAATAATTGCTTAGTTGCGGAGTCGTGAGTGAGCTCTCCCTCCGGAGGGCGCCACCTCGTCCGTCCAACGACAGCCCCTATGGACTCGCCGATACCGGTGACCCCGACGGAACTAAACCAAAGCCACAGACGTGGAGAGGACATCGAAACTGAGGTCACCATGAGAGCAGGGCATGAAGGGCCATAAAATTTGAGACTTTTTGAAATGTTTTTTTTTTAATTTTTATTTTTTAATGCTGATTAATGAGAATGAGGATAATTAAGATGATGCTGCGGATTTCCATTCCGGACTGAGACTGCATGACAGGGCTGTACTCTACGCTTCATAATAAATCCCGGCGTCAACCAGGCCCGAGAAATACAGACACCTGCAGTGTTGGTCAGGAAAGTTGGATGAAACTCGACTGTGTGGTCCCAGTCTTCTCAACTGAGCCCGTAGCAAACTCAACTCTGGGTAGGAGCCGGTCGAAGCAAAGAAAAATCCCACATGACTCTGATGGGAATCGAACCCACGACCTCCCAGCCGGGAGTTCGCGACGCTAACCACTTCGCCACGGCGGCTGGTTTCAAAACGTCATTTATACATGACAGCTCTATAAAAAAAAAAAAAATCATTGAACATAGCAGACTGATCGATAAGAACAGGAATGGTTTATAATGAAAATTTAGCCAGGTTCATGCGCTTAGAAGAGCTTGTGCTCCAAATCGACGAGCAGAACTGAAACAGGGGTCAACCAGACGTAATGCACTGACACAAACGAAGGTAGATTTTCATGCACACGACAGTGAAAGCAAGAGTCAGGAACTCTGTGGTGGTGAGAGGAACGTTCATCACTGCAGTATACACACCTGCTCTGTTTTCTTTCACTGTTGCTGGAATGTTGCCAGTCTGACCTGACGGCTTGTTGGTGGGTACCCAAGCTCAGCCGGGCACAGTGCTATTATGATGTCCTCAGGGTGGCTACAGGCTCCAGAACCACAGGACAGCCCGCCCTAGGCTACAAGCAGGTATGCAAGCGCGACCTGAGGGAAGGCAGCGTCGACCGACCTGGAGACAGCAGCTTCAGACCGGGTCAGCTGGCGGTCCACCATCAAGGCCGGCATCAAACAAGCAGAGCAGAGGATAGAGGCCCTGTGGGAAGAACGGAGGCGCCGTACATGGCAAAGAATTGACGTCGGCGTCAACAGACACTCACGACTTCAGCTGCAGCAACTGCAACAGAGTCTGCCGCTCAAGCATCGGGCTCTTCAGCCACAAGAGCGCTGCAACTCCACAAGTGACTTACCCACGGCGCAACATTGCCTCTCGAGTCAGATGGATGCCGTCAGGGTGGTGGAGTAACAGTTGTCAGTGAAAAAAAGAGTCAGTCTAATTAGAATTAAACTGGTTGGCGCTGATCATGTGAAATGGAGAAGAAAGGAGAATCCGTCCACTCAGGTGTTCTCACTGCTGCTGGGCGGACCTGACGGCTGCATGTTATGCTGACAGCATCATGTTTAGTGACGTCACGGACGTGCTGACGTCATACGCAGATGTTTCTCTGACCTCTAGGAGATGTCATCGAGTATGAAACAAATGAAATTCTATGAGCCCCTACCTCTGGGTATCCAGACTGAAAAACAACAACACGTTCTACTATGCTGCCGTACTATCCTCTAACCCTTCTTTCCCCCATTCTGTATTTAGCACTATTAATTGTACAACTATTATCATCATACCACCAAAAGTGGTAGCATTCCTCCCCTTATCATTGAAATATTTTAATCATCATCATCATCACTATCATTGCTATTGTTCTCATTTTTATTATTATCATTATTGTCATGACTATTATTTTCACTCCCATGGTCCCCTCCCCAACGGCCTCGTTTTCATTCAACCCCATTTTGCGCCGAATATGACAAGATAAGTGATTGCTCATTCTTCGTTTTCGTTGTCCTGAGTGTTGTTTGTTTCACCTGACGAAGACCCAAGAGGTCGAAACGCATCGTGTTTTGTCCTGTAGTCTGTTTGTCCGGATTGTCTTGCGGAACCAATCACATTTTTTTTGGGTTAAAAACGTGCGTTTGGCTGAGATGGTAGATGCAACTGATGTGTGACAGCTGGTTGTACCCATAACGCCAGTTCACCTTGCATACCTAATTCGAATAGAATTGAAGGTCAAAGAGCAAGGAGTAGACTCCCCTTGCTGACAGCTAGGGAGCTAGCAGGGGAACCTCTCTCTCTCTCACTCTCTGATACACACACGCACGCACGCACACACACACACACACACACACACACACACACACACACACACGCACGCACACACGCAACACACACACACACACACAATTTCACAGACACATACACACACACACACACACACACACACACACACCACACACACACACACACACACACAACACACACACACACACACACACACACCACACACACACAACACACACAAGACGCTTGGTGGTTTCCATACTATTCTAAGGGAGGGTGAGAGGAGAAGGGGTGATGTGAGTTCTGACAGAAACTAACTGACGTAAGAAGCTAAGGAGAGAGAGAGAGAGAGAGAGAGAGAGAGAGAGAGAGAGAGAGAGAGAGAGAGACAGACAGAAGACAGACAGACAGACAGACAGTAGAGACAGCGGACAGAGACAGAGAGACAGAGAGAGCTCAGAACGCAGAAAACCTTTATTCCATCAAGGATTAAGATTTCAGGGAGAGCCTGTTCTTCAAACCTGTCCTTGCTTAGCCGAATTGTGCAATGAGATAAAACATATGAAAAACACATAGGTTTATGGAGTGCATGCTTCACACACACACACACACACACACACACACACACACACACACACACACACACACACAAAAATAATATATATATATATATATATATATATATATATAAACGAGGAATAAATATATGGGAATCTGTACTTGCAAAACAGTCGACAAACAGCATAGAAAAGCGTGGAAAGTTCGTTAGAACATGTGCATTAACAGTTGTGAGCACTGTTCCCAGGAGTCACAAACAGGAGGGAAGCACAGCGACTTTTTTTTTTTTTTTTTTTTTTTTTTTAGGCCGCCTTGACCTTTACTGTTTACAATATACGAGTGCACCACATGCACTGACACAATCTTTATTATCCTGAGCAAATCCCTGTTTTGGATGAGAGAGAGAGAGAGAGAGAGAGAAGAGAGAGAGAGAGAGAGAGAGAGAGAGAGAGAATCTTTATGCCACGACGTTTGTTTTTTTTGCTTTTGGAGTATGGCTGCCTTAATGGCGGGATAAAAAACGGTCATACAGACAAAACTCCACTCCCTTTGTTGAGCAGATGGGATTAATACTTGCCTGTCTTTACAGGGAGTGTCCGCAGGAGTATCAGCCTGCGTACGCAGAAGAAGAAGAAGAAGACGTTTTTTTTATGCTTAAAAACAAACAAACAAACTAAGATATGTGATACCAATGTCTGAAATATTTTGAGGCCGTTATGTTGTATTATTTGGTATAATCCATGTTGCCTGGGTTGTTTATCAACGATGCTGGAGCTTTTATAAGCAGCTCAGAAGCGCGCTGACTGGCTCAGATGGACTCTTATCGAAACCAGCATTCATATATATATATATATATATATATATATATATATATATAAACATGGACATGAACATGAACATTAACATGAACATTAATTCATTTTCATAGAATTGAAGAGTGCTCACCTATTCCGGATAGGAGCATATTATAAGATTTCTTGAGTCTCCGAACTACAACGTTGTTTCAAGCTTTCGCTCTCATCAGGTTCTAGAAGTTATTAGATGGCGTAATTTATCAGATGACATATTTTATCAGATGACGTGATATATTGTCTACGTTTTATATGTGTGACGTTCTGATAGGGTCTTTCTGTGTGACATTTATGTTACGTTTGCTAGGAGGAACTTTCGTCTATGTGGGCATGCGCTGATCATCTCCGCTCTTGAGTTCAAAGTTGCCATGCCTGGTTTGCAGAGTATGTAGTACTTCTCTGTTGTGCACAAGTTGCATCTTTTGCTGGAGGAGGAGTACGACCTGGCTCTTCGGACTATCTTCCAGGAAATGTCGTAGTCAATATTGTTTTCTTTTAGTGTCCATATGTGTTTACTTAATTCTGTCTGGTTTTTGTACCTTTCTTGTTTGAATGATTGTTTATGGTTTGCGTATCTGGTTTTGAATGTTGTTTCTGTCATTCCAATGTAGGTCTCTGTTTTCTGCGTGTTTTTCTCCGTGACAGTTGCTTGGTATACAATGTTCTGGCTTTGGCAGTTATTTTGAAGTGGACATTCATCTCTTTTCCGGCAGTTGCAGTTGCTTTCTTGATTTGTGTTGCTCCTCTCAAGAGCGGAGATGATCAGCGCATGCCCACATAGACGAAAGTTCCTCCTAGCAAACGTAACATAAATGTCACACAGAAAGACCCTATCAGAACGTCACACATATAAAACGTAGACAATATATCACGTCATCTGATAAAATATGTCATCTGATAAATTACGCCATCTAATAACTTCTAGAACCTGATGAGAGCGAAAGCTTGAAACAACGTTGTAGTTCGGAGACTCAAGAAATCTTATATTATATATATATATATATATATATATATATATGTGTGTGTGTGTGTGTGTGTGTGTGTGTGTTGTGTGTGTGTGTGTATATAATTTATGATTAAAAAATATTTCCCCCCTTTTTTTTTCTTTAAAAAAATTCGCTTTTTTTCTACTTTCAAAAACAGGCTTCTTGACAAATACTTTTTTTGGTTTTATACTTTAGCGTCTGAAGATCCTTTCTGGAGTTCTGAATGAGAGCGGTTATAACATGCAGAGATTTAGATTCTGACGTTGGAAGATTTGTTGTCTTTCTTTCTTTCTCTATTTTTCCATTACATGTATGTACCCAACTCAGCCTGGAGTTCAGCAAAAGTTGGGCGTGAGGCAACAGTGCCTCCGTTTATCGCATCGTAATAAATTGTATGTATAGTATCTAAAAGTACATTTTACTGTTGTGTTGTGCAGTGTAGGATTATACTGTATTGTGATAAATTGCACTGTATTGTATTCTCATGTGAAAAGATGTATTTCATTGCATTGTGTTATAGTGGATCGCATTGTATTATGTAATATTGTTCTGCATTGCATATGTCGTACCATGGTTCACGGAATCGCACGATGTTGGATTGCAATGCATTGCGTTATGTTATGATACTTCGCTTTGTATTGCATTGCCTGCAATGCATTGCGTTATGTTATGATACTTTGCTTTGTATTGCATTGCCGTGCGTTTGGTTGTGTTGTATTGCATTGTATTGCAATGCATTGCATTGTATTTTATCGTGTTGCTTTGCATTATATTGTATCTTATTGCAGCACATTGCATTGTCTACTATTGTACTGTAGTATGGTATTATATGCAGCATTGCAATGTATGGTGTTAAGTGGTATTGTATTGCAATGCATTGTTTTATATTGCATCAAATGTATTTCATTGAAATGTGCTGCATTCTATTATCTCGTAATGTATTGTAATGCATTGCAATGGATTTCCTCGGACTAGGTTGTAACACATATCATTGTATTGTTTTGTACTGCAATGTAATGTATTGCTCTGCATTGTATCATACTATCATGTAAAGTATTGCATTGCAATGTATACAGTGTATTGTAACATTGCAATGTATGCCACTGTATTGCAATGTATTTAATTGCATCGCCTCGAACTGTATGGTAATTTATTGCGTTGCATTGCATAGTACTGTATTGTAACGTATTGCATTGCATTGTATTGTATTGTATTGTAATGTCTTGGATTGCATTGGATCGAACGGCATTGTTTTTTAAGCATCATATTATAGTACTTTATTTTGCATCGCATCGTATCCTGTTTTATCGTATTGCATGATGCTGTTTTGCATTGTACTAACTTCATCATCACAACAGATTTCTCTGTGAGAAAATCGGGACGATCTCTCCCGGGAGAACTGGTCGCCAAAGTACAGCGACACCTACGCTGTTTTCTGCTGGCATACAGTTTTCTTTAGCTATCAATGTAAAACTTTCTGCAGGATTTTGCTAGGGACTGGTCCTATGTTTCCGTGCAGGGGGGGGGGGGGGGGGGGGGGGGGGGAGGGGGGGAGGGGGGGGGGGGGCTGTAAAAAGATGGTGATTTGCGGACTACACTACACGCGCGAGTTCTGAATATTGATAACCAGCGTAGGATTCAGTCTCAAAGACAGACAGTAGCTGCTAAGTCTATGATGAAGAAATATCTGGCTTTTTGTTTTCTTTTGTTGGAAAAGACGGTCTTGGTGCGTGGTTGCTGTTTTTGACGTGGTCCAGGTTTTGTTTAGGGGGTTATGTGTGTACACGAGTCTACCATGTGTTTTGTAGAGAACAAGTAGACTTTGGCCCCCCCCCCCCCCTCCCCCTGTTCTTTGTCAAAGAAATATGTATTCGATAAGAATAAACTTTGTTCTTGTTTAAATAAAAACAAAACAAAACAAATCTTATGTTCTTTTGTGGTGCCAGTTTCATCTTTATGTGACGATTTTTTTGTGGCCATATTGCCGTCTATACCCCCACTGAAGGAGAATTCCGTAACCGCCATTTTGAATATTCCCCACCTCTCTCTCTCTCTCTCTCCCTCTCTCTCTCCATTCCTCCCTCATTGTCTGCATGTGAATGGGCACAAAGCCTAACACATTAAATCTTTCGGATCTTTCGGATTCGGACTCGGATTCGGATTCTCTCTCTCTCTCTCTCTCCTCTCTCTCTCTCTCCTCTCTCTCTCTCTCTCTCTCTCTCTCTCTCTCTCTCTCTCTCTCATAACTGAGCTGGCCCTGTGATGAACTACACATCAAACACCTTTTCAAACTTTTTTTTTTCAAATTGTGCAGTGTTTATGGCGCCGGCAGACCGCGTCTTATGTTTGTGTTACGATGTAATGCGAACAGTTCAGCGTGATGGGTTTGAAAGAAATTCTGGTGTTTATATAACTACCTCTGCCTGTACCTCCACTTTTCCTTCTTCCACCTCTCTCCCCAAGCCTTCAGTCAGGACACCTTTGCCCCCCCACCCCTTTACCCCCCCCCCCCCCAACACATCCCTTCTTCTCATAGCCTATTTCAAACATTGCGTTCTTCCAGATTAGCTGTCATGGAAATGTCTTTGACATGTCTTAGTACTGACTGCTACTTGTCATGGAAATGTCTTTGACATGTCTTAGTACTGACTGCTACTTGTCATGGAAATGTCTTTGACATGTCTTAGTACTGACTGCTACTTGTCAAGGAAATGTCTTTGACATGAATTAGTACTGACTGGTACATTTTTACAGTATCCAAACACACAGGTAGTCAGCTCTCGTTCTCATGTTTCAGCATAAGCTTCCCTGATGCAAGATGGTTACGTCTAAAACGAGTTCAAATTCTTAAAGTAGACAGACCCATTGGAAGGTATGTTTCATGAGAATGCTGCTTGTCAGTAAAGTTGAACATGCTGAGAATCTGTGGTTAAGTCAGCTTTTGTTGAACTGGAACGTCCCTTTGCATGGCATTCTGTGGCAGCACGATGAGAACAATTTAGAAGGCTGAGATGTTGTTGTTGTTGTTGTCGTTGTTGTCGTACCCTGGCTAAAAGACTCCAGGGATCATCCGAACAGCCAAAGTACTTGAACACTATGGTACAAATGCATCAGCTGGGGATGAGAACATTACGTGTGTGACCGTTTTTGATTACCCCGCCACGTGGGCAGCCACACTCCGACTTCGGGGATTTCGGAGACTGATAATGTTACGCTAAGAGCTTGTCACAACTGAAGACAATCCCTGCATAACTATGCAGAGCATAACAACATTTTGATGTAGCCTTGGTGTTCTAGCCTATGTCAGTTGGCCTGGCACAGCCTTAAGCCAAGGCGCAAGAAGGCGGAGATGCAACTCTGTTGCGTACCAGGTGAGTGCTTGAGCACTGGTGCTCCCGCAATCTTTGTGGATAATATGTGAGCCTCTGTCTCTGTCTCTGTCTCTCTGTCTCTGTCTCTGTCTCTCTCTCTCTCTCTCTCTCTCTCTCTCTCTCTCTCTCTCTCTCTCTCTGTGTTTTCTGTCCACCTTACTGTCTCCCTGTCTCTTTTCTCTTTGTAATCCTTCCATCTGTACGGCGTGTCTGCCTGTCTCTCTGCCTCTGTCTGCCTGTCTCTCTGCCTCTGTCTGCCTGTCTCTCTGCCTCTGTCTGCCTCTCTTTTCCTTTTTCCTCTCTGATTGTCTCGGTCCCTGTCTTGGTCTGTCTTTTTCCTCGCCTTTTTCTCTTTCTCTTCCCCGCTCTGTCTTCTTTCTGTGGGCTTTCAATTGTACCGTGGTGAGTCCATCTGCTTAACACAGCTGTACAGCAGTGTGTGTCCGCACCACGTTGTGAGTGAGTATGCACTGAGTATATCTGCTTCACACTGCGCAGTGGCGAGCCTGCGTCTGTCTCCTTACAGTGTATAGTGATTGTCTGCTTCCCATTGTATTGTAGTAAGTCTGTTTGACACTGTGCAATGGCGAGGTTGAGTGTCTCACACTGTTCAGTGGTGAGTCTGTCTTCTTTACATTTCATATGGTGAATCTGTATGCGTCACAATGTACATTGGTGGGTCTGTCTGCTTGCACAACTTACAGCAGTGAGCATGCCTACTTCGAACAGTTCAGTGGTAAGTCTCTCTGCTTCAAACAGCACAGCGATGAGTCTGACTAATACTGTACAGGAACGAGTCTGTCTGCTTCACACTGTACGGTGTGATTCAGTCTACTTCACATTGTATAGCTCTGCCCCGATACGCCCACCATAGCATGCCCTTCATCCGCTCCCCCATTGCCCCAATACGCCCACCCGTGTCACGTTCTTAATCCAAGCCCCCTCTGCCCCAAATACACCCACGAGTGTCATGCACGCCCTGCAATCATGTCCCTTTTGCCCCAACAAGCCCACCCATATCACACCCTTCATCCGCGACCCCCGTGCCCCCACACGTCATACCTTTTATTTGCTCCTCTTCACCCCCATCCACGCACGCCCACCCACGCCCACCACCTGCGTCCACACCTCTTCCACCCCCCCCCCCCCCACCAGTCCCTGTCTCCACTTGCCCATCCATGTCACGCCCTGCTTAAGCGCTACGTCGATCCTCCCTATCACGCCCATCCATTTGCATAAACACCGCCCCCACCCCCACCCCCTCCACCCATATGCCCATCTATTTTTCATGCTGCATCCACTCCATCCCACCCCCTCCATTTCGCCCGTCCACATCACGCCCTTTCATCCGCGTCCTCTCTGCCCCAGTACACCCACCATGTCACATCTGTCATCTGCACCTTGTCCACCCCATTCTGCCCATCCACATCACGCCCCCCCCCCCCCCATCCCAGCCTAATTTGCCCTATACACCAACTATATCACACTCTTCATCTGTGTCCCAATACGCCCACCCACGTCACGCCCTTAATTCATTCTACCTCAATACGCCCACCCACGTCACGCCCTTAATCCACTCTACCTCAATACACCCACCCACGTCACGCCCTTAATCCACTCTACCTCAATACGCCCACCCACGTCACGCCCTTAATCCACTCTACCTCAATACGCCCACCCACGTCACGCCCTTAATCCACTCTACCTCAATACGCCCATCCACGTCACGCCCTTAATCCACTCTACCTCAATACGCCCACCCACGTCACGCCCTTAATCCACTCTACCTCAATACGCCCACCCACGTCACGCCCTTAATCCACTCTACCTCAATATGCCCACCCACGTCACGCCCTTAATCCACTCTACCTCAATACGCCCATCCACGTCACGCCTCTAATCCACTCTACCTCAATACGCCCACCCACGTCACGCCCTTAATCCACTCTACCTCAATACGCCCATCCACGTCACGCCCTTAATCCACTCTACTTCAATACGCCCATCCACGTCATGCCCTAAATCCACTCTACCTCAATACGCCCATCCACGTCACGCCCTTAATCCACTCTACCTCAATACGCCCACCCACGTCACGCCTTTAATCCACTCTACCTCAATACGCCCGTCCACATCACGCCCTTAATCCACTCTACCTCAATACGCCCATCCACATCACGCCCTTAATACACTCTACCTCAATACGCCCACCCACGTCACGCCTTTAATCCACTCTACCTCAATACGCCCACCCACATCACGCCCTAAATCCACTCTACCTCAATACGCCCGTCCACATCACGCCCTTAATCCACTCTACCTCAATACGCCCATCCACGTCACGCCCTTAATCCACTCTACCTCAATACGCCCACCTACGTCATGCTCTTCATTCGCCCCCTCTATGCCAGTACACCCACCCACGTCACGCTCTTCATCCGCGCCCCCTCTATGCCAAAACGCCCATCAGATCATGCCCTTCATCCACGCTCCCTCTGTCCCCAAAACACTGTCTGCCTCAATAGGACACCCACGTCATGACCTTCATCTGCCCCAGTACGCCCACCATATCACGACCCCCAACTATGCCCCTTCTACCCTAACACGCCCTTTATCTGCGCCCAAACTTCCCCAAAACGTCAGCCTACGTCACGCCCTTCATCCGCGCCCCTCTACCCCAATATGCCCACCCACGTCACGCCCTTCATCCGCGCCCCCTCTGCCCCCAATACGTCCACCACGTCACGCCCTTCATCCGCGCCCCATCTATCCCAATACACCAAGCATGTCACGCGCTTCATCCGCGTCCCCTCTGCCCCAGTACGTCTATCATGTCACGCCCTTCATCCGCCCCCTCTGCCCCAATACACCCACCTATGTCACGCTCTATGTACGCGCCCCCTCTGCTCCAACACGCCCACCTGTGTCACTCCCTGCATTGTCGCCCCTCTGCCCAAATACGTCCACACGTGTCACGTCCTGCATCCGCGCCATATTTGCACGAATACCCCCACCTATCTCACACCCTATGTCGACGCCCCCTCTGTCCCAGTGAGACCCACGTCACGCCCCCCTTCCTCTGCGCCTCCTAGGATCCAATACACCCACCTTGTCAAGCCCTTCATCCACGTCCCCTGTGCCCTGGTATGCCCACCCAAGTCACGCCCTGCTTTCGCGCCCGCTCTGCTCCAATACGCCCACCATGTCACGCCCTTCATCCGCATCCCCTCTGCCCCAATACGCCCACCCATGTCACACCCTTCATCCGCACCCCCTCTGGCCCAATACGCCCACCCATGTCACGCCCTTCATCTGCACCCCCTCTGCCCCAACATGCCCACCATGTCACGCCCTTCATCCGCACCCCCTCTACCCCAATACGCTCACCTATGTCACGCACTTCATCCGCACCCCGTCTGCCCCAATACGCCCACCATGTCACGCCCTGTGTCTGCGCCCCGTCTGCTCCATTACGCCCATCCTCGTCACTTCCTGCATTGTCGCCCCTCTGCCACAATACATCCACAGGTGTCACGCCCTGCATCCGTGCCCTATCTGCCCCAACATGCCCACCGGCATCTCACCCTACATCGACGCCTCCTGTAGGTCCACCCTGTCATGCCCTGAAATCTTCATTGGCTGTTCCCCTACTCATGTCACGCTCTGAAATCCGCCCCCCCCCCCCTATTTCTGAACCCTTGTCAAGCCCTGAATCTGTGCATCCTGTGCACCCACGCATGTCACACCTTCTCTGCCCTACCCCCATCTACTTCATGCCATAAGATCCGCGCCTTTCCGTTATCTGGTGCACAATGGACATAGGAGCGCATAAA
>CM065740.1:23514108-23524108 GCA_033310375.1 Conus canariensis
CAGCTGTGTGCATGCAGGGTGAGTCTTGTAAGCTGTTTTTATGGGTCACAATTATCTGTGGTTCATGAATCATAATTATCAGTGGTCATGAAATGTAATGAGTCATAATTGCAGTTCTGATGAGTCATGACTTCCGCTTTTTTATGTGTGATAATCAAATGCTTTCATGAGCCATGTACATTGTTTTCTTTTTAGAATTATACTTTTGGTTTTCGTGAATCATAATGATTGGCTTTTATGAGTCATAATGATTGGATTTCATGGATTGTCATTTTTGTTTTTTCCGCAAGTCATAAACATTGGTTTACATGTGTGATCATTATCGGTTTTGCATGATTTATGATTATTGGTTTACATGACTCACGATTATTAGTTTTCATGAGTCCTGATCATTGTTTTCATGAGTCGTAACAATTGGTTTTCGTGAGTCATAATTATATCGGTTTTCGTGAGTCGTAATTATCGTTTTATGATCGGTTTTCATGACCAATACCTGGCTCTTTTAATGGAGCATGATTATCGGTTTCTATGAGGCATAATAACCTGTTTCATGAATCATAATTGCAGGTTTTCATAAGTCATAATCAACAAGTTTTATGATTTCTAGTGATCGTTTTCGTAGCGATTGCATTTGACTGCCATGCGAAGACTAAGGAAAAGAAGACGAGTAAATGCGAAGCAACAACATCAATGATGATGACGTTTGCTTACGTGAATGTAGTAAATGCCCCCCCCCCCCCCCCCCCCCTTTCTCCTTTTTTTCAAGAAAATAATGGTTTTTATAGTAATTATGGGCATCTTGAACTGTAAGTTCCCTTATTAACAGATCTACTCTTTTCAAGCGAGAGTAATTATCTACAGAATAATGCTGACGATTCTTCTGAGAAATAGCTTTGAGTAGTTTTCCATACGTTTTGCGTTATGTCAGTATATTACTATTGCCATCATTATCATTGCTTTTATTATCATTAAGTCTACAAAGCTAAGCTATATCAGTATATCATTATTGCCATCATTATCATTGTTTTTATTATCATTAAGTCTACAAAGCTAAGCTATATCAGTATATCATTATTGCCATCATGATCATTGTTTTTATTATCGTTAATTCTACAAAGTTAAGCTATATTAGTATATCATTATTGCCATCATTATCATTGTTTATATCATTAAGCCAATAAAGTTGCGCTATATCAATGTATCATTATTATTGCTATCATTATCATTGTTATTATTATTAAGTCTACAAAGCTACGCTATATCGACATATCATTATTGCGATCATCATAGTTGTTTTTTTTTTTTTTTTTTTTAATTAAAGACTGCAAATTCGGTAAATCGCATGGCTTGATATCTATTCTTATATTAATTGATAAAAAAAAGATAGCAGACATACAGAAACACAGTTAAGATATTCTAATTTCTTATTAAGCTTCTTTCTGTTAAAACCCGCTTGATCTTCCAAACAGACCAGATGAGTGGTGACGTCAACAGCTGGAGGTCCAACAGGAAATCAGTTCTGTTCTACTTATGCTTAGCCATCATATCCATTCAATCCCCTGCCTCTCCCCCCCCCCCCCCCCCCCCCTGTTCCTTCCCCTCGCTTCCGTCAACCACCGGAGTCCGGGGCCGGAATAGTTCGGTTGGTAGAGCGCCGGACTCGTGATCTTGGTGAACCTGGTGCTGCGGGTTCAAATCTCTGCCGGGCCGTTTCGGTACGAGGGGGATTTTTCTCTCGGAGTTAACATTGGTTCTGACTCCACTTCCCTTACAGTCCTTCGAATGAGACTATAAACCGAGGTTCCGTGTGTGAACGCACGCATAACATCTTGCACACATGTAAAATCCCATCACCAACTATCCGAAGAGAAGGCGAGTTTGGCCGTTGGTATGGATGACACGTTACACACAGCATGCACTCAGCGTGAAGAATCGAAAGAATGAAAGAGCTGTTGAATTGAATGAAAGTTATTGACTGAATGACACGGGAAACGACTGGATCAAGCGGTAACAGGCAGCTCTTCAGTCGGCTCTACCTAGGTAGGCAGCCCGTTGTGTAAACGAGAATGCGGATTGTAAAGCGCTCAGAGCTTGGTCTCTGGCTGGGGATAGGCGCTATATAAGTACTCTCTTACCCCCCCCCCTCCCCCAAAGTAGGAACGTTGTATGACTGAAAGGAAGAGCCATCGGCATTGTTACTCTACTACCGCCTCCACCAGAGTGGGATTTGCTGGGGACAGACGTGGAGGGGGGGGGGGGGGGGGAGGGAGGAGGGGTAGGAGGTGGGGCGGCGGGGGGGGGGGGGAGTTGTGGTACCACTTAATGGCAAGCTGTTCAGAACTGGATCTAGTTGCAAAGTCAGACGACTGCAGGCGGAAATCTAAACATATCTTAAATAAATGTTAGTGAATCGCAAAAAAAAAAAAAAGGAAAAAAAAAAAAAAAAGTGGACAACCGAATCACAAGACAAAACACGACGCGTTTCGACCTTACCTCCTAGGTCTTCTTCAGGCAAGATACAAAACAATTAGGATAACAAAAAATGAACGAGCAATCACTTATCTTCAATCACTTCATCGCAAGATAGGCGTTGAATTTTTTTTTAATTTTTTTTATAAAGATTTGTTTAGATTTCCGCCTTCAGTCGTCTCACTTTGCAACTAGACCCACTTCTGAACAGTTTGCCATTCAACGCCTATCTTGCGCTATAATGATTGAAGATAAGTGATTGCTCGTTCATTTTCGTTGTCCTAATTGTTTTGTATCTGTGCCTCCCTCCCCATAGACTTGAGGATAATCTGGATCTTCTTCTTGGCCAACCTTGCCAACACACTGTGTTTTCGACCGGCGCCATTGTGTTCAGCCTGTGTATCGCACGGGCAGGGACACATGCTGACTCACTTTCTCGCCAACGCTTACTCACCCCAGCCTCTACCACCCAACCTCTCCCTACCCGTTACGGCATGTAACGGCCCTCCACTGTCACACCCACCACTACCCTACCCTGTGGTGACCGACTTTACGCGTCACTACCCACACCCTTTCCCTCGTCAAATCACTCGCCTGACCTACACACGGGACCAGCTACTGGTCACCCCTTGACCCTTCGCTCAACGTGACACTGCGGCGTCTCAGGATTGGCCGTGACCTTCCTCACTGTCGCACAGCACGGGGAGGGAGGAGGAAACGGAGGACGATACCTACAGTCAGTAATGTTGCTCATCTCTCTCACCACTCTCGCCACAACCACACTCGCTCAGTAAACTGTCGCAACTTGATTCAAGTGCCTATGGCTCCTCGCACACAAACAACAACGAACATTTCGCTGACACTTTTCAATGCTCAGTCACTTGGTAATACTTGTAAAAAGAAACGATCTGCCGTAAATGACTTTATACTCTCCAATGATATCGACATTCTTTGTGTAACGGAAACGTGGTTCAAGGAAAGCGGCGATGAACCAAAGCTACGTGACCTCGCCCCAGCTGGCTATACCACCAAGTCCTTCCCCCGCCCCACCACGACCTGCGGGGCGGAATCGCATTCGTCATCTCAGATAAGCTGCTCCCCTATTGCTCTTTTGACTCGTCTTTTGATTTTCAGCATCGGACCTTTGAACTTGTTCACCTGAAATTGTCCCTACCTAGCGCTCCTGTCACTAACATTTTTGGGATTTATAGACCGGTACCCAGCAGAAAGAACAAATTTACGCCCAGCATGTTTGTCAACGAACTTCCAGACTTTCTTGAATTTGTAAATGACCTTCCAGGAACATTGTTATTGATCGGCGACTTCAACTTCCATTTTAATAAGCCCACAGTTGGATACACGCCCGAGGTGTTAGAAATTTTAGATACTTTCGGACTCCAGCAGTCCGTGAATGAAATGACAAACAAACAGGGTAACATAGTAGACTGGGTAGTCTACAGAGACAGTGATCATCTTCTCAAATCCTCAACCGTTGACGATAACCTAGCATCTGATCATTATGCTGTGAAGTGTGAATTAGATATCGTTAGGCCCGCCGTTCCAAAGACTTACAAGGAAGTTAGGAAAATTTCTGCTATCGATATAGAGGCATTCAAATCTGATCTGAGCACGGCCATACCGAGCGAGCCATCGGCCTGTCAGCTGACCTCTGCCCTCCGTGCCATGCTTGATAAGCATGCTCCAGTGAGCAGGCGCTTGATCACTGATCGCTCACTGTGTCAATGGCACAACACAGTGGGTCCCTAGTTGTCGGAGGCCAAGCAGGAGAGGAGGGGGGCTGAGAGGCGATGGCGCGCCACGGGACTGACTGTGCACAGGGAAATATATCAAACTGCGAGAAATCATGTTACTGACATTGTTCATCAAGCAAAAACTTTGTTCTATTCTTCAAAGATATTGGCCTGTAATACGGCCAAGCAACTATTTAATGTCACAAATAGTCTCCTAGGCAAAGTCAGCTACTCCCCCCTTCCCACCATCTTCCAAACTCAAGAGCTCCCTCAGAAATTCTTAGAGTTTTTCAATGGAAAAATTGACACTATCCGTGAAAAGCTAGATTCTACTGCACCTGTACATCCTCTGAATGACAAAGCTTACTGTGGACCTCCTTTGGCTTGTTTTAGTCCTGTTAGTCAAGACTATGTCAAAAAACTTTGTTTGCGATGCAGCCCTAAATCATGTGAACTTGATGCCATTCCCACTAACTTGCTCTTTCAGTGCATTGATGATGTCCTACCCCATCTTACTCATGTTATCAATACCTCTTTGTCCTCTGGTCACGTTCCTGAAATCTTCCGGTCCGCAGTGGTACGTCCATTGATCAAGAAACCTTCATTAGATAAAAATGTTTTAAAGAATTATCGGCCTGTATCAAATTTGTCATTTCTATCAAAATTATTGGAGAAGATCGTTTTGGAACAAATTCTAGAACATCTCGAAAAGAATCACCTTTTGAATCCTCATCAATCTGCTTACAGACAAGGCCATAGTTGTGAGACAGCACTCCTCCGTATAGTCAATGACCTCCTCTGCGGGCTTGACGATGGGAATGTTTCCTTATTAGCGATGTTAGACCTCTCTGCAGCATTTGACACGATCGATCATAATATTTTGTTCTCACGGCTTCAAACTTCCTTTGGATTCAAAGACACAGCTCTCGACTGGATTATCTCTTACTTGACTGGACGTACTCAGACAGTGTGTGTACAGGGAAGATACTCAGACAGTTCTCCTCTTAGGTACGGTGTGCCTCAGGGTTCTGTACTTGGGCCAGTCCTTTTTGTGCTGTATGCTAGTCCTGTGTCTGACGTCATCAGTGGTCACACCATGTCGCATGAGAGCTTTGCTGACGATACTCAGCTTCATCAGTCGGCTCCCATTGCTGAAACTGACTCACTGATTTCTCGGACGCGGGGCTGCATTGCAGACCTGAAGGACTGGATGACAACCAACAAACTACAACTAAACGACGACAAGACGGAACTCATGTTCGTGACAAAACAACCTAACCATCCTTCTCTGCCTTCAACTGTCACTATCAATGACTGTGCTGTCTCTGTCTCCACCTCTGTCCGCAGTCTAGGGGTCATACTTGATCAATCCCTCTCCTTTGAGAAACAGGTTTCAAATATTTGCAAGATTGCCTATTTAGAACTAAGGAGAATCAGCTCTGTACGTCACCTTCTCTCTACAGATGCTACAAAAACTCTCATTTGTGCATTTGTCTTATCTAGAATAGATTACTGCAACTCACTTTTGGCCGGCCTTCCAAAATACCTGATAGAAAGATTACAGCGAATCCAAAATCATGCAGCCCGAGTCGTCTGTAGAGCAAGAAAACATGCTCACATTTCGCCTCTCCTCCACTCTCTTCACTGGCTATCTGTCTCAAACCGTATCTCGTACAAAATCTCAACTCTCACTTTCTCTGCTCTCTTTGAAAATGGACCTTCTTATCTCTCAGATCTCCTTAAAATCTACACCCCCTCTCGACAACTACGCTCCTGTGCTGACGACCGCCTTCTGCGAATGACTCGCTTCAGGACTACTACTGGTGAAAGATCTTTCTCTTTTCAAGCTCCAGCGACGTGGAACAGACTGCCAGACTGTCTCAGACATTCAGATTCTATCTCTTCTTTCAAGTCTAAACTTAAAACCCATCTATTTTCTCATAATTAGTCAATGCTGTGGGGAGGGGGGGGGGGGGGTACAACCTAACTCATAGCCGTCTGGGCCTTTTCAAATGTAGCGTATGTGTATGTTCTCTATTATATGTATTTGTTGTATGATTGAACGTTATAGGATTAAGTTTTTGTAGTGATATTTGAAGAATAAGTGAATGTCACATTGGTAGGATTAGGATTTGTTAGTTATTGTAGTAATAGTATTTGTAGTTGGGTGTAAGGTGTATTATTGTATATGAGAAGGGTGAATGTAGTATGACTTTGTAAAGCGCTTAGAGAAATTCGTTTGATTAAGCGCTATATAAGAAATCATTATTATTATTATCTTGCCTGAAGAAGATCTAAGAGGTCGAAACGCGTCGTGTTTTGTCTTGTGATTCGTTTGTCCACGTTTTTTTTTTTTCTTTCTTTTTTTTGGCGGTTCGCTAACATTTATTTCAGACCAGATAGACCAGAAAGATATCATCCAAGAAGTGCAGATATTTTATGAATCATTATATGTTGAATCTGTAGTAGATGATTATGAGATTAGAAACTTGGTGAATGATATCCCTTGTATAAACGAAACAGACGCAGAAAGATTAGAGGGAGGAATAACGTTAGAAGAAGCTACGTATGTTCTGAGTAAAATGAAAAATAATAAAAGTCCAGGCACAGACGGTTTTTTAGTGCAGAATTCTTTAAAGTATTTTGGAAGAAATTAGGGGGATTTGTTGTCAGAGCACTTAATGCGAGTTTCAGAAAAGGAGAGCTATCTTGTGTGCAGAGAGAAGGAATTATAACTTCTATCCCTAAAGGTGATAAACCAAGGCAATACATAAAAAAAAAACTGGAGACCTATCTCACTTTTAAATGTAATTTATAAAATAGGATCATCCTGTACAGCAAATCGGTTAAAGCAAGTTCTACCAAATATAACTGATGAAGATCAAACAGGGTTTATCAGAAATAGATGTATTGGAGATAATTTAAGGTCGATATATGATATGATAGCTTATCTAGACAAACATAATCTACTCGGATTGCTTTTGAATATAGATTTTGAAAAGGCTTTCGATTCGATAAACTGGAACTTTATGTTTAAAATACTGAAAGCATTTGGTTTTCAAGATGATATATGTAGATGGATAGGTACGTTCTATAAAAAATATTAAATCATGTGTAATTGTAAACGGTCAGGTTTCGGACTGGTTAAAAATCAAAAGAGGCTGCAGACAAGGAGACCCTCTATCTCCTTATATATTTGTGTTATGCGTAGAAATATTGGCTATTATAGTCAGACAGAATTCCAATATCCATGGGATCTCAGTGAACAATGTTGAACACAAGATTTCTCAGTTTGTCACACACACAGAATTCTTACTTGCAGGAGATAGGAGTTCTTTTAAAAACTGTATAGATGTTCTTGATGGGTTTGGTTCTGTTGCAGGCCTTCATATGAATGTAGGAAAAACTAATGTCGTTTGGCTGGAAAGTGAGGAAAATTCTGAAATCCGTTATATGGAACATTTAGGTATGGAATGGAATCCATCTAAATTCCGAGTATTAGGAATGTGGTTTACTAATGACCTGAAAGAATGTGTAGATATGAATTACTCGGAAAGACTAGCAGATGTCAAACACTTATTCAAAATATGGGTAAAACGACAGTTAACACCCCTCGGTAGGGTAGCAATTTTAAAGTTTTAAAATTTTTAAAATCTCTTATCCTCTCAAAGTTGACACACACCTCTGGTTACTATTACCAAACCCACCAGACATATTTTTTCGAACATGTCAACAGGCTTGTTACAAATTTGTTTGGAATAAGAAGCCAGATAAGATTAACCGAAAAACTGCACATAAAAGTATTAAAGGTGGCGGTATTGGTCTTCCTGAACTAAAAACTTTTGTTTTATCTCTGAAGCTGTCCTGGATACGTAAAGCTGAGATGTCAACCCATAGATGGCGAAATATTCTGTTGTTTAACTTCCCTAAGTGGTCACTTATGAAAAAATATGGTCCAGAATTCGTTTCCAAATTCACTAAGTATAATCAGTTTTGGGCTGAAGTTCTTGATGCGTATAAAGTTTTTTATTACAAGTGTTCCCCCCAAAACTCCACTGAACTTCTTGCCGAACCATTATGCCATAATAAGCGATTTCAAATCGGAAAGAAGTGCATTGTATCGAAAAAACTAAGTAGCAAAGATATCAACTGTCTCGCCCACTTTTTTGATGATAAAGGAAAGTTTTTGCCACATGCACTTTTTAAAGAAAGATATAATGTGAATATTGTTTTTGTCACTTTTGCTGGCTATAAATCGACTATAATGGACTATGTTAAGACGTCTGGTATCACTATAAAAAACGATAAGTACATAAACTCACCATTGTGCTTTAAACATCTTTTTGCTATAAATAAAGGCTCCTAGTTGTATTATGATATCATCATTGCGAATAATCCTAAGCCAAAATGTTGTGATAAATGGGACATAAAATTATTGATGCAAAATGATTGGAAATCCTGTTTTTTGCACGCGCATAAGATACGTGATGTAAGGCTGCAGTGATTTCAACTGAAAATATTACACAGGTGTTTATGCACAAATGTTGTTTTAAAGGAGATTGGAATTGTTGAAAATAATAACTGTATTTTTTGCAGCACATCCAACGATAGCATTGATCATATGTTTTGGAAATGTCACCATGTACAAGTATTTTGGAATGCTCTCATTGGCTTAATGAAAGAAAAATGTTTGAATGCTGAAAATGTCCTTTTGACAGAAGCACTCGTACTATTTGGCTATGACAATATGATGGTGGGCGACACCGTCTTTTACTTTATAATACTATTTGCGAAGCATTACATATACGTTTGTAAAATAAACAACACCCTGCCACAAGTACATGTATTCATAAACAAATTAAAATTTAGACACAAAATTGAGGAACTTATTGCATATTTGAAATTAAACCATGCAGATTTTTTGACCAGATGGCTGGCATACAGACCATTAATGGATACAGTTTAACAGTTATACCCTTTCGTCTTTCTTTTTTTTAATTTTTTATTTATTTTTTTAAAAACACGTTGCACTAATAGATTTAGAAGAGTAAGATGAATTGTGTAAACGAACACTTTTTTTTGTACATTATTAGAGGCCTAAGTTCAATATGTTGCCAAACATAATGATGTGAAAAACATCCCTGTCAGCATGATTTTTCTTGATACATCCACCGCTCTCTCTCTCTCTCTCTCTCTCTCTCTCTCTCTCTCTCTCTCTCTCTCTCTCTCTCTCTCTCTCTCTCTCTCTCCCTTAGATAATGTTTGCATGAATTTGTGAATTCACATTGTTTGGGGAGATTTCTTTCTTTCTTTATTTCTTTATGTACACACGCTTGCCTTCCCTGTATATATATATATATATATATATATATATATATATATATATAAATGCAAATAAAAAAGGTTTAAAAACAAACAACAAAAAACAAACAGTTATTTCAGATTTGTTCAGAACTGGTTTCAAAGTGAGGTGACAGCAAGCGGAAACTGCGCGCCCAACTTGCGCCGAATTTGACAAGATGAGTGATTACTCCTTCTCCGTTTTCCTTTGTCCTGAATGTTGTTTTATCTCGCCCCGAAGAAGACCTAAGAGGTCGAAACGCGTCGTGTTGTTTCTTGTACTTTGTTTGTTTCGTGTTAACCGGAGGAGCTGCTTAAATTTCTGTTAACATTATGTTCAGAACTGGTTGGCTGTTCGAAACACATGGTCAGTGGACCGTATCTCTCCCGTTCTCTCATTTCGTATGTCACTCTTTCCGTTCTCTCTCTCTCTCTCTCTC
>CM065740.1:23541608-23551608 GCA_033310375.1 Conus canariensis
TCATGGTGGCTGGATTCGGACCTTCATGGTGGCTGGATTCTGATCTTCATGGTGACTGGATTCTGATCTTCATGGCGACTGGATTCTGATCTTCATGGTGGCTGGATTCTGACCTTCATGGTGACTGGATTCTGATCTTCATGGTGGCTGGATTCTGATCTTCATGGTGACTGGATTCTGACCTTCATGGTGACTGGATTCTGATCTTCATGGTGACTGGATTCTGACCTTCATGGTGGCTGAATTCTGATCTTCATGGCGGCTGGATTCTGGCCTTCATGGTGACTGGATTCTGGCCTTCATGGTGACTGGATTCTGACCTTCATGGTGACTGGATTCGGACCTTCACGGTGACTGGATTCGGACATTCATGGTGACTGGATTCGGACCTTCACAAGGACTGGTCTGTGATTTTCACAATGACCTGACTGTGATTTTTACAATGACTGGATTCTGATTTTGACAATGACCGGATTCTGATTTTTACAATGACTAGATTCTGATCTTAATGGGACTGGATTCTGATCTTCATGGGACTGGATTCTGATCTTCATGGTGACTGGATTCTGATCTTCATGGTGACTGGATTCTGATCTTCATTGTGACTGGATTCTGATCTTCATGGTGACTAGATTGTGACCTTCATGGTGACTGGATTCTGACCTTCATTGTGACTGGATTCTGACCTTCATGGTGACTGAATTCTGACCTTCATGGTGACTGGATTCTGGCCTTCATGGTGACTGGATTCTGACCTTCATGGTGACTTGATTCTGATCTTAATGTTGACTGGATTCTGACCTTCACGGTGACTGGATTATGGCCGTCATGGTGACTGGATTCTGATCTTCAAGGTGACTGGATTCTGACCTTTATGGTGACTGGATTCTGACCTTCATGGTGACTGGACTATGGCCGTCATGGTGACTGGATTCTGACCTTTATGGCGACTGGATTCTGACCTTTATGGTGACTGGATTCTGACCTTTATGGTGACTAGATTCTGACCTTCATGGAGACTGGATTGTGACCTTCATGGTGACTGGATTCTGATCTTCATGGTGACTGGATTCTGACCTTCATGGTGACTGGATGCTGACCTTCATGGTGACTAGATTCTAACCTTCATGGTGAATGGATTCTGATCTTCATGGTGACTGGATTGTGACCTTCATGGTGACTGGATTGTGACCCTGATAGTGACGGGATTGTGACCTTCATGGTGGCTAGATTGTAACCTTCATGGTGGCTGGATTCTGACCTTTATGGGACTGGATTCTGATCTTCATGGTAACTGGATTGTGACCCTCATAGTGACGGGATTCTGACCTTCATTGTGACGAGATTGTGACCTTCATGGTGACTAGATTGTGACCTTCATGGTGACTGGATTCTGATCTTTATGGTGACTGGATTCTAATCTTCATGGTGACTGGATTCTGACCTTCATAGTGGCTGGATCCTGACTTTCTTGGTGGCTGGAGTCTGATCTTTATGGTGGCAGGATTCTGACCTTCATGGTGACTTGATTCTGACCTTCATGGTGACTGGATTCTGATCTTTATGGTGACTGGATTCTGACCTTCATGGTGACTGGATTCGGACCTTCATGGTGACTGGATTCGGACCTTCACAAGGACTGGTCGGTGATTTTCACAATGACCTGACTCTAATCCAGAATGATTGCATTCTGATTTTGACAATGACTGGATTGTGATTTTTACAATGACTGGATTCTGATCTTCATGGTGACTGGATTCTGATCTTCATGGTGACTGGATTCTGATCTTCATGGTGACTGGATTCTGACCTTCATGGTGACTGGATTCTGACCTTCATGATGACTGGATTCTGACCTTCATGGTGACTGGATTCTGATCTTCATGGTGACTGGATTCCGTTCTTAATGGTGACTGGATTCTGATCTTAATGGTGACTGGATTCTGATCTTCATGGCGACTGGATTCTAAATTCCATGGTGGCTGGATTCTGATCTTCATGGTGGATTCTGATCTTCATGGCGACTTGATTCTAATCACCATGGTGGCTGGATTCTGATCTTTATGGTGACTGGTCTGATTTTCACAGTATCTGGATTGTGATTTTCACTGTGATTTGAGTCTGATTTTCACAGTGGCTGGATTATTGTTTCATACTGGTGGTCTCTCCAGCCTCTGTGGCCTTTGTTTCACTTTCAGCAGAGACTAAATGTTTATGACCTTAAATGGCTGTGTCAAATACGTACAGTCAGGCACACAAACACACACACTCGCATGCACACACGCATGCACGCACACACACACACACACACACACACACACACACACGCAGAAACACACATACACACTGACAGACAGACAGACAGACGGACAGACAGACAGACCCACACGCGAGCGCGCGCGCAGAAACACACAGACAGACACAGACACAGACACAGACACAGACACACACACGCAGAAACACACAGACACAGACACAGACACACACACACACACACCACACACACACACACCACACACACACACACACGCACGCACGCACACACACACACACACACACACACACACACACACACACACACACACACATATTCAGCCCACTCTCCTCCAGCTCCCCCCCTCCTCCCACATACGCTGATGGATATACTGGTAGATGTACACCACGCGCACACAAACACACACATGAATGTGCACACACTCGTACACAGTAGTTGGGACACATGCTCATTCGTTTAGTCTTCCCCTCACCTCTTGCATACATCAACACATGCGTTCGCTCACACACTCACACAGTTTCTCACACAAATGAGAGAGAGGTAGAAAGAAAAATTGAGAGAAGAAGAAGAAGAAGAAGAAGAAGAAGAAGAAGAAGAGAGAGAGAGAGAGAGAGAGAGAGAGAGAGAGAGAGAGAGAGAAGAGAGAAGAGAGAGAGAGAACAATACACCCAGAGAGAGAGAGAGAGAGAGAGAGAGACAGAGAGAGAGAGAGAGAGAGAGAGAGAGAGAGAGAGAGAGAGAGAGAGAGAGAGAGAAGAGAAATACACCCACAAACATTCTGATAACACATCAGGCACACACAAAAAAAAACACATTTAACAGTGTCCCCTTCACTTCTTTTTGTACCCAAACCATCCCCTCCTTTTCCCTACCCTTGCTTTTTGTTTATTGTTGAAGTTTCTTCAAGAAATGTATGAAACTCGCACCGATGCAGGAGGCGTTTCAAGAGACTTGCGATAAAAAGATCGAAGTCCATTGAGCTGCTCCATCATCTACCCTTCATACTTCTGTCTTTTTCTTGCAGTGAGTGGATTCTGATGTTCACAGTGACAGTCTCTCTTGCCTCTGTGGCCTGAATCTGGACTTCTGTTTCACTGATGCCACAGATCTCTCCTGTGTCTTCTTGTCCAAGTTTCTTTCGTTTTTTTGTTGTTGAGTGGCTGGATTTCTCTCTTACGTCAATGGATTATTTTCGTCACATTCTTTGTGTGCGGATACGTAAAGAGAATAAAAGAGATAGTGTGTGTCATTTTAGTCAGAAACTTTGGCGTACAGTAGAAAGAAAAAGAGCTGAGAAAAGACCAGCAGTTCTTGTTTTCACATTCAGCAGTTGACACAGTGTCCATGACTCTGAGTGTGTGGGGAAGAACACAGTGTTATATTTTCACAAGAATATTTGTTTTCCGAGATGTGTAAACTAATAAAAGAATAACGTCTGTGTTTCACACATTCGTGCAGACAGACAGACAGACAGACAGACAGACAAGCACGAGAGTGGACGAACACACACACACACACACACACACACACACACACACACACACACGCACACACACACGCACACACACACACACACACACACACACGCACACACGTACACACACACACACACACACACACACGCACACACACTCACACACACACACACACACACACACACACACACACACACACACACACGCACACACACACACACACGCACAACACACGCACGCACGCACACACATAAACACACACACATAAATACACACACGCATAAACACACACACATACACTGCCATCCACGCACATGCACACCACACACACACACACACATACAGAGGCGCGTACGCGCGTGTACGCGCGCGCACACACACACGCACACACACACACACACACACACACACACACACACACACACACACACACACACACACACACACACACACACAAGGACACACATCAACGTTCCCAAACACATACATCCAATTAGGATACTCCTCCTCAAACTCTCCTCGTCATCCCACTGCACATAAAAATACACATATGAGAGAGAGAGAGAGGAGAGAGAGAGAGAGAGAGAGAGAGAGAGAGAGAGAGAGAGAGACAGAGAGAGAGAGAGAGAGAGAGAGAGAGAGAGAGAGAGAGAGCGCAGTATATCCACAAACATTCTGCTGATATGCCAGGCGTACGAGAACCTAACAGCATTCGCGTTACCTAGCCAACCCTGAATTCTGGTCTTGACAGCGATTGAATTCTGGTCTTCTCACTTACTGGATTGCGGTTTTCACAATGAGTGGATTCTGATCTTCTCAATGACTGGATTCTGATCTTCTTAATGACTGACTGGATTCTGATCTTCTCAATGACTGGATTCTGATCTTCTCAGTGACTGGATTCTGATCTTCTTAATGACTGACTGGATTCTGATCTTCTCAATGGCTGACTGGATTCTGATCTTATCAATGACTGCATTCTGATCTTCTCAATGACTGGATTCTGATCTTCTCAATGACTGGATTCTGATCTTCTCGATGACTGACTGGATTCTGGTCTTCTCAATGGCTGAATTCTGGTCTTCTCAATGACTGGATTCTGATCTTCACAATGACTGGATTCTGATCTTCTCGATGACTGGATTCTGATCTTCTAGATCACTGACTGAATTCTGGTCTTCTCAATGACAGGATTCTGATCTTATCAGTGACTGGATTCTGATCTTCTCAATGACTGGATTCTGGTCTTCACAATGACTGGATTCTGATCTTCTCAATGACTGGATTCTGATCTTCTCAGTGACTGGATTCTGATCTTCTCAAAGACTGGATTCTGATCTTCTCAATGACAGGATTCTGATCTTATCAGTGACTGGATTCTGATCTTCTCAATGACTGGATTCTGATCTTTTCAATGACTGGATTCTGATCTTCTCAATGACTGGATTCTGATCTTCTCGATGACTGGATTCTGGTCTCATTGATGACTGGATTTTGATCTTCTCGATGACTGGATTTTGATCTTCTCGATGACTGGATTCTGATCTTCTCAATGACTGGATTCTGGTCTCCACAGTGACTGGATTCTGATCTTCTCGATGACTGGATTCTGATTTTATCAATGACTGGATTCTGGTCTCCACAATGACTGGATTCCGGTCTTCTCGATGACTGGATTCTGATCTTCTCGATGACTGGATTCTGGTCTTCTCGATGACTTGACTCTGATCTTCTCAATGACTGGATTCTGGTCTTCTCAATGACTGGATTCTGGTCTTCTCAATGACTGGATTCTGGTCTTCTCGATGACTGGCTTCTGGTCTCCACAATGACTTTGCAATTCTGAGTGTTTAGATTGGAATTCAGTCATTGGGCAGACTTTACAAAGACTGGATTCTGATTCTGACAGTGACTGGCATCTGGATTTAACAATGACTGGATTTGGGTTTTTTCTCAATGACTGGATTCTGGTTTTCAGAATGACAGAATTTAAAATGTTCGCAATGATGGAATTGTGATCTCTGTAACGGAAGACTGTCTTGCTTCTGTGACCGAAATCAGGACTGCCATTGACTCGCCGCTACCTGTCTCACCGGCATCTTGTCCACATTTCTCTTTTCTGCTGCTCTTCTACATCCATGGACCTTTTTTTTTTAAACTCAATCAAGTCACAGCCAAAATGGATCAGTCTGTCCCTCAGATCACATGATTTTTGGCAATTTTCAAAAAATCATAAAAAAATCAACCACTTCACCTAGGAGCAATAAACATACACCATTGGGTAGAAACAACAATATATTTATATATAAAAAAAAATGCTTACCTTTAGTGAGGACTTCACACAGTTCACATGATGTTGTAAGTAATCCAAAATGATACACATTTGCAGCAAAACAAACACTTTTTGTGCACACTGTAATCCACTTCTTCATGCTCTCTATTCCTCCACGGAAGTTCAGCTACAATTCTGAGCACTTGGTATGAACTACAGAGAACAGTATATTTATGACAACTGCATAAAACACAAGAATTTGACCACAAAATGCTTGATCCACTCAAAATCATGTGATCGTGTTCAAAATCGTGTGATCGCGGGAACTGAGAGTAGAACAATTCAAATCCGTATAAAACTACTTCTACAGAATACACGAAGAACGGTCTAAGGAAAGCAACAGCAAAAAAAGGCCCTAAGCTGTCCTTGAAACGAGATTTATTACCCTTTAATAAAAGGCGGTAAGATTTTAAAATCGTCAAACTCTGTCGGAAGTATGCGTCCGACACGCCTTCAAGCGATGTGAACAGTGTCGGAAACCCGCTTCCGACAAGACTCGATAGAGTTAAATTTGAAAAAAAGATTACAATTCCACCGGAACGAAAGAGACAAACAAATGACAAGACAAAACACGACACGTTTCGACCTCTTTGGTCTTCCTCAGGCAAGATAAACACCATTCAAGACAATGAACACGAAGAATGAACAATCATTTGTATCCTCAAACAGATTCCAAATCCATCTGGCGCCTAAATGTGAGGAATGAAGTGATTGTTCGTTTTACGTTGTCACTGTCTTGAACGTTGTTTGTCGTGCCAGAATACAGAAGAGGTCAAACGCATCATGTTTCGTCTTGAAATTTGTCTCTGTCTTTTGTTTGGCGGAATGGTAATTTTTTCCCCCCCGGTTTGATCTGTTGCAAAGTGAGGCAACTGCTGGCGAAACTCTGAACAAATTTGAAAACTTCTTGATAACGCACCGCCCCCCCCCCGCCCCCCAAAAAAACAAAACAAAACAAAACAAAACAAAATAACAAAAACCAAACGTAGACAAACTAATCACAAGGCAAAACACGACGCGTTTCGACCTCTTAGGTCTTCTTCAGGCAAGATACTCAACACTCAGCACAACGAACATGAAGGAGCAATCACTTATCTTCATCCAGTTCGGCGCAAGACAGGCGTTGAATGTTTTGTCTTGTGATTCGTTTGTCTACGGTTTTTTTTTTTTTTTTTGCGGTGCATTATCAATAACTTTTCAAATCAGTTTAATTCAGTTTCCGCCGGCAGTCACCCTCACTCTGAAACGGACCTCTGTTCGTCACATTAGTTTGACTATCAAAAGCAGAGAGATGCTGGATGTAATTGTGTTTAAATAGATTGAGGCAAAACGGACTAAAAACGAAACAGCTATTTTGTTTCATTGAGCCTTTGACGTTGTGCCGGTGACGTGGAAACATTTCGTAGGGAACATTTTTTTTTGGATATACTTGATTTCTAAGATTGAAAGAAGATTATTGTTCCACACTTTCACACAAAGAGACAGGCACACAGACACACCTTTACCTGAACACACACACACACACACACACACACACACACACACACACACACACACACACACACACACACACACACACACATGCAGTATGGATAAACACCAGTTTAAGGAAAAATTCGAATAAGAGGATTATCAGTCATGTGCAGACAATTTATCAACGGGAACTAAACAATTTATCCAATTATATAAAAGAAAACGGTTTAAAATTGTCAGGTGAAAAAACATGTTTACTGCTATTTAACAATGGTGAAAATCCTTCCATATTACCTATTTTGAAATTAGAGGATAATATCTTGAAATATCAAAATTGTGTTAAATTTTTTAGGAGTATTTTTGACAACAAAACTTAATTGGAAAAAGCATATGGAACATTTATTAACCAAGGCAAGAAAAAGATGAAACTTTTTGAAATAATCAACTATCAGCCTTGGGGGCAAGACACAAAAACTTTATTGCATTTGTCTACTTCTTTAGTTCGATCCAAGAAGTATATTATTCTGCTCCAAAATAGTTGTTAAAAAAGCTACAAAGTTTGGATTGCAAAGCAGTGAAACTGGCCTTAGGGGTACCAGTTCATGCAAATGCTATCAAAAGTTATCAAGCTGCAGAGGTTTTACCTTTTCGAGAACAACGGCTCTTAGACGTATCAAAATATGTGATTAGAAGTCTGTCAGTTAAGAACTCAGTTACAGCAGAACTATTGATGGATTCGAACAAAGATTATCCCAAACGAGATAGAAATATTTTATATTTACAACCAATTAGAAATTATGCGTATAAGCTTATGTCTGATTGTAACACTGATTTATCAACAGTTTCTGAAGATCCCATCACGCCTAAGATTTCCCCTTGGGAGCATTTGTGTGGAAATTTTGATTATAATTACACAAGTGTTTCTAAAACTGAAAGCGTTAATCTCTTGGTTAGTGAGGTCAGAGTTCATCTTGACAATTTTTATAGCAATCACCTGAAAATTTACACTGATGGCTCAGTCCTAGATAACATTGGTAGTGGTTCTGGTTTTGTCATTCCTAGCCTAAATGTGAAAAAGAATTATCATCTTGGCAAAGGGTTTTCCATATTTACAGCAGAATTATATGCAATATTGATGGCTTTGAGCTACATTTATGATGCTCCCATGCTTTTTTCATAATATTCTCATATGTGTTGATTCAAAATCTGTCTTGCAATCTCTAGAACATTGGGATGGTAAGGCTCGGAAAGATTTACTTTTTGATATTCATCACCTCATACACTGTTTAAGGATTCATGGAATATGTATTGACTTTTGCTGGGTTCCCTCTCATAGTGGGTTGAAATGGAACGAAGCAGCAGATATACTTGCTAAAGCTGGAGCTAAATATTGCCTCGATTGTAATTTATTATCTTCACTGAAAACATCTTCGTCAGAAATTTTGCTAAAATTAGAAAATTGTGTTTCTAACAGAAATTGTGGAGAATATCTCAAATATGTAAATACTTGTCCTCGTCACATTTCCAAGATAGTAACAAAACTCAAGTTAAATGCATGGAACACAAAATATTCTTGCCATGTTTTTTTTGTACTTGTGGTAAGCCTATTTCAGTGCATCATTTGTTGATAGAATGTTCTGTCTTAACTCCAATTTATAAAGAAAATTCTATTGATATCAACGTCCAAGATATCAGTCAGATATTGTCCAGCCCTTCTATCATAAACATTGCTACTATTATCGCACAATCCAGAATTGCCAAGTTGCTTTGATGCGTGTTTATTTTTACCACTAATTCAAAAAGTTATTGTTGCTAATTTTTTTTATCTTTGAGCTTAAGCTTTGTTAGTTAGAGATGACGTTTTGAATTATTTTTCGTCTAATATCATCAATGGTGAACAGACGTTAAATAAACCACCGAACTGAACACACACACACACACACACACACACACACACACACACACACACACACACACACACACACACACCTCTTTCCTGCACACACACACATGGAAACAAACATACATACATGCACACGATACACACGTGAACACACACACACACACACACACACACACACACACACACACACACACACACACACACACGCACACACACACACACACACACACACACACACACACACACACACACACACACATTTCTGACACCATAGTGACGCGAACGTGCGCGCGCGCACACACAGACACAGACACACAGACACACAGACACATGCACGCACGCACACACACACACACACACACACACACACACACACACACACACACACACACACACACACACACACACACACACGTTGGCATGTACTCATACACATATATATGTAAGTACGCACATATACATTCGCACTCCGTTCTGCTTCTCTCTCATCTCACATGCACCCACACTAGAGAGAGAGAGAGAGAGAGAGAGAGAGAGAGAGA
>CM065740.1:23556608-23569108 GCA_033310375.1 Conus canariensis
TCTTTCACACATTCAAACCCACACTCTTATTTTCTTTTCATCACATTTTGAAAAAAAAGTGTTAATATTTTATTCAGTTTTATGAACAACAGTTCATTGTGACCAGGTCACTGATATGTACATCCGCACCTTCAGTTTTTATTCAAGATCTACTGTCTAGATAAGTAGTCAAAGCTTTTTTTTTTTTTTCCAAAAGTCATTTTCTATTTTCTAAGTTTGGAAATTGTTTTGATCTGATATTCATCAATAACATAATCATTTTGTTCATTCACGGATTTAACAAGGTGCCATTTTAATAACGGAATCTAGTTTTCAGCTGTCGAAGTAAAATTTTGAGGTCAGTTACAAAACAAGTACCTTTGGAATTCTACAACAGATACTATCTTTCAGTTTTTCTCTATTTTAATCGCTGTCTGTCGTTTTTCTTTGTACTTTGTCAAAGTTTTCAGTCTGGGATGTTTTCTCTGCAGAACAAATCAGAAGAATCTTGTACACATCTGACGAAGGACTACTTGCTGTATGACTCCTCTTTGTATTACGAAAATATGACAATGCTTTGTATTACGAAAGTAAATTAACTTAAAAGTCTTAACAATATTTTACCATGAATACTGAAATCTATTTTGCTACATTGTTTCGTTACATATCGTACCTCGCTGATTCTACTTCTCCAGTCATCTTTTGTCATTTCTAGCCATTTCATCTGCTTGGGAAATTGTGCACAGAATTCTGAACTTTTCAGCTGATGGAAAATCCCATTGTGATCTTCCGTCCCTTCGCCCATGTTAAATGCTTTTATTTTGTGAAAATTCAACACCAGTCAAGGAAACTTTTGGAAGCGAAAGACAACGTCATATCCTTATTACTTTTAAGAAATTATGCTGCGTCATCAGATACCTGTTTCATGTTTACATGGGTCTGTCTTTTTTTTTTTCGGTGAGTTATTCCCAGAAAACGGGTATCGTTGTTGTTACTGTTTTCCAAGGGGACTCAGGGAAAACAATGATCATGGACTCACGAGGATAGCAGGATCACAAAGACATCCCAGTAAAGGATAGCCACGATGACTGATGAGGATAGCACGCTCACACAGACATCCCAGTAAAGGATAGCCACGATGATTGACGAGGATAGCACGCTCACACAGACATCCCAGTAAAGGATAGCCACGATGACTGACGAGGATAGCACGCTCACACAGACATCCCAGTCACAGACAGCCACGATGACTGATGTGGATAGCACGCTCACAGACATCCCAGTAACAGACAGCCACGATGATTGACCAGGATAGCACGCTCACACAGACATCCCAGTAACAGACGGCCACGATGACTGATGTGGATAGCACGCTCACACAGACATCCCAGTAACAGACGGCCACGATGACTGATGAGGATAGCACGCTCACACAGACATCCCAGTAAAGGATAGCCACGATAGCCTTGGATAGAACGATTTTTTTTTTCTAATGGTGAGTCATGAATACAGGGACCCAATCGCAGCTGCCAACGGACACCCATGGTTTTTCTATGGTGACGACGAGCATCCATCATGCTCTGCAATGACACATCAATAAAGACAACTGCAGACGATTCTTCACGTTGTATTCACGACTGTACAACGATTACTCATGAAGCACCTGTGATCGATAAACAATTGTCACGTGCCGACACGATTCCAACCAATGTGGTTGTATAAGAGCCCCAACAACTGATTGGAGGAGGCATTCAGTTCCCAGTGCCTGAGCAGCTCACAATGTTTAACGGATTCCTGTGACAAAGCTGCAGCTTATCCAGAACCTGGCAGAACTGGATTCATGACAGAAAATGCTGCCATCGCTCAGCAGTCAGAGAATGAAAGAAAGGGAGGGGTATACTGGATCATGCGCTGGATGTTGTGAAGACCTCTCCTGGGACTGAATGAAAGTCTGATGAGTGAGCTGAGAGATGAATCAATAGACCTGTTAGTTGCAAAGCGAGACGACTGCAGGCGGAGACCTCAACAAGTTTTGAAAGTGATTATCATAAGGCCACCGAACAACGTGCGACAATCGAATCACAAGACAACACACGACGCGGCGTATCGACCTCTTAGGTCTTCTTCAGGAAAGTAACAACACACAACGCTGTCCAGGTCGGGGGAAATCGTGATGGTATTGCTTAGGTGAACTAAGCTGATGCATTAGTCAGGCTTAACACACCAAAGTTGTCTCTGCACTCTTACACGCATATGTGCACTCATGCACCCACCAACCATTCACCTCTCTCTGGGGATGGGATGTTACGCATTCGCCTCTCTCCTGACACGACTGAGAACAAGAAAATACAGTTTCGACGCTGCTTATAATTCACATGAAAAATCCAAATACACAAACAGGAATAATGAAAGCATAAGAAATCAATACTTCCTAATCCTGGGTTTTATACTCAAAAAGGCTTCTTACCTGGCCAGGTTTCCATACACACACACACACACACACACACACACACACACACACACACACACACACACACACACACACAGTGTTGTTTATCTTGCCTGAGGAAGACCTAAGAGGTCGAAACGCGTCGCGTTTTGTTTTTGCGATTCTTTGTCCACGTTGTTCGCTGGAGTTATAATAATTACTTAAAAAAAATATGTACAATTTGAAGAATTTTATCAGGGCGGAGCCAGGAACGACCCAAAAGGAGCTCCTTGCCGGCTGGGTCCTAGAATAATCAAGAAAATCGCCTGGTACATGAAGGCAATGTAGCGTCTATGTGAAACATTGTTTTTTCTTTCGTTCCAAAAAATAAGCCTAGGTATATAGCTGTACCAACTATTCTATATGCATGAGTACAAAGACGTACGATTTTCATTCTTATGGAAAGGTACTGGACCCAGATTTGAAGGGGAATCATACTACAAACAGCCAAGATTATCTACAGAAGGCCACGAATTAAAAAAAAAAAAAATTATTAATGGTTGTAAGAATATTCCAGATTACGTTGCAACAGCTGTAGGATTGCTCCAGAGTTTGAAAATAAAATTATCGGCACACCACGACAGTTTTGAAGAAAATCAAATGTCTCTCGTGATCCTTGCGGACTTGTCCCAGATTTTGTAAATCACACCGGATCGTTCCAAAATCGTGACTGTTTAAGATAGGCTGTTGACGGTGCCTTAATCTGTCTGGTCGTAAAGAGACTAGTCTATAGATGACGGATGACATTTTCCGAAAGGTGACTGAAATATTTCAGGAATAACACAGAATCCTTTACAGACAGAAAATGAAAAAAATAGCGCTAGAAACTACTCTCTGTGTGTGTGTGTGTGTGTGTGTGTGTGTGTGTGTGTGTGTGTGTGTGTGTGTGTGTGTGTGTGTGTGTGTGAGTGAGTGTGTGTGAGTGTGTGTGTGTGTGTGTGTGTGTGTGTGTGTGGGGTGTGTGTGTGTGTGTGTGTGTGTGTGTGTGTTTATCACGACAGCGATGTGAAAGACTTACTGTGCTCACTTTCTGTAGGGGTATTTACTGGTATAAACACTTAGCTGAATTCACATGTTTGTCATCAAGAATCCTCCAAACTCCAGCAAATGTCAGGGATGAACCAGCCTTAGTCTTGTTCAGAAATATAAACTCTCTCTCTCTCTCTCTCTCTCTCTCTCTCACACACACACACACACACAATATCACACACACATTTACACACATTAACACACACACACACACACACACACACACACGCACACACACACACACACACACACACACACACACACACACACACACCACGCGAGCACACACACACACACACACCACGCGAGCACACACACACATGCATACACACACACACACACACGCACGCACGCACACACACACACACACACAGAGTGTGATCGCTGGTAACGAGAAAAGTTAACTATTCTTTAATAGCACCATTCTTGGAGGATCAGACAGATTTGCTGAATGCAGATATCTAAAGTATTCCATCGTCAGAACCAAAAGAATACTTTCAGTTGTAACAATGCTCACAACCCCTCTGAGACTTTGAACAACTGTTCTCTATTTTCCATGATTTTGCCAATGGTGGAATGGAACTTAATCTAAGACCAAGATGGGTGTCACGGTCCAGTATGTTGTATTCACATCTTTAAATGTTTGGTTCAATACTTCGCAATCACCCGCAGAGACGCGTCACAATTTTGTAAAAACAAAACCCATAATACAAAGTATTCGTTTCATTACTAATTGCATTAAAGTCGTTCGCGTCAGAGAAAAAAAATTGTTATGTGTACAAGAGAGAGAGAGAGAGAGAGAGAGAGAGAGAGAGAGAGAGAGAGAGAGAGAGAGAGACAGAGACAGAGACAGAGACAGAGACAGAGAGACAGAGAGGGAGAGAGAGAGGGAGGGAGTGGATAATTTAGCTATATTTCTATAACGAACATATTTTAAGGATAAATTGACCAACCGTTAATACTTTAGGGAAAAGATATCGTAAACACTTAATCAGGTAAATTTATCATTCCAAAGAATCAACTTCATGAAGGTAAAATTGAAAAAAAAAAATCTGAACCAAACATGAGCAGACGTACAGAGATAAGTTCTATTTTCGATGGATTTGAGAAATGGAACAAGAAGATAACAAGGATCGCCAGCATCGATTCTGGGCCCTGAATCAAGTTTGTCTCCTTCAAAGTCTTAAAGGATTACTGCGCCTTCTGCCTTGACCCCCTCTGTGACAGTCCACTGTGATTCCATCTACCTGGACATAGTGATGCAAGAATGATGATGGTACGAGACGATGTGAGGCTGCCCTTGCTATATACCTGCTCGTTACAAAGAGAGACAACTGCAGGCGGAGATCTAAACAAATTAATTAAAAAAAAGTAACTATAATGACTCCATCGAACAACAAAGATAAGTGATTGCTCGGTCTTCATTTTCGTTGTCCTGAGTGTCGTTAATCTTGCTTGAAGAGGGCCTAAGAGGTCGAAACGCGTCGTGTTTTGTCTTGTGCTTCGTTTGTCTATGTTGTTCGGTGGCGTCACTGTAGTTACTTTTTTTTTTAGAAATTGATATACCTGCCAGTTGAGATTTCACAGCAAATTTGCTTTCTCACTACAAGCACCACAAGTAACGCCGCCGGCAGAATTATCAAAAAGGTTACTAGTATCACAGCTTGATGGCAACAGGAGCAGTGAGCTGTTTGGACGTTCGCCGTGCTTGGGGCATGGCATCATGGAAGGCAAACTCTGAACCCTTCTCCTTCATCGCTTCAGCCTTCTCTGAGCTGAATCAGGGACTGCTTTACTGCAGGGTGGACAGAACAGGTGACCAAGCTGAAAAACCCACCCCCTACCGAGGTCCGAACTCAAGACCGTCAGCTCAGCAGCTCAAGGTTCTAACCACTTGGTTACACGCCCTTCCTTCTTTCTTTGTGTCTTTCTTTCGTTTTTTCTTTCTCTTTCTCTGTCTGTCTGTCTGTCTGTCTGACTTTCTGTCTGTTTGTCTTTCTTTCTTTCTTTCTCTCTGTCTGTCTGACTTTGTCTATTTGTCTTTCTTTCTTTCTCTCTGTCTGTCTGTCTGTCTGTCTGACTTTCTGTCTGTTTGTCTTTCTTTCTTTCTATCTATCTGTCTGTCTGACTTTGTCTATTTGTCTTTCTTTCTTTCTCTCTGTCTGTCTGTCTGTCTGTCTCTCTGTCTGTCTGACTTTCTGTCTGTTTGTCTTTCTTTCTTTCTCTCTGTCTGTCTGTCTTTCTGTCTGTTTGTCTTTCTTTCTTTCTTTATTTCTTTCTCTGTCTGTCTGTCTGCCTGACTTTCTGTCTGTTTGTCTTTCTTTCTTTCTTTCTTTATTTCTTTCTCTGTCTGTCTGTCTGTCTGTCTGACTTTCTGTCTGTTTGTCTTTCTTTCTTTCTTTCTTTCTTTCTTTCTTTCTCTGTCTGTCTGTCTGTCTGACTTTCTGTCTGTTTGTCTTTCTTTCTTTCTTTATTTCTGTCTGTCTGTCTGTCTGTCTGACTTTCTGTCTGTTTGTCTTTCTTTCTTTCTTTATTTCTTTCTCTCTGTCTGTCTGTCTGACTTTCAGTCTGTTTGTCTTTCTTTCTGTCTTTATCTCACTCTCCTTTTCTCTGTTGTAACAAACAGGATGAATGTGTCAGTGCACCAAGCATTAGCACATGAATGAACCCAGCTGCTTTGCGTCAAACACTAAAACATCGAAGGTCACATGAGACTGTCCACTGATAAATGAACAACAGATCTGTGTGGTGAATGAGAGATGATAAAAAAAAAAAGAAGTGGGGAAAAAATAGGAGGATGGAAGACCTACTAAATAAAGAGAAACAAGGAAAACAGAGACAAAAAAAACCCTTGATAGCAGGCCCTCAGAATTAAAAAAAAGATAGTCCTGGACAATCCGTCGTTTTCTTTGATCGAATTCGATGTTGCTTTCTCCTGGTGCTGTTCTTGACAGGGGATGTGCATTCACTAACCACCGGCCGGCAGATGTCATGTTCTCTCCTGGATATTGTAACGGCGGGCACATGACGCAGGTGGGGAAACTCTGCTGTGTACTTATTACAGTCTAAAAGTCTGTTGTGGCGATTAAAAGTTCTCGCGTGGTTTTTGGTTTGGATGTTGTTCATTTTGTCCTTCGCGCAGACGCGCGCACTGTGTGTGTGTGTGTGTGTGTGTGTGTGTGTGTGTGTGTGTGTGTGTGTGTGTGTGTGTCCTTCATTTAACGTCTATCCACTATTCGTGATATTAGACCAAAAAAAAAAAAGAAAAAAAAAAAAGTGAATGTGTACGGAAGTAATTGCGAGCGTGCACATAATGTGTGTATGTGTATATGTATGGGTGCACGTGCACGCGAATGTGTGTGTGCGTGTGAGTGTGTGCGCGCGCGCGTGTGTGTGTGTGTGTGTGTGTGTGCGTGTGTGTGAGTATGTGTGCCTGTGTGTGTGAGTGAGAGAGTTGTGGATGTGTAAGTGTGTGAATATCTTTACACAAGTCATAAGTGAAGATTAACATGAAACAAAATACTTATAACCAACAACTAACTTATCAATTAAAGTCAAAACGGATGACAGTACTAAAGAAAAAAGGGAAAAAAAAGGAAAAAAAGAATAAACAAACAAACAAAATCCTTTGCTTCCCCCCCCCCCCCATTTTATCCACCCCCCCCCCCTTCCTTTCTTATCCCCCGCAAATAAAGTTAATAAAAATATTATAAGTATTTTCCAATAGGGGTGCGCTCTAAGTGTACAAAGAATTCGTACGTTAAAGCTGGTGACTGAAAAATGGCCTGCACAGTATTTTGCTTCAATACTGAAATGATTTTTTTCATATCATTGCATGAAACAATATGAATTGGAGTAATTTTGTTTCCACATACGCAAACTACGTTTTTTTTACATATTTTGTTTTAAATGCATTAAGTTTCCACCTGTGCATTAATGAGAGTAATTTTCTATTAAGATTAAAATTCTCTTTGATTCTTTTAATATCAAACTGTTCTTTATAAACGTGATCTACCATACTATATTCGAAAGCTTTCCAGATATGCGACTTAACTAAGTTACACTGTTCATGTACTGATAAGGGGAAATCAAACAGTTCTGAACCAAAACTATTTTTGGCTCCACGTTTAGCTGCCCTGTCTACTTTTTCATTATAATGAAAAGAACAATGTGAAGGAATCCAACAAAAAACTACATGGGTTCCTCTTGCAATCAACATGTGTATCATACAAATTATCTCTATGACCATTTCAGGTCTTGTGTGCAATTGAGAAACTTTTAATGCCTGAAGAGCTGATTTAGAATCAACACAGAACAGAATTTGAAATATTGTTTTTGGAAAGTTTAAAAGATAATTTAAAGCCAGGAGTATCGCTGTTAATTCTGCTGTAAATATCGATTTGTTAATTCCGATATAAAATGATTTCTCTACTCTTAAGTCTGGTATTAAGAATGCACAACCTGTTTGTTTATCAATGCACGAACCGTCTGTGTATATTTTCAAATAATTTGAATAGTTCTTTTCAATATGGCATTTGATACAGCTTGCTAACATGTTTATGTTTTCATCTTTTTTCATATTAGTATGTTCAATATCAAAATGTGCTTTATTAAGCTCCCATGGTGGTATAGGAGAAAATAACGGTCTAATGGATAGAGCATCGTTATCGATTAGAACTCCAGAATCAGTAATACTTTTTGACGTGTACGTTGCCAGTGTTTTTTGAGAAGCTATAGATTTTGCTCTTTTAGGAAAATCAATATCTGACCTCATTTTTATTTCAGATCTAATGTGCGTTTTATTAGTTGTACTCTTGATAACAAGTTTACAACACGCTAACTCTCTGTATTCATCTAAGGGAAGCATCTGCGCTTCATAATACGTACGAGAAGATGATGCATGCACCGGAAGGCCAAGTGCTAATTTCAATGCCTTGCATTCAATACTTTCAAGCTTTTTCAATAGGTATTTGGGAGCGCTAAAGATTACTTCTTGGGCATATGTTATTTTCGACCTCATTAAAGATTTACATAGAGTTATCAATGTAGATGAATTCTGTCCCCATTTTTCTTTAGAAATAATTTTAAGGAAATTTAATATTTTCCTCGCCTTTGTTAATAAGTATTCAATATGAGCGTTCCATGATAGTTTAGATGTGAAATGGACTCCTAGGAATTTAACTTCTGTCACGTATTTAAGAGGTGTTTCGCCCAATGTAAAAACAGGCAGTTTTTCTGGATTATTTCCACTATTGAAAAGAATTATATTTGTTTTTTCAACAGATAAGTTCAATCCATTTAACTTCATGTATTCCGACATCCTATTTAGTTCGTCTTGATAGATCTTTCTGATGAAACATATCACGCTGTGGAGTTTTCTTTTTAAGAGTTACTTCTGTCCACATGCAAATGTCGTCTGCATATTGAACGAGAACTACCTTTTTAGATAACTTATTTGGCAAATCATACAATAGCAATGAGAAAAGAAGCGGAGCTAACACTGACCCTTGTGGGATTCCCATTGACAGAGTTCTACTGGTGGAATATGATTTTCCTACTCTTGTTTGTATTACCCTATCTTTCAGAAAGCATTTAACATAATTGTATACATTTCCTGATAGTCCAATATTTTTAAGTTTGTTTAATAGCTGTGAATGCCACACTTGATCGTAAGCCTTGGTTATGTCAAAAAATGTAGCCAGGACACATTTACGTCTTGCAAATTGTTTCTTTATATTTGTTGATAATTTCACTAATATTTCTGTAGTAGATCTCCCTTTACGAAAGCCAGCTTGATTAATAGGAATGATGTCATTTTTTTCGCAGTAATATGCTAGTCTATTCAAAACAATTCTTTCTGATAGTTTACAGACGTGTGATGTTAATGCTATAGGTCTGTAATTTTTAGGATCACTAGAAGACTTTCCTTGTTTATGAACTGGTACAACAATTGTCTGTTTCCATATTTTGGGCATGTCGCTACTATTCCAGCAAGTACTTAGCAAAGCATGAAGAAAAACTACAAGATTTTCAGGTAAATTCTTTAGCATCTGATTAGATATTGCATCTAAACCAACTGATGATTTCCGTATTGGAATGGCTCTAATGGCTTCTTTTACTTCATATACAGTTATAGGAGCATTAATGTTTATGCTATTATCAGGTGGTGGATCATCATATGTTATATTACTTTCTTCTTTTTCTCTGTAAGTTCGGTCAGTGTTCGTTAGACCCTCAGGACGGCTGACTTCAGCGAATAAGTTTACAAAAACTTCTGCTTTCTCTTTAGTAGTGGGCAGATTGTTGTTATCTATTTTTATGGGATACTGTGGTGATGTCAATCCATTTTTCATAGCTTTCAGTTCTTCCCATACTTTCCCCATATCCTTACAATGTTTTACTTCAGAGTTACAGAAATCATCCCAATGTTTCAATTTTGCATATTCTATTGCATCATCACTTTCTTTACCCGTCTTTTTCATTTTTTCATGATTACTTGCTGATCTTTTTTTACAATATATCTTAAATCTTTCTTTTTTCTTGTTATTTGCGCGTTCACATTCCTTGTTCCACCACACATTTCCATTGTGTTTTTTAGATTTTTTGTTTTTTATTTTTGGGATCGATTTATCTGCTGCTGTTAGGATAAATCTGCAGAATTTATCATACTGATTGTCTATATTTTCTTCAGTAGAATAATCTAAATCTATGTTTTTAAGGATGTCTTTGAACAGTGACCAATCTGCACACTTGTAATTATACTTTGGAATAACATCTTCTGTGTTTTCTTCTTCTTCTGCTATGTTATTTAAAGATATTATGACTGGAATATGATCTGATCCTAAAGAGTCATCTCCCGTTTCCCACACTGCGTTGACTACCAATGATGGAGATACAAAAGTTAAATCAATGGCTGAGGGATTATGGGTAGATATATCTGGAATACGAGTTATGTTTCCATTATTCAGTATGTAAAGAATAGAATCCGCTATGTTATCTAACAAACGATTATTAGAAATATAGGAACAACTCTTATCCCAGAAAGGGGCATGTGCATTAAAATCACCCCCAATAACCCACTTATCCGTTTGATCTTGGAACCCTTTCAACCATTCAGTGTTCTTATTATCAGGACCTTTTGGAAGATAAATTGAAGCAACATTAAGAATCAAGGATGAAGTGAACTTAACCATAGCTGCACAGCATGACACAGAGGAAATATTATACACTGGTGGAGTTCTTTCACAAAAGTCCAGGTCTTCACGCACATAAATGGCTGTTTGCACTCTGTCTCCACATTGTTCGTAAACCGGAGGGTGGTAAAATCCAGGTAGATATGGTAATTTATCACAGCTCACATTTAAAGATTGTAGTAATAAAACATGAAACTTATTTGCTACTAGATATTGATTTAAGTATGATAGATTTTTCGTTATAGAACGACAATTCCACTGTAGAAATGTAATGTTTGGCTTTTTATGTGCTTTCATTTATATATCACAATAATTGATATCATTTAGACATTAACTATCTTAGAGATGACTATAGATGAAAACAGAAAATCTTGATGATTGACTGTAAACAGCTGAGAGTCAAAGTACGACCAGTTTAGTAGAACCAAGGACGTGGAAAAGGCGGAGGGTGAAAACCTTGGCAACTGTAACGAAAGGCTGCGGGTCTCCTCCGTGGCTTTTCCCAAAACATTCCATGCAGGTGTTTGCCCAGGGTCCTCGCGATGGTGCTCGCTCCTCTGGTCGTGGGGTGAACGTCGTCAGCTGTCAGTACTCTTCTGTCTTCCATCCTCAACTCGTTAAAGGAGACGAAAGTAATGTCGTTTTCTGTCTGTAGTTTCTGTCTTGTCATTGCGTTGAACAGATCTTTCTTAATGTCTAGTGTTTTATTTTTGACAGGAGCCACTTGACTTACTACGATTTTGGCTTTGGGAAATTGACCTTTGGCCTCCTTGACGCATTTCTGCATTTCCGTGCTGCATTTCTCCGGATCTTTCCCCTTCAAATCGTTCACTCCTACATGCAGAACTACACATTCGGGTTCAGGATTCAGAGATACTTTTGCCTCGTTCAGAGCGCGTGTGCAATGCTCAATCTGATACGCTTTTCTCTTTGCCACCTGCAGACCGTATGACAGGCCAAGTCTCCGTGCATCAACCTTCTTCATGATACTGTCATGTATCAGGAGGACACGTGGCAAGTCGCCACCAGATGTAGAAACAGAATGGGATACGTTTTTCTTTGTTGTGCCAGACTGTTTTTCTTTGACGTTTTGTTTGTGTGGAGACTTGAAGTTTTCTATCTTTTGTTCCACAGATGTGTTACGCAATTTCGCAGAACCTTGTTTGACGTTGCTTTGATTCTTTACGTCACAATTCAGTTTTTGTTCTTTGTGGTTTTGTTTCATTTGGTTATTTTCTTTGCTTGGCCTAATGTACGGCTCGCACAATTCATCCACGCCCTTGTTGTGTTGGGAAGGAGATTTTGCCGGCAGCGATGTTGATGCAACTTTTGCATAAGAGCGGTGAGGCGTTGCGAAGGATGTTTACTCTGTGTGTGTGTGTGTGTGTGTACGTGTGTACGTGTGTGTGTGTGTGTGTGTGTGTGAGGTCTCCTATATGGCCAGCTTCTAAATGCAGATGATTATATTGATGAAACTATCTAAACTACATATGTATATATATATATATATATATATATATATATATATATATATATATATATATATATATATATATATATATATATAACATGACAGACAAGAAGAAGGGTGGGGGCAGGCGAATGTGGACGAAGTGGAGCGGACTGTAGCAGCTAGCATGGACAGAGTAGGGGGCTTAGTGTGTGGCGTCCTGTGTATGTTGGATCAGAACAGGCGCCACTGAACACCACCAAAGGGGCTCGGCAGCAGTGCAGTGTCTCCTCCGGTGGGTTGCCTCTTGACGACTTGACACTGACTGATCCCTGTGGATTGCCGGGTGTCGGTGCTGCGG
>CM065740.1:23576608-23581608 GCA_033310375.1 Conus canariensis
GGTAATGCAGGAGAATGGTAATGAAAGAGAATGGTAATGAAAGAGAATGGTAATGCAGAAGAATGGTAATTAAAGAGAATGGTAATGCAGGAGAATGGTATTGCAAGAGAATGGTAATGAAAGAGAATGGTAACGAAAGAGAATGGTATTGAAATAGAATTGTAATGCAGGAGAATGGTAATGCAGAAGAATGGTATTGAAAGAGAATGGTGATGAAAGAGAATGGTAATGCAGGAGAATGGTAATGAAAGAGAATGGTATTGCAGGAGAATGGTATTGAAAGAGAATGGTAATGCAAGAGAATGGTAATGCAAGAGAATGGTAATGAAAGAGAATGGTATTGCAGGAGAATGGTAATGCAGAAGAATGGTATTGAAAGAGAATGGTGATGAAAGAGAATGGTAATGCAGGAGAATGGTAATTAAAGAGAATGATAATGCAGGAGAATGGTATTGAAAGAGAATAGTAATGAAGGAGAATGGTAATGAAAGAGAATAGTATTGAAATAGAATCGTAATGCAGGAGAATGGTAATGCAGAAGAATGGTAATGAAAGAGAATGGTAATGCAAGAGAATGGTAATGCAAGAGAATGGTAATGAAAGAGAATGGTAATGCAGGAGAATGGTAATGCAGAAGAATGGTATTGAAAGAGAATGGTAATGTAAGAGAAGGTTAATGAAAGAGAATAGTAATGCAAGAGAACGGTAATGCAGGAGAATAGTAACGAAAGAAAAATGCGATGCAGGAGAATGGTAATGAAAAAGAATAGTAATGCAGGAGAATGGTAATGGAGGTGAATGGTAATGCAGGAGAATAGTAATGAAAGAGGATGGCGATGCAGGAGAATGGTAATGAAAGAGGACGGCAATGCAGGAGAATAGTAATGATAGAGGACGGCAATGCAGGAGAATAGTAATGAAAGAGATTGGTAATGCAGGAGAATGGTAATGAAAGAGGACGGCAATGCAGGAGAATGGTAATGAAAGAGGACGGCAATGCAGGAGAATAGTAATGAAAGAGAATGGTAATGCAGGAGAATGGTAATGCAGAAGAATGGTATTGAAAGAGAATGGTAATGTAAGAGAAGGTTAATGAAAGAGAATAGTAATGCAAGAGAACGGTAATGCAGGAGAATAGTAACGAAAGAAAAATGCGATGCAGGAGAATGGTAATGAAAAAGAATAGTAATGCAGGAGAATGGTAATGGAGGTGAATGGTAATGCAGGAGAATAGTAATGAAAGAGGATGGCGATGCAGGAGAATGGTAATGAAAGAGGACGGCAATGCAGGAGAATGGTAATGAAAGAGGACGGCAATGCAGGAGAATAGTAATGAAAGAGATTGGTAATGCAGGAGAATGGTAATGAAAGAGGACGGCAATGCAGGAGAATGGTAATGAAAGAGAATGATAATGCAGGAGAATAGTAATGAAAGAGATTGGCAATGCAGGAGAGTAGTAATGATAGAGGACGGCAATGCAGGAGAATGGTAATGAAAGAAGACGGCAATGCAGGAGAATAGTAATGATAGAGGACGGCAATGCAGGAGAATGGTAATGATAGAGGACGGCAATGCAGGAGAGTAGTAATGATAGAGGACGGCAATGCAGGAGAATGGTAATGAAAGAAGACGGCAATGCAGGAGAATAGTAATGAAAGAGGACGGCAATGCAGGAGAATGGTAATGATAGAGGACGGCAATGCAGGAGAATAGTAATGAAAGAGGACGGCAATGCAGGAGAATAGTAATGAAAGAGAATGGCAATGCAGGAGAATGGTAATGATAGAGGACGGCAATGCAGGAGAATGGTAATGAAAGAGGACGGCAATGCAGGAGAATGGTAATGAAAGAGAATGGTAATGCAGGCGAATGGTAATGATAGAGGACGGCAATGCAGGAGAATGGTAATGAAAGAGGACGGAAATGCAGGAGAATAGTAATGAAAGAGAATGGTAATGCAGGAGAATGGTAATGATAGAGGACGGCAATGCAGGAGAATGGTAATGATAGAGGACGGCAATGCAGGAGAATGGTAATGCAGGAGAATAGTAATGAAAGAGAATGGTAATGCAGGGGAATGGTAATGATAGAGGACGGCAATGCAGGAGAATGGTAATGAAAGAGGACGGCAATGCAGGAGAATGGTAATGAAAGAGGACGGAAATGCAGGAGAATAGTAATGAAAGAGAATGGTAATGCAGGAGAATGGTAATGAAAGAGGACGGCAATGCAGGAGAATGGTAATGAAAGAGGACGGCAATGCAGGAGAATAGTAATGAAAGAGATTGGTAATGCAGGAGAATGGTAATGCAGGAGAATAGTAATGAAAGAGAATGGTAATGCAGGGGAATGGTAATGAAAGAGGACGGCAATGCAGGAGAATGGTAATGCAGGAGAATAGTAATGAAAGAGAATGGTAATGCAGGGGAATGGTAATGAAAGAGGACGGCAATGCAGGAGAATGGTGATGAAAGAGGACGGCAATGCAGGAGAATGGTAATGATAGAGGACGGCAATGCAGGAGAATGGTAATGATAGAGGACGGCAATGCAGGAGAATGGTAATGCAGGAGAATAGTAATGAAAGAGAATGGTAATGCAGGGGAATGGTAATGAAAGAGGACGGCAATGCAGGAGAATGGTGATGAAAGAGGACGGCAATGCAGGAGAATAGTAATGAAAGAGAATGGTAATGCAGGAGAATCGTAATGCAAGAGAGATCCAGTGAACCCTGGTGGAGATGGCTGGAAGGTGCTTGTCTCTGGCCACCCAACCCATTGCCCGAAACGTAAGCTGGACACCCCAGGGGGAACGAAACCGAGGGTGAACCCAAGAAACCTGGCTCAGAACAGCGGGGGAGGGAGAGCGAGCAAAGTGCCAACGACCTGGCTGTGGAAACAGACATGCCCCCTGAATGGCAGCAGACAAGAGACAGATGGAGATCCCTCGCCATCGCCTCCAGTGCCAGACGGCACAGAGAGGAGTGAACCTAAACCAGCAGACGATGTTCGGAAATCTGCAAGGGAGATAATCTGTGTTAGATCTCGCGGTGAGTGAGAGTGATCCCGCCTTCTCCATGGGACAGATGCCGCTGGTGGGCCTGCCCGAAGCCTTTTTGCCCGCATCAGTCAACTTGACAGTTCAATCAGGACGAGGAAGTACCCAAAACATGGGTGTGGAACACCGCGTCTGTAGTGCAGGCAGTCAATATTCTGATCGTTGTCATGGCGTGCGCTTCAAATGAAATGTTCGACACACTATAGATCTATTTGCTTGACCCTGAAACTGAGAAAAAGTAATTCCATTTGCAATGGCCAGACAGGCGTTATCTTCTCCTGATTTTTTTTCCTTCTTCACCGGAACAGGCCTATTCATCTGTTGCACAACTGCAATTTTTTTAAAATAAGATTTCACTGGAGAGAGAGTGTTCTTCAGCAATTTGGAGGACATGCCTTTTACACCATATGCATGAGGGGAAAAAGAAGAAGAAGAAAGCTTTATCGTTGGCACGATCAACTTGAAAAGAAGCAACGTAGGTTCAGTATTTACAGCATGTGTAGTTTGAAACCCTTGTCTGATGTGTTTGGTGGTGAGAAACGAAGCAAGAAATCCCATGCGTTCAGCCATCACACACACACAATTGCTGACCTTCCCTCTCCCCCCTATCACACACAATTGCTGACCTTCCCTCTTCCCCCTACCACACACAATTGCTGACCTTCCCTCTCCCCCCTATCACACACAATTGCTGACCTTCCCTCTCCCTCCTTCCCACCGTTCCTCCGTTCGCGTTGCGTGGTAACGACAAGCTCACTTCATTTCAATTCAATCCCCTCCTCATTTAATCTAAAAAAAATTTTTTTCTTGCAAACACCTGCGTTTTCGATAAAGTTTTTATTTTCGTCACCCGCTCGCGAGTGTAAACGCACCTCCACAAATACGCACAGGGTGCAAGAGTGCGTACATGCGTGCGTGTATGCGTGCGTGCGCGCGCGCGAACACCTCCCCCCCCCTCCCCCCCCCCCCCCCCCGGAGGTTTCCATCTTAGGAATTGCCGGTCAAGGCTGCTGATTTCCCCCAAGCCAGTGTGCTCTATAAACCGTAGCTAGGGGATCTGGCTTGTGGGAGCTAAAGCCTGTGTCACACTGCGCGTGTCTCTAGCTCAAATGCACTTGTTTTTTTTGTATACTACTCAAAACTCTCTAGGGGCCTAATCTGGCACATCCTAATACAGGATTATGGTGGTAAATGAAGGCGATTAAGTGAATGGCTAGATAGTGTTACCTCACACACCGCCTGAGGTCGGCACACTGGCAACTGGGCTAATCGGGATTCACGTTTATAGATCTTGACTTCAGCTCCGTTCCACTATCATATTCTATCCACGTCAACCGAATGTTATCCTTAGCGAGTGCTGGGCAGTATATTTGATAGTTGTGACGTCTACGTCAGCGAGCACAAGAGCGAAGAGTCTCTCGAGTTGGAAAGACACGCGCACAGAGAAGGTGGTCCAGCTTCTCAGAGCGAAGGCGAAAATAAGTGCGCTCAGGAACCGGATGCCTTGTCTTTCCTGTCGTTTCTGTTGCTCTTCACCGAGATGAAGACATCGGCATCGGTTTCGTGTGGACTGTGTGGTCTCCAGCAGTAAAAGAGGTGAACTGGCGTATACGACGTGAATGGCTGGAAGAATGACCGTGACCAAGACAGTTTGAGTGAGGACGAAGATCGGGTGCAGTAAGTGGGAGAAAGAGGGGGAAGAGGGGTAAGGAAGTCTCTGTCTCTGTCTATGTCTACGTCTCTGTCTCTGTCTGTCTGTCTGTCCCTCTCTCTCTCTCTCTCTTTATCCCCCTCCCTCCCTCTCTCTCTCTTTCTCTGTGTGTGTGTGTGTCAAAGAATCGAAATTTCCACAAAGGTTTTCAGGGCCAGAAACGTCAAGAATTAAAATTCCAAGAGAATAATTAGGAAACTGACAGTAGAGACATGAAGGCCTCTGCCTAGGC
>CM065740.1:23596608-23614108 GCA_033310375.1 Conus canariensis
ATGTGTGTGTGTGTGTGTGTGTGTGTGTGTGTGTGTGCGTGCGTGTGTGTGTGCGCGCGCGAGCGCGCGCGTGCGTGTGTGCATGTATGTGTGTGTGTGTGTGTGTGTATTGATGATGATAATGATGATGACAATAATGATGATCATTTGTCGCTGCTGCTAGTGCAGATATGCATCAATCCCAAATCCCAGGAGAGAATGTAAATATCTATGTTCTAACCCACCCATCTTATTTTGCACGAAAACCCCCCTTTTCACAAACGAATTTCTTCCTTCTCATGCTACTTTTTGCCAAAATTAACACCTTTTTTACAATCAAACTTAACATGCAAAAATCTCCAAAAATCGAAGTAATCGTTATTTTAAAATGGGGGGCTACGTGCAAAATAAGATAGGGTGATTTAGAACATAGATATTTACATTCTCTCCTCTCTTCTGATTCTTGCGCAAAACAATAGGAACGGCTTACTTAATTTTTTTAATTGGTGTTTATAATCTGGTTTAAAAAATGAAGCCCGGAGTAGTTGCAGAGCTTATTGATATATTCAGAATGTGGGAGTTGGAGGAAAGGGGCTGGGGGGTTGATGTAGAAGAGTTTGAAGAATTAATTACGGAGCTTTTTGAGCGCGTCGATATGCGGGAAAGCGTAAGGAACGCCATCAGTAAACTACCGCATTCTTGGCCTCATCTAGTTATAAAGTTGTTTGCCATTTTAATTGATCAAATAGCTCCTGAAGATCTTGATCTGGCTGCTTCTACTGACCCTGAAGGAGTAACTGTTACCTTTAAACCTGGACAGTTTTTAAGATTAGAAAAAGACTATGAGTAATAAATAACAGCCGAATTTACAATTATTTTTTTATTTATTTAATTTTTAGGTTTAAAAATGACGACCAAACACAGCGAATCTGATCTAATGATTTTAATAGAAAATTGTAATGAACTATTTGACGAAACAATGAAAGTGTTAAACATTGATTTTGGTGAATCTGGGTTTGAGAATGATGTAAACAATTTAATAAAAAATCATAGTGAACTATTTGACGAAGCAATCAAAGAGTTAAACATTGACTGTAGTGATTCAGAAAAAGTTAAAGTATTGGCAGGCGTTCTTGTAACATTAGGGTGTCTTGCAACGCTTGGGTGAAGAATAAAAGCGCGTTTACTTACTTTTACTTACATTTATTTTTTTAATTTACGTAAATATTGTGGGTTAAAAAATGAACCCCACAAGTAAATCCGAGGTTGGAAAACTATATACGTGGGAGGAGATATTTGACAGCAATGAACAATTAAGCAATACGTTTAGTGAAGTAGACATGGACATTATTAACCCCACAAATGTTCATGAAAGCGTGACACACGCTATCTCTAAAATCCCAGACTCTCTCCAAATTGACCCGCCAGTAAAAGTGTTGTTAGTTATTCTGATTGATTATGTAAAACCTGACGGTAGTAACATAGAAGTCTGGGTTTCAACTAGACAGAAAGAAGTAATCAGTTACCATGATTTTAATTCTGACTGGGCAGATCATATGCTTACACAGTTTAAAAATGCCTCTGAGGAGGCTGCCCTCCGCGGCTCTGGCTGGTGTGAAGGAACAGTCCTTGAAATCAGATTAAAACAAACAAAGTTCTATCCTATAGTTGGCAATTCTTACCTTCCTCTTCCAAGAGAGTTAGTTTTAAAACGAGCAGTCTTAAACATAAAAAATTCTGACAATATGTGTTTTATGTGGTGCGTTTTAGCGCATTTACATCCTGTTGGAAACCACGCAGACAGAGTCTCCAATTATGAAGCATACAAACATGAGCTGAACTTTAATAACATAAACTTTCCAGTAAGCATAGAAAGTATATCTCAGTTTGAAGAGCAAAACAAGCCAATAACCGTAAACGTATACACATGGTCTGTAGTAGACAATCTAGTCCCTCTAAGGATTTCTCCCAAAGCTCCTACTTTAGGCGCTCCACTTAACAAACATGTCGACTTGATACTGTTTGCAGACGGTCTAAAGAGCCATTATGTGTTAATAAGATCAATAAGCAGACTTATGGCTTATACTACAAAGGACAATTTTAAACAAGGGCTTTGTAGAAGGTGTTTGGTCAGGATCCCAGCTATAGAAGCAGCTGCCAGTCATAAAAATCATTGTAAAAGTTTTGTAGACTGTGAAACTAAACTTCTTACACCCAAACCAGGGTCTAAAGTTAGTTTTAAGAATGTACACAAAATGCAGATGAGCCCATACGTGGTTTATGCTGATTTTGAATCAATCTTGCCGCAGTACTACGGCCCACAACAAGAACAAAAAACAACCTTATTATCCCACCATCAGATCTGTTCTTATGCTTTTGTTATTGTTAGATCAGACGGTCAACACACAACGCCAGAGATTTACAGAGGCCCCAACGCAGCTAGTAGATTTTTAGAGCAGATGAAACAACTTCGTAATCAATTCTCCAATCAACTAAATCTTTCAGGCATTGTTATGACTCCTGAAGATCAAAGGCGGTATGAAACATCTACACACTGTTGGATATGCAACAGAGAATTATTGGGTGACGCTGTAAGAGACCACGATCACATTACTGGAAAGTTCAGAGGGGCCGCGCACAACAGCTGCAATCTTCAACTTAAGGTTGATCCCAAGACGTGGAAACTGCCAATTTTATTTCATAACTTACGAGGCTATGATTCTCATTTCATCATGCAAGCAATAACTTCTGAATATAAGAGGGTCAGCTGCATTGCACAGTCTTCAGAAAAGTACATGACCTTTACTATTGACTGTTTATCCTTTTATGACTCTGCCCAACATCTGATGGCAAGTTTGGATAAATTATCAGGATCTCTACAAGACTTCTCAATAACTAAACAATATTTTGACCCATCTTTAGTACGTAAAGGTGTCTATCCTTCTGAATACATGAACTCGTGGGGCAGGTTTGATGAAGACTCACTTCCTCCTAAAGGCGCTTTCTTTTCTAGTCTTAGAGGAAAGGACATAGCCGATGCTGACTATGAACACGCCCAGAAAGCCTGGACAGAATTACACTGCCGAACAATGGGCGATTATCATGATCAATATCTAATGGCTGACGTGTGTTTATTGGCAGATGTGTTTCAGAATTACAGATCTACATACATGAAACATTACGGCCTAGACTCATCACATTACATTTCTGCCCCCGGCCTTTCTTGGGACGCATTCTTAAAGTCTACAAACATTGAGATTGACTTAATATCTGATCTGGCTACGCTCCAGATGATTGAAGATGGGCTGAGGGGAGGCATTAGCATGGCCTCACACCCTTACTGCAAAGCCAACAACAAGTACTTAGATGACTATGACCCCACTAAACCATCTAACTATCTAATGTATTTAGACCCCAACAATCTGTATGGGTGGGCCATGAGCCAACTACTGCCACTAAGAAACTTTAAAATGATACAAGGCCCTCATGATGTTAATACTGTGTTAGGTATGTTGTCACAGCTTACACCTGATAATCCAGCAGGACTAATTTTAGAAGTAGACTTAAAATATCCTAAAGAATTACACGATCTTCATAATGATTATCCTCTAGCTGCAGAAAGCTTAAAGATGACCCCCACAGAACCGCCTAAGCTTGTGCCCAATCTTCGAGACAAGACTAAGTACGTATGTCATTACAGACTCCTACAGTTTTACTTAAGGCATGGACTGAAACTAACGGTCGTTCACAGACTAATTGTTTTTGATCAAGAGACTTTTATGAGACCATATATTATGAAGAATACTCAGCTTAGGACTAAAGCCACTGATGCTTCAGAAAAAGACTTTTTTAAACTAATGAACAACAGTTGTTTTGGCAAAACCATGGAAAACCCGCACAAGCGTAAAGATGTAAGATTAGTTACAAACGAAAAACAAGCAATTAAGCTGGTTTCTAAGCCTAACTATCAAGACTTTAAAAGATTTAGCGACAGCCTGGTTGGCATTATGATGAAGAAAAAGGATGTTATGTTGGATAAACCGGTGTTTATTGGGTTTACTGTGTTAGAATTATCGAAGCTTTTGATGTTAGAATTTCTGTATGACTACCTTAAACCGCGGTACCCAAAGTCTAGAGTCCTTTACACAGACACTGACTCTTTTATTCTGGATGTTCCAACAGAAGATTTTTACAAGGATTTAGAAGCGGAGGTGGCCAAAGGAGCTGATGGATGGTACGACACATGTGACTATCCTAAAGACAGCCCCTTACATTCAACCGTAAACAAGAAAGTGATTGGAAAGATGAAGGATGAACTTAACGGGACGGTTATACAAGAATATGTTGGTCTGCGGTCAAAGATGTATAGCGTTGCTAGCCAGACTTCTGTAACGAAGAAAGCTAAGGGCATAAGTAAAGAAGTTGTCAAAAAAAATATAACTCACGACAACTACAAACAGGCCCTCTTTGAAAACAAAGTATTTCATCACACAAATGTTAATCTGCGCTCTACTCTTCATCAAGTAAACACAACCGCTGTTAATAAGAAATCACTAGTCTCTAACAATAACAAGCGAACTTACGTCGATCCTGGGTTTTCACACGCTATAGGCCACTGGAGAACTGACTTGACTGACTTAAGTTAAGATCTTAACTAGTACTTAACTAGTACTTTACTTAAGATCTTAACTAGTACTTAACTAGTACTTAACATGACTTGCACTTTACTTACACTTTACTTACACTTAACTTGTTATAACTAACTTTACTTGTACTTAACCAGTACTTAACTTGTACTTAACAACACATTAAAAAAACTAATCCAGTAAAAATAATGGGTTTACAGAAGGAGGTTGTGCTTTTTTTGCAGAAGCTGGTTCTTCTTCTTTTACTGTTTTTGTGGGGGTTTGTGACTTTGTTGCTAAGTATGGGGTTAGACACTTGTATGCCAAAAGCCCCCCACCAACAACAATACTCCCCAGTACATAATAATACATCTTATAGTTTGATTGTGTTGGTGGTGGTGGTGGCGGTGCTGGTGGCGATGTTGTATTACTATCTAATAATTATTGTTTTGCTGCTTGGTTTGCTTTTTGCAGTCTGTTCCATTCAGCTAGTTTACGACCGGCCTCAACACGCCCAGGACTTTTAGCTTTAGTAACACTACTCACTTGTGGCGCACTCAGTTGTGGGACGCTCACTTGTGGCGCACTCACTTGTGGGACACTCACTTGTGGGGCATTCTGCTCCTGTGGAGTCGCAATCTTCTCCTGCTCGCTCATTTTTTTTTAGTGCGATTAAAATTAATATGATTAAAATTAATATGATTGAAAGTAATTAATCCCATGATGAATGGACATAGCAACGTCCCAAATCTATAATACATGTCACATGCAAGAGATTCTAGGGACTTGGTTAAAACCGGATCTTGTGTTGTCATATTTTAAATCTTCTTCTGAATCAATCGGCGCTATCTTGCCTACTAATTTAGCATATAAACTAATCATTGTCTGTCCCACCGATCTAACCATTTTTGACCCTAGCTGTGCCTCGTACCTGGCGTAATACTTCTCAACGTCTGATGTAGACAATTGCTGAATCTGTTCAATACTTAGTTCAACGCCTAAATACTGCCTGGTTTTCCCACATGCAGCCAGAGAGTATAATCTTTCTTTATGACAGAGGTCTGCTGCCTCCTCACACTTTAATAGCTCGTCGCAATCCATTTTTAAACTCTTTTTAAAAGCAATAAAAAAATAAAACCATGAGTTTAACGCTGGTTAATTATGCAGTGCCTATTGTTTGCATTATAGTTTACTCAACCCTAGCAAAATGTTTGTTAAGAATAAAACCGCCCAACATGGGAAAGATAGAAGATTCGCCGAAACTAGTTACAACCTTATTTTTAGCTCTAGCAACAAAAGATTATCTAATTAAAAAGCACATAGACAGTCTTTCATATTATGATTATTTTAATTATTTTTTTAGTTAATAAAAAACATGAGCACCGCAAAGATCATCAATACTATTTACCACTCTGCTGTAATCAGCGGTCTTAGTATAGGGTACAGCATGTTAGCAAAAAACATGTTTAAGATGAGACCAGCTGATCTAGGAAGGTTAGACATTGAGGATGTTGTTAAGGTTATAGCTGTAATAACGGCAGGGATTGCCTCAAAGGACTTTCTTGTTACACAGGGGATTATCCCAGAAAACATCAATGCATAGAAAGATTAATGCATAGAAATATTGATTTATAAAAAAAAAAGATTCATTCTAAAAAAGATTCATTCATTTATAAAAAGATGTCTGGAATAGTTCTGATGGTGGGCGGGGCTATTGTTAATGCATTGGCTTTCTCTGGCAGCAATTATATGTTTAGTAAATTGCGGTCTGATGAAGAGAGAGAACGCCATAACAAGGCAATGGAAGATTTAGCTAAGGCAAGAGACGCTTACGAGAAAAGGAGGATTGCTCACTTAGACTTTATTAATAAAAAGTTAAGAGAACAGGCACATGCAGAGCACACATTTACAGACGTTGATGACGCAATGAATGAATATTACTTAGTGACAGGAAAGAAGTTTCTAACATCGTCACCGCCAGAACTGTCTGACTTTTATGAACCATCTGAGGATCAGAAAATGGTAGAAATAGGCTTTATTATAGGCGCTATGGGAGCAATCTTTCTTCTTGCATATTCAATCTAAAAACATAGTTAAAATGTAATAAAAAAAACAGTCCCTTCTTATGGACGATACGAAGTACAAAATATATTATTCTCCTAGAGGGTATTGGAAAGGAAAGGCTGCTATTGATAAACTGAGTAAAGCTGCTAGGGTGTCTGAATCAGAAGCAAAAAACTGGCTTTCAAAACAAGCGATCTGGCAAATATATCTGCCTGCCCCAAAAAGAATAATAAGGCCTCGATTTGTTAACTCAGTTCCTAATGACACCCACCAGATGGACTTGTTGTACCTTCCACATGACAAAGTTAGAAGAAAAAAGTTTAAGTATGCTCTTACAGTTGTTGACATGGCTTCAAGGTATAAAGACGCTGAGCCTTTAACAGATAAAAGCTCAACTGCTGTGGCTGTGGCTTTACAACAAATATACATGCGAGGTCCATTAAAGTATCCTAGGATGATTCAGGTTGATGATGGGAAAGAGTTTAAAGGAGCTGTAAACCAACTGTTTTTAAGACGCCGGGTTACAGCTAAGAGAGGGATTCCAGGCAACCATCGCTCCCAAGCCCTAGTAGAAAACTTTAATAAGAATCTGGCTGAACGTCTGTTTACCTATCAATATCACAGAGACCTTATGGACAAAACACGCAACACAGAATGGGTCAGGAGATTGCCGGCAGTCTTACGTGCCATGAACAATGAAGAATTTAAAGCAACAGGCCTTAAACCGGTGAACGCGATCAAATTAAAAAAAATTAGCATTACTGAAGACATCCAGAGTACTCAAAAACTCTTGCCTTTTGGACTAAAAGTAAGATACTTGTATGCACCTGGAGAGGCAGAGGGCGATGTTAGAATTAGAGCCACAGACCCTATATGGAGCGTGGATGTATATGAAGTTGAAAGAATTATGAAAACAACCCCTCCCGTGTATTATTTAAGAGAAACTCTCTCTTCTAAAAAGCCTGCCCCTAGAAGATCGTTTGTTCGCGAAGAGTTGCAAGTTGTTCCACCAAACACAGTGCCTGTTAGTTAAAAAAAAAAAAGTATTTATTTTTTTAAACAGTAAACAAGTTGGGTATTTTTTGCTCCCATAAGAAAACCTAACACAGAGTAACTTTTATTCAAGACTGGCACAGCCCTTCAAACTTGAATAAAGTCAGACAAATACATAGACGAACAATCTAATAGTGGGGGAAAAAACAAGCGCAGGCCAACAACTGAACTATCTTCATAGTAATGACTTGGCAAAGATTTGGACTTAAGGAGGGGGGGGGGGGGGGGGGGGGGGGGGGGGGGTAATTTGAAGATGGAGAAACTGGGAACATGAAATTAAGAAAATATGTTACAGATATGAAAACTCTTCACTAGCTGCATAAGGGAACCATCGCAACCTCTTTTGAAGGCAGATATATTTGTATTTGTGTGGTTCCCTTATGCAGCTAGTGAAGAGTTTTCATATCTGTAACATATTTTCTTAATTTCATGTTCCCAGTTTCTCCATCTTCAAATTACCCCCCCCCCCCCTCCTTAAGTCCAAATCTTTGCCAAGTCATTACTATGAAGATAGTTCAGTTGTTGGCCTGCGCTTGTTTTTTCCCCCACTATTAGATTGTTCGTCTATGTATTTGTCTGACTTTATTCAAGTTTGAAGGGCTGTGCCAGTCTTGAATAAAAGTTACTCTGTGTTAGGTTTTCTTATGGGAGCAAAAAATACCCAACTTGTTTACTGTTTATCGTTTACTGTTCCCTGCCTCATTTCATTTCCGATATTTATTTTTTTGTTAAACTTATGATTTATTTATTTATTTTAGTTCACATCTTATTTTTTAGTCTATTTTGGGTTTAACTGATTGTTTGCTTGTTTTTCAATGTTCTGTTTGATTGTCTCAGTGTCTACCTGTTGCGAAGTAAAAGTCTTTCTCCACTCCTTTTGAAGTTCAGTTTTTTTGTCGTCTGTAATCCTCACCATCAGCCATAAGACGCTCAAATTCTTCAGCTGTAATGTTTTCATCCTGCAATGCTTTGCTTATTGTCAGTCTTAATGAACAAAGTTTTGCTGATGCTAGGGCTACAATGGCAGTGTGCTTTTGTAATTTAGGCGTTAATTTTATTAAAACGGCACTCACAATCATAGACATAACACCTAAACCCAAACCAAGGCTCCCTAATGCTAAAGAGGCTGGCGCTCCAGCTCCAGTAGCTAAAAGAGCAACGCTAGACCCAGCACTCACGCTCGCTACAGCTGATGAGCCAGTAATCACATAAGAAAGAGTATTTAAAACTTTAGCATATTTCTTTCTAGTAACCCTATACTTATCCAAGTCACTTTCTATTTCTTCTTGAAGTTCAGTTATTTGCTCTAACCTAAACTTTTGAGCCTGATCATCCATTTTTTAATTAAGATTAATTTTTTAATTAAGATTAATCTTGTACATATCTTCTTATTAACCTTTCTGGCAGCACTTCATCAACAGAGTAAAACCCAATAAAATCAACATACTTAATGAAAATAAAATCAAGTACTGTTAGTTTGGTTTTGTCAACCATCACAGTGACTTTGTCAGAAGATACAAAAGTCTTTATTTCATCCCCGTTTTTAGTAATAGCAATAACAAACCTAAGAGGGCCGCCCAAGTTTTCAGACTTTATTTGCACACCTCTGATTAACGTATGCTCTGGCAAACTAGGATCAGACTCCCTTGGAGTAATAAATAAGCGAAAAAGCATCGTCATTTTTCTAGGCAGTGATTCTAGTTTTGGGTTAAATTCTAAGCCGACGGTGTCATCCCCCACTTCAGCTAAGGACTGCTTTCTCCGCAGCATATATTCAGGGCCCTGCTTAGTTATTTCAATCTGCTTTTTCTGTTGTAATCCTGGGACTAGGCTAATAAGATGGTGTCCTTCATTCAAAGCTTTTCTAAAATTGTATTTCTTATCAAAGTATACATAGGGGCTTCGTAGTTCAAACTTTAAATCCCAGTTAATGTCAGGAAGCAACGCCCAAGCATTCTCTCGTTTATGAAGTTTGTATACGTGTTTGCCAAAATCGTTTGCCCTTAGATTTCTTATCTCTTCCAGGGCAGGATATTGCTGCCGTTTTTTATCTTCAATTTCTGTTCGTTTGTAAACACCATCGTCGGTGTACTCAAATCCATAAACATTTCCTGGCACTCCTATCAGATCAAACTCGGCTGTGTCTGCTAGATCTTTTAGCTCTACTGCAACGCATTTAGGAGCTAACTCTGCTTTTGATTCTGGCCCTCGAGACATTCTTTTTATAATATGAAAATTATAATAAACAAATTGTTATAAACAAATTGTTATAACAATCTATAATAAGCAATCTATAATAAACAATCTATAATAAGCAAACGTATTGAACTGGCGGGTCAGTCCGTAAGCATAGTTTAGCGTGCTTAGATTTTTCTAGCTGCTCTTTTATTTATTTTTAGTTCATCCTTGTCCCTGATTATATAGTTTTCACTTAAACATTCTTCAAAACTATCCCTGTCCTTAGTATAGAATACGATGACTGATTTTAACTGCGATCTAAAGTCTTTTAAGACAGCATTGTATTTCTGAGTTAAAAGCCAAACAGAAACTAATGCGTGTCTTCCGCTAAAGGCTAGCTTTGAGAGAGTCCTTCTTTTTTTAACAATGTCTTGTTCAGCTGAACAGTCATCAATAATAAACAGCGTTTTGGTTCCCTCAAATAGCCTATAGTAATGTTCTAAACAGTCGCTTAGCTTGTCAGTAGGATCAACTAAAAATATATTCTCGTCTGTCCAAACAAACTGCCTTTCTTTATAAGACTTGTTGTGCTTAATGGTTGTGCAGAATATAACAATGTACTCGTAATGAAATCTGTAGACAGTTTGTAACAAATCAAGCACGAAGACAGTTTTCCCACACCCAGTAATCCCGCAAATAAGCGAACAGTGCGGGTCTTTGGGCAAAAAGTTCAAACTATCCATCTGTTTTAATAGGCTATTTCTTTCAGTCTATTTTCTTCAATGTTCAGCTGAGCGTCACAAACCACAAAAACGTGCATTTGTATCTGGCCATTCTCCTCCTTTTCCTTATTAATCTGTATGAGTATGCCATCTGACCCTACCCTTCTTCCACTCCCGTGCAGTCTGTTATCATACGTGGATCTAAAATCCAGCCATAGTCCATATTTGTCTGTTAGATAATCTTCGAGTCTTACATCGTGAAGGTGAAGTTTTTTACACACATGATCGGCTGTGGGGCTTGTCTGTCTGCCTCCGGCGAATAACTTTCTTATTTCATCAAAGTGTTGGTCAGGTAAAAGTCCGGCCGAATACAACTGAAAAGGCTTGCCATCTACTGTGCAAGACAACTGCTCAATTTTTGGGTTGTAAAACACCTCAGATTCTCTCCTAAAAGGAGCTGAGGGTTTAGTAAATAGCAAGAGAATCCCCTTTAGGGACCTTAAAGAATGGCTTATAGCTATTTCCCAGACAGTGTCTTGCTTGTTTTTAATCGCTGGACTGTGGTGTAAAACTCTTTCAAAGTAAACAACCGCCCTACTTTTATACTGGTTTAAGATTGTTCTAGCCAGTTCGGGGTTAGTAACAACGTCAAAATTAAGAGAGATGTTACTAACTGTGTATTTAGCTAAGGGGTCTTCAGATAGAATAACAGACTCGCTGTCATTGAATGTCAGTTCGTAAGTGAGTTTGTCTCTTAGTGCGCCTTGGTAATATGGCTGGTGGGTTTTTAACAGTTCAAAATCTAGAGGGATGCAAAATCTGTTCTTAAATGCTCGTGCTATTGCCTGGTCTCCCTCGTCTTCCTTTGCATCCGCAGCATTAAGCCTGTGCTTAAGACCGTTTGGACTCTGGATCCCCTGAAAGATTTTGTCTTTTCTTTCTGTTCTAGGCAGCCACAGATCAGAATAGAGATTAAAAATGTCTGCCCTACTCAGTGCGAAGACTTCTCTACCTTCCAGTTTAATTTTCATATTTTTAATGATGGCCCTGCCCAGGTTAGCAACGACGGTGGCATTAGGATCCGCTGAATCAATGTCTATTTTGAATGATAGCTTGGCAGTGCCTGGCATTATAACATCGTCAGGCCCGAGGTCACTAAATCTTACTGTTAGCATTTCATTGGGCTCAATTGTTGATGGATTATTTACAACACGCACAGTCTGTCTTATGCCTTTTATGCCATGGGGCTCCTTCGCTTTTCTGTATGGATCGCAGCCGTATGAATTCATTTTTTATAAAACAAAAACTAATAAAAATATAAATATGGCTGATGAAGATTTTGACGTGTTTGATCCTGCTAAAGAAGATGAAGATGAAATAGAACCGGGCCATTCAATGCGAGATGAAATTGAAGCAGCAGAAGCAAGCCAAGGAGGCGGGAGTGGACCAAGGAGCGGGTCAAGGGGCAGGTTCTTCAATCCCTTTATTTGAAGAGCCTGCTTCAGTTAGTGAAGCTCGCGCAGAACTATTAACAAACAAAATTGACGCATTCTATAGAAGCTTAGGACTAGAGCCGCCGGAAGGCCACAGTCCTTTTGATTTTAAGATGGATGAGAAGGGCCATCTGCATGCAAAAACTAGTAAAGGGTTTATACAACTTACTAAACAACAAAACCCGGCCGAGTTTATAGGCGAGAAAACAGTTAAACAGAGGATCATTAAAGCCGACCGAGATAAATTAAATCTTACAAAAAAAATTTAAGTTCTGAGACTGTTAGTGCTTTACAAAACTTGGAGCAGGGGTTGCCAACACAATCTGAAACGCAAAACATACCTCTTCAAGAATTAAGTCAAAGAACAGATGAAGCAATAGCAGAAGTTGAGACGAGTTTTAATGAAGAAACGCAGTTAAAAACAATTGTCGGTTCTCAATTGCCTAGTCAAAGAGAACGTGAGCTGAGTCCTGAAGAAGAAGCAGCTTTAGAAACAATTGATGATCCTCCATTGTCTATGAGTGAACTCGGGGATATTAGAGCTGCTCTGCGTGAACTCTTGGCTATTAAGTCTGCTTTAACAACTATAAACGAAGAACTAAAAAACAATTTGGCAAAATTTAGTGTGCTAGAGAGAGAGAGATAGAAGAAGAAAAAAATAAACTGGCTGATAACAATTTAGGACAAGAAGAAAAGGCTGAAATACAGAAGAACTTGAAGGATTTAATGGAACAAAGGGCAAACAGGTTAGAAGCGTTGTATATTAACAGAGAAAAAATAGCATCCCAAACAAGCAGAATCAGAGAAACTATAAACAAAATACTTTATGAAAATACTACGTTAGCAGAAAGAATAAGGACTCTGTTCAGAGAGCAGGGGATTACAATAGTTAGTATATTAACAGCCGTTGGGTTTGCTATCTCTACACTGGTTTATGCATTAACCGGCAGTGCACCGGCGGGGGCGGTAGCGCCTCCAACGCCTCAGCCCGGTAAAAGTTGGATTAGAAAACAATTGCACCATCTAGCAAACTTATTAAAGAAGTTAGCCGTCAAAGCGCTTGATGCTCTGCCGGGCATAATAGGCAGTGTTGTTAGTTGGGTTCTGTCTACTATAGGTAAAGTGGCTGGTTATATGGCCGACCATCTGTGGACGTTAGGAGTGCTGGCTGCCGGTTTAATTTTTAGTGAAATAAAGTATGGCTAATCCAGTAAAAGTTAAAAACACAACAAGGGCCGTCTTTTCGCTAGTGTGTCTGTCGGGGTGAGGTACATCAACAGGCGGTGTTGGGCTGCTTATAACTGGTGGGGGGTCGCTTTCAGGGCTAGATACTTTTTTAAAAATGGCTGGTGCGGGCCTTGTGTTTAAGCCTTGATTGTGTCCTAAGTTTTGGTCGTCTCCGGCTATAAGGATTTCATTATTATAATTCTGTATCATGCCAATCTGCAGTCTAAGGTCAGAAGGCAGCATGTATAATCCATGACCCACAACAAAGTCAACCTTTGACCTAGCATGTGCAAGAACGTTTTGGTACCTTTGTATGCTGGAAGGCAAATCAACAGCAGAGTTAATAGCATCTTCTAAATTAGCTAAAAATTGTTTTCTGGCGTCAAAGCCTGTAGACTGATCCACTATGCTAGACTTGGTCTGTGCTTGCGCTCCTAATAAACACCAAACGTACGTCCGTATGGAGTCATTAAGTCTTTGCACTCCTGGCATTGTTAGGCCTTCACTTTTATCCAAGATAAATGTTGCCCAGGCATTGGGGTGTTTTTGTTCTATTGATCCCAATCTAACTTGCTTGTTTGGCCTAAAAGAGGTGTGGCCGGGCCAGTAGTCAAAATTATATTCTCTATGTGTGCCCCACAAATACAATGTGCCTAACCCGTGATTGCGGTCTAACTTTTGTCTAAAGTCAGTTGAAGGTTTAATGTTAAATTCGTTGCAGATTCTTTCATATGCATTATTGTCCATTGGGCTGCGAAATGGATTAAACGCGTTGTCGTTGGGGAGGCGTACTTGTAGTTCAGTTAGTATGCGTCTATACTGGTAATAAACATGAAAGTTATATACTGACCTTACTAAGAGATTGGGGTGGTTTAAATGGTTTGTATATGAAACACCACAGCCGGTGGTTGAGCAGTAAACTGCAAAATTTAACTGATTCTGGTAAAAAGCCATGGGGTGAGTTGACCATGCTGATGGCACTCTATCACTCTTTATTGGAGGATTTAAATATCTAGTTAGTGGGTTTACAAGTCTAACTTGGAAGCCATATGATTCATCCACTGCGATGGTTAGGTTACTGAAGTCCAAAGATTTGGGCTCATAAACCCCTCCTACATCGTAAGTGGCACTTTCATTATATTTAAAAGGTTCCATTTTAAATAGATTTTAAAAAAAAGGATTTAAAAAGGATGTACATTTATATAACTAAACAAAACACGAGTGTGTTCTTAAGGTATCCAATTAACAATAGGCGCGGTAATAGTAGGGTTGCTCTTAGAAAAATTGGTTTTAAAGTTAAGTGGTTTAATATATCTGAAGAGGCTCAAAATAATTGGATTAATATTGGTAACGAACAAGGCAATCAAATAACTCATCTAAAAATACCAGAAGGTTATTACAGCTTCTGTTCTTTAAAAGAAGTATTTAACGAATTAGGCATATTGCTAAAAATTAACGAAGCAAACCTCAGAATTACTGTGCATTTTCCACTAGAAAAAGAAGAGAGTACACTTTTCCTAAGGGCCTTGCTAGAATCTTGGGCTTCCACAGTACTAGCAGATCCTATAAATTTAGTACAAGAGAAAACATCTATCAATTTGAAGGTAATGAACCATGTGATTTTCTCGTTAACCCGATGTTGTATGTCCATTTACAAGAGTTAAAAACAGATACTAATTTGTATAATGGCAATCCATCTACAGTTCTAGGAGTACTACCATCAATTAAGGCGGGGTTTTGCGATTATCAGTTAAGCACATTTGGTGGAGACAGCTGGTTTAAGGAATTAGTTGAAGGGCCTATAAATTCAGTGTGTGTAAAAATAACTAACCAAGACGGGAAACCAGTTGTTTGTTCTGATTTATTAGTAGTGCTTGAGATAGAAGAGCGTACTAGAAAAGTAGTAAGGTCTTACTCTCGCGGGCGTTAATCAGAGAGAATGTAAATATCTATGTTCTAAATCACCCTATCTTATTTTGCACGTAAGCCCCCCATTTTAAAATAACGATTACTTCGATTTTTGGAGATTTTTGCATGTTAAGTTTGATTGTAAAAAAGGTGTTAATTTTGGCAAAAAGTAGCATGAGAAGGAAGAAATTCGTTTGTGAAAAGGGGGGTTTTCGTGCAAAATAAGATGGGTGGGTTAGAACATAGATATTTACATTCTCTCCAGGCCCTCCACCAGACACACAGTGTGTGGCCACACCACTGACTGGACAATACGATCACAGATGTCTTCACATTACCCCCCCCCCCCCCCCCTCGAAATCTTTCTGGGGGAAAAAAAACAGACCCATCAGCGAGGACCGGTCATTTATTTTCATGTTCCATGAGCAGTCTGTTACCATGGAAAGACATCGCTCCTCGTGATTAAACTGTCTGGAGATGCCAAGGCCATGGTGCGTTTGGGTAAGGGGGACTCAAACAGGCAATGCAGACAGATAAAAACAGGGGAAGGAAGGAAGGTAGGAAGGAAGGGCAGAAGCAATGAATAAATGAATGAATGAATGAATGTGTGAACTAATGAATGCATGAATGAATGAATGAATGACTGAAGGAAGGAAGGAAGGAAGGAAGGAAGGAAGGAAGGAAGGAAGGAAGGAAGGAAGATAGGGATCAAGGAAGGAAGGAAGGAAGAAGATATAAAAACATGACACATGTGATGAATATGAAGAATGAAGAGAAAGCAAAGAATGATTAAAAATTGACAGAAATACTGAAAATATTGAGCATAGAAAATGGAAAGAGGAAAGTGTAGTGGAAGAATAGTCAACAAACGTACTGAAGGAAAATGTGACGGCCTTAAGCATTCAAAAAGATGGACGTGTCTTATGCAATGAATTTAAAACAAACATAAAACAAGATGCGAAGCATATAAACGTACTCCCAGTTTTCCAAACCGCTTATAAATCGGCCAAGTGCTTTGTGAGATAAGAAATAAAGGCAAAATAACGGTTTTAACGGTTATTTAACCGATGTACACTTTTGAAACTGGTATTTTAGTCCTCACTGGGCTAAAGCCTGTGTACATACCAAATTTCATCCAAATCGGACAATATGTCAAGAATAACGGTTTTTAACGGTCAGATTTTGAAACACTACATGGAAGTGCCATTTGTGTGTGATAACCTTTCTATATACAAAATTTCATTAAAACCCAGCAATATATAAAAAGTTACGGCAAAATAACGGTTTAACGGTTATATAACCGATATACACTTTTGAAACCGATATTTTAGTCCTCACTGGGCTAAAGCCTGTGTACGTATCAAATTTGATCCAAACCGGACAATATGTCAAGAATAACGATTTTTAACGGTCAAATTTTGAAACACTATATAGAAGGGTGCCATTTGTGTGTGATAACCTTTCTATATACCAAATTTCATTAAAAATCCACCTATATATAAGAAATAACGGCAGAATAACGGTTTTTAACGGTTGTTTAATCCATTTTCAGCATTACATCACTTGCATATGTACAGAGGCTTCGATGTGTCACAAGATCATCCAAACCGCTTATAAATTGGCCAAGTATTTTCTGAGATATTCCATAAAGAAGAAAAACCGTTACAGGCCGTTACAGCCGTTAGTAACGGCTATAACGGTAAACTAAAGCATCGGGCATCATCCGTGGCCCATAATGAACATACCTACAAATTTTTCAGAAAGATCGGCCCAGTAGTTTTGTCTGGAGCGAGTGGAACACATTTTGACCACGGACACACAGACAGACAGACAGACAGACAGACAGACAGACACACACACACACACACACACACACACACACACACACACACACACACAGCATTTCTTCGTTCCCATTCTAAAGTAATCCCTGTTCTATAAGAACTGGGAGTACAAAAACATACAGCACAACACAATATGAGTAAAACCAATGAAACCATATGGAACGAACGAAATATCAAGCATAGAAACTCAATTGATGTCACATAACAATGAGCGCTTACACTGAGTACCGTCTTCAGAACAGAATGACGCTCTTTGATTGACTTAGTTACTGGTCTTTGCCCCGGGGAGGTGTGTTCACTAATCACCGTCTAGAAGATGTCATTTTCTCTCCTGAATATCGTCACGACAGACAAATGACGTAGGTGGGAAAATTCTGCTGTATGCTTATTCAAGTCTAAAGTCTTTG
>CM065740.1:23624108-23629108 GCA_033310375.1 Conus canariensis
GTATCGTGGAAAGACATCACTCCTCATGATTAAACTGTCTGGAGATGTTAAGGCCGTGGTGTGTTTAGATAAGGATGACAGACAACACAGATAGACAGAAAGAAAGGAAGGAAGGAAGGAAAGAAAGAAGAAAGGAAGAAAAGAAGGAAGAGAGCGAGGGAAACGAAACAAGAATGAAGAAACACCAAGCTGTAATCAACGATTGATAGAAAAATAAAGAAACGTCGATGATAGAGAACGGAAACAGAAAAGCATTCGGGAAGTAGCCTATTGTCCAAAAAAAAAAAAAGTACTGAAGTGAAATATTTTAGGCTACAGCATTCAAACGAGAAATGTATTTTTCGTAACGACTTCAAAAATGATACAAGTAAGCAAGAAAACACAGCAAGAGGTAGGTAAAAAAAAAAATGAAACGATATGAAACGAATAGAAAAACAAAGAAAAAAAAAGCACTCAAATTATGTACAGTCACAATGAGTGCTTACGGAGAGCAACACTTTCAGAAGTGACTGCAGCTCTTTTATGGAATCAGACTTACCTTTCCCCGCATTTCTCGGCATGACAGCTTGAATGTTAAGAATAAAAATGCGTTGAGTAACTTTCTGAACGGTTGTAGCAAAACATTGTGAGTGAAACAGAATGGTCTGAATGTGCTGTAGGAGCGGCGAATAGAAAGAAAAGCACAGGCGACTGCAGGCGACAAGCAGTCATAGACTCAGTAGATAGTGTGAACTTGTAACCCCTGGACATACAGGACTTTTAAAAATTTAGGAACAGTTCTGTTCACTTATGACTGGACAGTTCAAAAAGTGAGTGCATGCGTATTCGTCTTTGGGTGTGTTGGTATTTTAATTCAGATCAATCATCTGTAACCAGAGAGCTGGTTTTTTAAAAAAATATTTAAAACATTTTTTTTTAGCTCTGTATGCGTTCTCTGAGTTATAAGTTGGTGTTGGAATTTTCCATCAGTGTGTATGTGCCTGCGTGTGTCTGCACTTTGGTAAGTATCCAGAGCTGGCATTGTGTTTATATAAGTGTGAATAGACTGCTGACCGGGTGTAAGCGTGTTGCAATTTGATTCTGGATTTTTTTGAGTGTTTGCGCAGGTGTGTCAGTGTAGTTGTTTTTTGTTTTTGCACGTTGTGGCTGGCGCTGTTAGCATGGTGTAGTCAGATCCACCTCAGGATGGCAGTCGTGTAGCACTCATAATTAATTGTCTGTGTTTGGTTATTGTTCGGAATGTAACCTTATTGCAAGAGGAGACGATTTTATACCATGTCTTTTTCTGAAACTAGTCGACTGGACTATCATAATAAAAAAAAATGTACGTTTTTTTCATAAGGGTATTGGTATTTGCCAAGAAGTTTATGGTGAACAGTTGTTTTCTTGTTTACTGTGTTACTGTTGCATTAATCTACTCGTGCTTTAATTGTGTGAAATCACCGACGTCACCACTGTCAGGTTTTCGGTTTGAGGTTAAAAATGATGCTAAATTGTAAATTCTGAGCCAACGAGACGAGGAACGTGAAATATTATATTAAATGTAAGACAGTTTCCAAAACATTTGTACTTGTATTTCTATCGATTTACTTATCATTTCTTCTAAAAACGACCACAACAACAAACGTTCAAAAACATGCGTACATTTTTAGTTCGATCGATTTACTTATTATTCCACTTACAAACAACAACAGTGATAACAGCAGCAGCAACAATAACAACAGCAATAACAATAACCACTACAACAATTACAACAACAACGATGTGGTACATATATAAAATCATTTCTGTTAAAAATATTCTTACATTCATCTAAAATGTCATACCCTCAATCAATTTAGCTTACGACAGCCATGTTTTTTTGTTTTTTTTTCGTAAAAAAATTCTGTGAACTGCATCACTAGATAATGCTCTTGGTCTTTTTGTTTGTTGGTTGGTTGGGTTTTTCTATCATTCTGTTATCATTATTTCTTCCCTTAATAACGTGTTTGCACAGAGCTTTATTTGATCATTAAATAATTCTGCACGAAACCCATGCCAGTGTCAACAATCTCATCTAATCTGTCGTCTGTATTTTGTTCAATATGTATCTGTGTTGGAACTAGATCGTCATTGAAATGGTTTCTCTTGTTCTGAACACAGGAAATAATTTAGCGTATTTCTATCTCCTTTTAATATGATTTTTTTTCTTTTCTCTTTTAATACGGTTTCTACATTCATTGACTATTCTTTAACACAGTTTCTCCAACCTTACAATAGAAGAGGGAAACAGACAGTGAGAATGCCGACCAAGTAGTGAGGCGGACAGTGGGCGATATTATCTGTACGGCATGGCAGGTGGGTGGGAGGGAGAATGGTGGCACACAATTAGGAAATATTACCGGTCTGACCTCTAGAGCTCTGCAGACAATGAACAAGAAACTGAATTATATAAATCTTAAATAAATGTCCGCGAACCGCCAAGAAAGAAAAAACATGGACAAACGAGTCACAAGACAAAACACGACGCGTTTCGACCTCTTAGGTCTTCTTCAGGCAAGATACAAACAGATAGTTGGTTTTCATTCAACGCCAACCTTGCGCTGAAGTGATTGAAGATAAGTGATTGCTCGTTCATTTTCGTTGTCCTACTTGTTTGTATCTTGCCTGAAGAAGACCTAAGAGGTCGAAACGCGTCGTGTTTTGTCTTGTGATTCGTTTGTCCGTGTTTCTCTTGGCGGTTCGCTAACATTTATCTAAGATATCTTTAGATTTCCGCCTGCAGTCGTCTCACTTTGCAACTAGATCTGAATTATGTAGGCTGCTTCAAACTTGTCTTTGGTTTTTATTCTCTGTCTTTGATCTACATGCTTTAACCTTTGTGTAAAGCTAGGTTGTTCACGAAATTCTGTCTCGCCTTGGCTTAAGGCTGTGTCAGACCAGTTGACATAGGCTAGAACACCAAGGCTACATCAAAATGTTGTTATGCCCTGCATAGTTATGCGGGGATTGTCTTCAGTCGTGACAAGCTCCTAGCATAACATTATTAGTCTCCAAAATCCCCCGAAGTCGGAGTGCGGCTGCCCACGTGGCGGGGGTAATCAAGAACGCTCACGCACGCAATGTTCTCATCCCTAGCTGACGCATTTGTACCATAGTGTTCAAGTACTTCGGCTGTTCGGATACACACACAGACACACACACACGCACACACACACACACACACACACACACACACACACACACACACACACACACACACACACACACATTCTTATGTTTATGCACTCATTCGCCTCGGGAACAGCAGTGGACTGGTCAGACCATTCACCTCTCTGTCCAGCCCACAGTGAATGGACACATGACTCAGTGCAAGGAACGTCTAGGCGTCAGAAGTGGAGGGTTGTGTTTTTGTCCTTTTATAGGCTGAGCTCCAGACACGGTGAATACAGCGGTTCACTGTCTCCATGGTCATCAAGGTTTGGGACTGTAACCTTTCATCTTGTCAAGCCTTGCCTGGCCAGCCACAGAAACTACACCAGGGACGACAGCTTCGTCTGATGCTTCTTCATTAGCGACAGCTGTCAAAGACACTGAGAACCAGTGCTGGGAGAAATGGATTCCATATTCAGAAGGGCTCTGAACTGACTGACTTGCCTGTAATCAGCACTGACAGATGTGGGCCGTGACGAAACTCAGTTCACATTGATTGCGTCTGTCTGAGAGGCCTGTTAATGACATCACACACACACGCACACACACACACGCACACACACACACACACACACACACACACACACACACACACACACACACACACTACACACACTACACACACACACACACACACACACACACACACACACACACACACTACACACACACACGCACACACACAGACACACACACACACACACACACTACACACACACACACGCACACACACACACACACACACACACACACACACACACACACATACACACACGTCTTACATCACCACACATGAACACCCACCCACCCACCCACATCTCTTAATTACATCTCACACACACGCAACACATACACACACAAGCACTCACTCTCTCACACACACACACACACACACACACACACACACACACACACACACACACACACACACACACACACACACACGCGTTCCCCTTAACCCCCATCTCCCCTCTTCACATCCACACACACATAAACACACAGTCTCACTAACACTTCTAATCCCTAATTACATTGACCACCACAGCAGGGAAAGTTTGTCATGTTCCATATATCACGCTCGTCTTTAAACTGGAAAAACTGTAATAAATGTTAGCGAACCGCCCAGAGAACGTGGACAAACGAGTCACAAGACGAAACACAACTAGTTTCGACCTCTTAGGTCTTCATCAGGTGAGACATTAACGAATAAAACAATGAAAATTCACTTAGCTTTGATCGCTTCAGATCACTTGGTAGGGTTCAGCGCAAGTTGTGTTTCGTCTTGTGACTCGTTTGTCCACGTTCTCTGGGCGGTTCGCTAACATTTATTTAAGATTTGTTTAGATTTCCGCCTGCAGTCCTCTCGCTTTGCAACTAGATGGAAAAACTGTGTCAACAAATGAAGAATAATTCATTTTTATTTGATCACATTTGCATTTTATTCTATATTCATTAAAAAAATCTTTTAACTTATTTCTCTATTTCCATTGAATTTTATTGTCCAATTTATAGGACCAGCTAAAGCTAAAGCTCTGGACAATTGCTGCGGGCTATTTATACACGAAATGGAATAGCTCAGTTGTAGAGCGCCGGACTCGTGATCTTGGTGATCTTGGGGTTGCGGGTTCGAATCTCCGGGGGGCCGTTTCGGTACAGGGGGATTTTTGCCTCGGAGTTAACATTGTTTCTGACTCCATTTCCTAAATAGTCCTTCGACTAAGACTAAAAACCGAGGTTCCGTGTGTGAACGCACGCATAAGATCTTGTACACACGTAAAATCCCATCACCAACTTTCAGAAGAGAAGGC
>CM065740.1:23634108-23639108 GCA_033310375.1 Conus canariensis
AGGCGCCACTGAACACCACCGAAGTGACTCGGCAGCAGTGGGTTGCCTCTTGACTTGATATTGACTGCTCCCTGTGGATTGCCGGTGTCGGGGGTGCGGCGGGACCGACCGGGCTGTGGCTGTGGACGGGGTGTCGGAATGAGCGGCGTGGGTGCACTGTCACTGAGGTGGCACAGAGGTTGGGACAGGAAAAAATAAATGCTAAAAGAAATATCAAAAACAAAAAAGAAAGCAGATCAGCTTTGACATTAAGCGTCAGCGAATCACGTTTTAAGGCACAGAGACAGTCATGAAAAAGAATTTGTTTCTCAGCAACGGCCAAAAACTGCAACATATCAAAACATCATATAGCCATGAAACATACAGTATTCGGTAAAATCTCATGAAAAAAAAAACGTATTTAGTATCGTCTTGCTTCTTTGATCCAATTGGTCGCAACTGGCCCTTCTCTCCAATAAATTAATGTACGCATAAACCATCCGACCAGCATGTCTCATATTTTCTGTACCCGCCAATAAGATGGAGATAAGTGAACTAATAAAGGGCGCGTCTGGCTACAGTATGGTGGAACCGATTAACTTCCATAGGCGGATGAAGAAACGTAAGCATGACAGGGACATTACTGCTGTCGACGCCTGTTCCCTGAGGGTATCTCCCCGTGGCTATTTAAGACTGAGTCCAGTACGCAGAGATATCATGGCAACGAGAAAAGCTTTGATACGAAAATTGTGTGGTGAAATACATAAACGAAATGGCTGCGTCCCAATCAGTTGTCAAATGAAAAGAAAAGCAACAACAGTCAACACCAATGAAATTCTTTTCCAACAGCAGTGTTACCACACGGAGTCAAGAAGTTTTAGTTTCGCATTGCGTTTAAGCCTACATCACAAACAGACCAAACCATTCCACATTCACATCAAAACTGTTAGCATCTTTGAAAATTGCCACCTCTCTGTAACTCTCTCCCACTCTCTCTCTCTCTCTCTCTCTCTCTCTCTCTCTCTCTGTCTCTCTCTCTCTGTCTCTTCTTTTTTCCCCCCATGTTCTAGGCATTGCTCTATTCAGGCATCAATCAGCCGTGCCTGATCGTGACAGGAAACGGAGGCCATCACGCCCAGCCATTGTGTCACGGAGGTATTGGTGGAAAATCACCGAGATTTCCGCTGCCAATGCGTTGATTGGTCAGTTTCGAGGGGAAGCGTAAAAAGGCAAAAGACACACGACTTTTCTTATTGCCTGCAACCGTAATGTTTTTCATAGTGTGTGGCTCCTCTCTCTCTCTCTCTCTTCTCTCTCTCTCTCTCTCTCTCTCTCTCTCTCTCTCTCTCTCTCTCTCTCTCTCTCTCTCGATGCAATCTGGAAACATGATGATCCTTAGAAAATTCGCAATGTCTCTTTCACGCACTGAAAACTGGACATGAACTTATGAACGGAAATTAGATATATGAATAATGTGTTGTAATTGGTTTCAAACGCAAGTGAAAATCTTTTTGTTTATCTTGGTTTGTTTCCTTGAATTATTTCCCCTTGTGATTGTTTACTTGTGTGTTTCTGAAAACAAGTTACTTCCTTTTTGTTGATGACCCGTACTCATTTTTATTTTATTTCAGCAAACGCGTACCCATTGGATACAGGTCGGTGGCCTTACAATTGAAAATTTCAGAGTTCAGAGTTCAGTTCTCTCTCTCTCTCTCTCTCCTCTCTCTCTCTCTCTCTCTCTCTCTCTCTCTCTCACGCACACACACATACGCACATGGAAGCAAGCACCAATACACGCATTGAGAATGCAGAAAATGTGGATCAACAAATAACGACAAAAGACAGATTAAAGTGGGTCAACAAATAACGAGGAAAGACAGATTAATGTGGATCAACAAATAACGACAAAAGACAGATTAAAGTGGGTCAACAAATAACGAGGAAAGACAGATTAAAGTGGATCAACAAATAAGGACAAAAGACAGATTAAAGTGGGTCAACAAATAACGAGGAAAGACAGATTAAAGTGGATCAACAAATAACGACAAAAGACAGATTAAAGTGGATCAACAAATAACGACAAAAGACAGATTAAAGTGGATCAACAAATAACGAGGAAAGACAGATTAAAGTGGATCAACAAATACCGAAAAAAGACAGATTAAAGTGGGTCAACAAATAACGACAAAAGACAGATTAAAGTGGGTCAACAAATAACGAGGAAAGACAGATTAAAGTGGATCAACAAATAACGACAAAAGACAGATTAAAGTGGATCAACAAATAACGAGGAAAGACAGATTAAAGTGGATCAACAAATAACGACAAAAAACAGATTAAAGTGGGTCAACAAATAACGACAAAAGACAGATTAAAGTGGATCAACAAATAACGACAAAAGACAGATTAAAGTGGATCAACAAATAACGACAAAAGACAGATTAAAGTGGATCAACAAATAACGAGGAAAGACAGATTAAAGTGGATCAACAAATAACGACAAAAGACAGATTAAAGTGGATCAACAAATAACGACAAAAGACAGATTAAAGTGGATCAACAAATAACGACAAAAGACAGATTAAAGTGGATCAACAAATAACGAGGAAAGACAGATTAAAGTGGATCAACAAATAACGAGGAAAGACAGATTAAAGTGGATCAACAAATAACGACAAAAGACAGATTAAAGTGGATCAACAAATAACGACAAAAGACAGATTAAAGTGGATCAACAAATAACGAGGAAAGACAGATTAAAGTGGATCAACAAATAACGAGGAAAGACAGATTAAAGTGGATCAACAAATACCGAAAAAAGACAGATTAAAGTGGGTCAACAAATAACGACAAAAGACAGATTAAAGTGGGTCAACAAATAACGAGGAAAGACAGATTAAAGTGGATCAACAAATAACGACAAAAGACAGATTAAAGTGGATCAACAAATAACGAGGAAAGACAGATTAAAGTGGATCAACAAATAACGACAAAAGACAGATTAAAGTGGGTCAACAAATAACGACAAAAGACAGATTAAAGTGGATCAACAAATAACGACAAAAGACAGATTAAAGTGGATCAACAAATAACGACAAAAGACAGATTAAAGTGGATCAACAAATAACGAGGAAAGACAGATTAAAGTGGATCAACAAATAATGACAAAAGACAGATTAAAGTGGATCAACAAATAACGACAAAAGACAGATTAAAGTGGATCAACAAATAACGACAAAAGACAGATTAAAGTGGATCAACAAATAACGAGGAAAGACAGATTAAAGTGGATCAACAAATAACGAGGAAAGACAGATTAAAGTGGATCAACAAATAACGACAAAAGACAGATTAAAGTGGATCAACAAATAACGACAAAAGACAGATTAAAGTGGATCAACAAATAACGAGGAAAGACAGATTAAAGTGGATCAACAAATAACGACAAAAGACAGATTAAAGTGGATCAACAAATAACGACAAAAGACAGATTAAAGTGGATCAACAAATAACGAGGAAAGACAGATTAAAGTGGATCAACAAATAACGACAAAAGACAGATTAAAGTGGATCAACAAATAACGACAAAAGACAGATTAAAGTGGATCAACAAATAACGACAAAAGACAGATTAAAGTGGATCAACAAATAACGACAAAAGACAGATTAATGTTTATTTTAGTGACAACATTCTTTTCTCTCATGTGTATCATGTGTATCATGTGTGTCATGTGTATCATGTGTATCATGTGTTCGTATGTGTATAGATTAAAGTCTATTTTACAGACAGAATTCTTTCCTCTCATATTTCTTTGTGTGTTTAATTGTTTGTTGGCTTGTTTGACCCCCCCCCTCCCCCCCCCCTCCCCCCCCCCCCCACCCCACTGGCGTCATGCTACATCTGCCAACTTTCTGCTGGAGCCTTCCAGGCTGATGGCACCGGGTGTGCACAGACACACTGACTCTGTGGACACCCTGGCACTGCTCCCAGTTCCAACTGGTCTCAGATTACATCATCGTCTGACTGCTCCATCTTTCCGCAGGTAGTTACGACAAAAAAATGATGCTGTGCTCTTTCGATTTTATTCTATCCGCCCTTAGATATAATTTTCACCGTTTTCAAATGGAAAGAAAAGCGATAATAGTCACCACTATTGAAATTCTTTTTCCAACAGAAGCGTTTTCATTTCTGTCGCTGCTTACCACACGGAGTCAGGAAGTTAAGTTTGGCATTGTCTTTAGTCTTCATCATAAACAGACTCAGCTGGGGGTTACTTTCGTGTTCTCCTAAGTTTTTAGTGCCGTCTTCCGATTGCAGATCAGAAGGTCAGAAGTGGAAACCCGCTGAGAAAATGGAAGAGACAACAGTACAGATAATAAAAAAGTCGGAAGTGGAAACCCATTGAGAAAATGGAAGAGACAACAATACAGATCAAAAAGTCAGGAGTGGAAACCCACTGAGAAAATGGAAGAGACAACAATACAGATAAAAAAGTCAGAAGTGGAAACCCACTAAGAAAATGGAAGAGACAACAATACGGATCAAAAGGTCACAAGTGGAAACCCGCTGAGAAAATGGAAATGACAACAATACTAAGGGAAAAAGATCAGAAGCTTTGAAATGTGAGCGACGTTCGAATTGGTTCAACCATGCAAATGTCGTCCAGTTCGCGGCTAGTCTTGCGTTGCACATGATGCAGGTAAACCACACAGAACATCCTAGCCGGTGAAGTTCGTTTGGAAAGGCCACACTTGAACGATGTCGACATTAAGTATTTCTTTCTTTTCTTTCTGCGTACGCAGGCTGATACTCCTGCGGACACTGCCTGTATAGACAGGCAGTGGAGTTTTGTGTGTATGACCGTTTTTCATCCCGCCATTAAGGCAGCCATACTCCATCTTCGGGGAAGATGCATGCTATGTGTAAAGTGTCATCCATACCAACGGCCAAACTGGCCTTCTCTTCCGAAAGTTGGTGATGGGATTTTACGTGTGTGCAAGATGTTGTGCGTGCGTTCACA
>CM065740.1:23641608-23644108 GCA_033310375.1 Conus canariensis
GACGATAGTGATGATGATGATGATGACGATGATGAAATGGTAAAGTTTGTTTCCAAGCGTAATGAGCAAGCACCTGTCTTTTTTTTTTGTTTTCATCCGGCCACTGCCCTACAAAGGGGCTACCCAGCTAACAGTGTAAAATGTGATTGTACTTATCCTTCAGCACACACACACACACACACACACACACACACACACACACACACACACACACACACACACACACACACACGCACGCACGCAAGCATGCTCGCACACACACACACACACACACACACACACACACACACACACACACACACACACACACACACACACACACACACACACAAGCGCGTGTGCACGCACACATACAAACATGCACACCCTGTAAACTAACATAGTAAAGCAAAATCGAAACACATAAACTGATTAAAGAAATTAAAAACATACAAAGTATCAAATGAGAGAGAGAGAGAGAGAGAGAGAGAGAGAGAGAGAGAGAGAGAGAGAGAGAGAGATTATTGATGATAGGCCATTGCCCATAATGAAACGGTGTGTGAACATCATACAATCCCATGTAATAAAAAAAAAAGTAAGAATGAATTAAACAAAATTTTTTAACAAGTGCCAATATCCACATGCAGAAAGAAAACAAAAACAAATGAGTATATTACATCTCTATGCTGTTGCTAGTTCTCTACACGTAAATGCTTTATACAGGTACAGGGAGAAGTTTCGTACATCGTGAGACCTGTGTAAGGACATTAGTCAACTCAGCTTGAATGACGAAGGTTGTCGATGTTATTTAGGTTTTATAAATCATTCTCGAATACCTCATAGCACTGGACAACAGAGATCAGAATGCACTTCGTTTTCTTCTGCTTTTTTTTCTGTCCCATCTTCTGTGCCACCTCAGTGGCATTGCACCCACGCCGCTCATTCCGTCACTCCGTCCACAGCCACAACCCGGTCAGTCCCACCGCAGCCCCGGCACTGGCAAGACACAGGGAACAGTCAATGTCAAGTCTTCAAGAGGCAACCCAACGGAGGAGACACTGCACTGCTGCCGAGTCACTTCGGTGGTGTTCAGTGAGGCCTGTTCTGATCCAACATATACGCAGGACACCACCTACTAAGCCCCCTACTGACGACAATAATTGCTTAGTCGAGGAGCCGGCGTGAGTGAGCTCTCCCTCCGGAGGGCGCCACCACGTCCGTCCAACGACAGCCCCTATGGACTCACCGATACCGCTGACCCCGACGGAACTAAACCAAGCCCACAGACGTGGAGAGGACATCGAAACTGAGGTCACCATGAGAGCAGGGCATGAAGGGCCACAGAATTTGAGACTTTTTTATGCTGATCGATGAGAATGAGGATGATGAAGATGATGCTACGGATTTCCATTCTGGTCTGAGACTGCATGACAGGGCTGTACTCTACACTTCCTTTCGTAATATATCCCGGCATCAACCAGGCCCGAGAGATACAGACGCCTGCAGTGTTGGTCAGGAAATTTGAGCAACACTCTCAGAGACGCGACGCATCCATTAAGTGGATGAAACTCGACTGTGTGGCCCCAGTCTTCCCAACTGAGTCCGTAGCAAACTCTACTCTGGGTAGGAGCTGGTCGGGGCAGAAAAATCTCACATGACTCTGATGGGAATCGAACCCGCGACCTTCCAGCCGGGAGTCCGCGACGCTAACCACTTCGCCACGGAGACTGGTTTTTCTTCTGCTTCTTTGCACTTCTGTCAACAGAGAGAGAGAGAGAGAGAGAGAGAGAGAGAGAGAGAGAGAGAGAGAGAGAGAGAGAGAGAGAGAGTGAGAGAGAGAGAGAGAGAAAGTCAGACTGACAGAGAGAGAGAGAGAGAGAGAGAGAGAGAGAGAGAGAGAGAGACAGACAGACAGACAGAAAGACAGAAAGTCAGACAGACAGAGAGAAATAGAGTGAGAGAGAGAGAGAGAGAGACAGACAGACAGACAGACAGACAGGCAGACAGACAGACAGACAGACAGAAAGTCAGACAGACAGAGAGAAATCGAGTGAGAGACAGAGAGAGCACAAAACAGAAGTGGTGAGATTGTCTCCTTTAGGTACCAGAGCACTAAAAAAAAAAAAAAAAAAGAATAGTCGGAGTCTATTGCTAGCAGTAGGGCTGTAGGCGTACGGGTGTCTCGACATCTTTTTTGATAACAATAATTCTGACACTTTTTTTTTTCTTTTTTTAAAGATTTCGTCTACTACTCTCACACACCTACATACACGCAACACACACACACACACACACACACACACACACACACACACACACACACACACACACACACACACACAGCACGCACGCACACAGTCTTCTTTCCTTTGAATTATGACTTGCTTCCCATTACAACGCCTCTGTCTTGTTCGAAAAAACGTCTGTCATTTCTGGCTCTTCTCTCTCTCTCTCTCTCTCTCTCTTCTCTCTTTGTCTGTCTGTCTTCATATCTGTCTATCTGCCGGTTGGTCTGTCTGTC
>CM065740.1:23649108-23654108 GCA_033310375.1 Conus canariensis
GATAAAAGAACTGATTCCTGATATCATTTGAAAATCGAAAGCTTAACGCAAAGTTAACTAATTTTGTGTACTTTTTCTTTTCTGAATAATCGAAAGGTAGGATCCGATTCATTATGTTTCCTATAACTATAACGATGAAGAAAATCTGAACTTTGACATTTTATACCTTAGACGACGGTCCATTTTTATGATAGTTAGACTTGAATACCATATATAAATCTAAATTGCCTTTTCAAAGCAAATTTGAACATAACTTGGCCATTTTGGCCATCTGCAATGGACCAGTTTATTTCCAAAAGCCAGCACAAATTTTGTTATGACCCCGACACTCTGTTACAACCAAAGTTCGTATAATGAAACCCTCTGTTCTGAAACGAAGCTTTATCCTTTAGCATCCAAATCACATAACACAATGATGTCCTGAGCAACCTCGAATTTTCGTTTAATTCAACCAACAACATGTACACGTACAGCTTGCGGCAGAATTCAAATACATTGGATGGCTACTTATTTTCAGCGTAAGCTAGTCAGGTCTTTTCATGCTTTATCCCAGAAACCTGTTTATATAATATTGTTATAAATAAGTGGACATTTTCATCATAATTGGCAGAACCACAATGGCTTCAAATGTCAGCTCTGCACTGTGCAGTAGGCTGTATTTAATTAAGAAGTCAAACAATGATTTTAAAAGGATCTAAAGACTGCTTTCAGAGAAACACACACACACACACACACACACACGCGCGCGCGCGCGCGCGCGCGTGCGCACGTACGCACGCACGTACACACACACACACACACACACACACACACACACACACACACACACACACACTATAGATATATTCACAGAGAGAGAGAGAGAGAGAGAGAGAGAGAGAGAGAGAGAGAGAGAGAGAGAGAGAGACTCGTGACTTTAATGTGAGGCCATCAGCCTATTCACATGAGTACGCAACAAGAAAAAAATCAATTTTATATACTTAGAACAAAATTTATCATGATTGCAACAAAACATTCTTCCATGACAGTATGTACATGCAGAATTCTATCTTAATTATACATAAATGCTTCTTAGTACATTCTTCCTTATGAACATAATATAAGTATATATATTATTATTTTAAAACTCATGATATGAATGCTGAGAGAGAGAGAGAGAGAGAGAGAGAGAGAGAGAGAGACGCTTGACGCTTGACGCGCGCTTTCAGCCGCGCCATTTATTGTGGGGCCCTCGGCCCGTCCATAGGAGTACGCGACATACATTTAAACATGACAACAACAAAAACATTTGATTGAAACGTTGATTGTAAAATATTTTGTTTTCTGTTTAGAATTTCTGTTCTTCCTATATCGTCAATATTACTATTACATATGGATTTCTCTCGTTTTTAAGGCATAGAAGATGTACATCTTATGATTTCAGTATTATCGTTTTGTAGCAGACTTTCCAGTGTGATTGCGTTTCTATTACTAAAATGTTTGAAAATGTATTTTGCTCGCAATTGCCTGTAATTGGGACACCACATTAAGAAGTACATTTCTGTTTCTACTGTTGGGCAGAAGGGGCATGTTGTTATAGCTTGATTATCTATATATTTTTTATTGCCATGCAGTTCGTTTATTCCTAATCGTAGTCTTGTCAATGCTTTTCTGAACTTCGCGATTGTGATTGCGCGAAAGTATTCTTCAGTTTGGTGAATAGTTTTAAACGTATGATATGTTGTAAATCGTTCACTATTCGCTATTTTGTTGTGCCAGTTCTGTTTGTAACAATCTATGATTCTTTGTTTTAGTGTTATGATAAATCTTTGCTCATTTTCTACGCCTTCATTCAACCAGACTTCAGAAAAGCCATACATATCCAAACAGCGTTTAACTTCCAGCGCCCAGTTCTGTGGTTTGTCAATTTCTGTTTTTTCTCTTTCATATGCTTGTCTAGGTATCCTGTCTGGAGTCATCTTCATTAATTTGAACCAATACCTGATTGCTTTTATTGAACTATCTATACTCATCGGATATCTTCCTAGTTCTCCGTATACTAAGTTGTTTGGCGTTTTTCTCCCTACCCCCATGTATCTTTTACATGCGAATAAATGTATATTTTCCACCGCTGAATAACGAGTCAAACCCCATACTTCTGCTGCGTACAGTAGCAGTGATTTGACCTGTGTATCAAATAGCTTAAAAATATATTTATATCTAAGTGTCCTAAACTATACATTGTTTTCATTATTTCACTTATTTTCCCTTTCGCCCTTCCTGCATATTCTGAAAGTGAAATATCTACTGAGAGTTTAGTCGTTAGAGTGAAACCTAAATATTTGTAGCTGTTTACTACCTCAATTTCTTCCCCTTTGTATTTCCATTTTTCTAGTCTGCCAAGGTATCCTCCTTTTCTAAAGACCATGATTTTTGTTTTTTGGAGATTAACCTTTAGTCCAATGCGGTCCGAGGCTTCCTGTAGGTTCTTAATTTGGTTTTGCAGACCTGCTGGTGTTCTTGCTATTAAAGCGATGTCATCAGCGAATAGAAGTGAAAATATTTCTGCCTTTCCGGGTAAGAATTGATATCCGTGTCTTCCTTTAGCTGTGACATTGTCTGCAACTTCTGTAATTAGTAATGAAAAGATTAGGGGGGACAGTAAGCACCCTTGTTTCACTCCTGTGTGACATTCAAAGAATTCTGTTAGTTCAGTTCCATGTCTTACACATGCTTGTACTGTTTTATAAATAGCTTTTAGCATGTTAAGCATCTTCGTAGATATTTTGTGTTTCTGTAGGATTTCCCAGAGTTTTTCTCTATTTACTCTGTCAAACGCTTTCTGATAATCAATGAAGGCTACATACAATTTATTTCTTCTTCTGCCGTATAGGTAGTTACTTATCATGGATGTTAGAGTGAAAATATGATCTACTGTTGAGAAATCTTTCCTGAAGCCTGCCTGTTCTTTGCTAATTTTATTTTCTGCTTCTGCCCAATCATACAGTCTTCTGTTTAATATTGCTGTGTAAATCTTGCTTATGATGCATAATAAGGATATTCCTCTATAGTTTCCTGGATTCTGTCTATCTCCTTTCTTGTGTAGTGGTATAATCACCGCCCTTGACCATTCTATGGGGAAGTAGCTATCTTGAGAGAGAGAGAGAGAGAGAGAGAGAGAGAGAGAGAGAGAGAGACAGACAGACAGACAGACAGACAGACAGACAGACAGACAGACAGAGACAGAGAGAGGGGGTGGCAGACAGAGAGAGAGAGAGAGAGAGAGAGAGAGAGAGAGAGAGAGAGAGAGAGAGACAGAGACAGAGAGCCAGAGAGAGACACACACATACACACACAGAGGGGACAGACAGACAGACCGACAGAGAGAGAGGGAGAGAGAGAGAGAGAGGGGGTGGGGGGGGGGGGGAATGATAAGCTATATCACAGCCCGGGTCTTTTTCTGACTGTCTTTTAAGCCTGGCCAGTGATCTTTCTCACAACCCAGCAACCATTACCTCAGCTGTGCAAAACGAAACAAAAACGAAAACAAGCAAAATATTTCTATCCATTGCCGCTTAATGTCTCTCCAGTCTCCCCTAGTCTGATCCTCAGTGTATCTGTTGAAAACTTTGTCCAAGTTTTATTTGTTTGGAACTTTTGTCTTACGTCAATGCGGTGTTCTTCTCAACTTCATTTGTTATTTGTTGTTGTTGTTGAAGTTGCACTACTTGTGACTGTTTTCAAATTTTCGCAGGCATTTTCAGAGAAAAGACCAGCATTAGTCCAGAACACGACAGCTTATGAGGTTTTATTGGTTCTGGATAGCTGTGCTGAAAAAAAAAAAAAAAAAAGAGACTCCTACCGATAAAACAAAACAAAAAACAAAAACAACAACAACAACAAAAACAACAACAACAACCCCCCAAAAAACCCCCCACTTCTTTCTCTGACTCATCTTCCGTGTTCTCTAAGGGAGATTACTCTCACCTTGCTAATTTCGAATCCTGCTTACACAGAGGCTGATCAAGCCACAGCCCCCCAGCTTCGGCAGTCAGTGAACACGAGGGACGTAATAAGGCAGCCATCCAGAGGACACACTGCACTGCTCCTGATAATGTTTCATTTTCAGATAAATCTCCCCCCCCCCCCCCCACACACACACAGAGGTACACAATCAGTAGGAGAATGTAGCACAGGGTGAAGAACACGTAGTAAAAAAAAATGGGAAAGAAACCGTGTTGACTGAACAATCTATACAGTAAATAAACGGATGAATATCGTGCAGGCTGAATGCCAGATGTAGTAATATAGGTTAATACATTGCTTTCTGGGCATTCCCTGGATGCAGACTGTCCCACACCGGCCAATGACCTGCAAGGGGTCTTGTGGTCAAATTTGTGTGCAGCGATAGCTTAAAGCATTTTCCACTGGCTGAGGCACACCTTGATGATTGACAGCGAAATAGTGCGGCCGTGCCAGCAACTCGTGCGATCCTGCTGAAGGTAAGTTTTGAAAATAATGAAGCCAAAGCGGGTGTTGTACGTGGTAAAGCTGCACCGTTCGTGAGCAGCAGCTTCCACTGAAGTCATGCGCAAACTCAGTTTAGAGTTAAAATCAAAATGGTAGCACTCATGAACTTGGTACCATCAGTCTCGATTCTGAATAATGAACCATCTTGGGTGGAAAACCCCTCCAACGAGAGCCACCATTTTGCGCTAAGCAGTAAGCTCCGATCTCCCTTGATAACGTGTCAGTGGTTTCTGTACAAGCGCTGTGATTTGCACCATCTCACAACCTCAATGGCCAGTGTTGTGCAAGCAGCTTTCACTAAGGACCAGACAGCTGGTTTAATCGGGTGGCAGTGCGTGTCAGATTCCCCGCTGACAAGGACAACCCACGGCCATTGTGGTGGGCGGGAATGAGGCGAGAGTAACACTATCACAACAAGGAACTGACCGCAACCTTTGGTCCCCCCACTGGGGTGTTGGGTCATGAGAAGGGGGACTTGGCATGGCACGGCA
>CM065740.1:23661608-23664108 GCA_033310375.1 Conus canariensis
AGTGTGTTCTACAACTGACGCCCAGTGTGTCCTACAGCTGACGCCCAGTGTGTTCTACAGCTGACGCCCAGTGTGTCCTACAGCTGACGCCCAGTGTGTCCTACAGCTGACGCCCAGTGTGTTCTACAGCTGACGCCCAGTGTGTTCTACAGCTGACGCCCAGTGTGTACTAGAGCTGACGCCCAGTGTGTCCTACAGCTGACGCCCAGTGTGTCCTACAGCTGACGCTCAGTGTGTTTTACAGCTGACGCCCAGTGTGTCCTACAGTTGACGCCCAGTGTGTTCTACAGCTGACGCCCAGTGTGTACTAGAGCTGACGCCCAGTGTGTTCTACAGCTGACGCCCAGTGTGTACTACAGCTGACGCCCAGTGTGTTCTACAGCTGACGCCCAGTGTGTACTAGAGCTGACGCTTAGTGTGACATAGAGCTGACGCCCAGAGTGTCCTTGTACCATTTGGTATATGTCATGTCCACAAACCTGGCCCAAAGAGGCCAAGCTCATTGGCACACATACTTATGAAAAGACAGTGTTATTTCGTATCTCTAGGGACTGAAGGAAGAGGTGGTGGAATATTTTTGAACCTGTCCAACACCGTCGGGTTGATTTCTGCATCACATCACGTTTGATTTTAAAGGACTAATCGATGTCTATTTGTTTGGTACCAGTTTTGGATTTCCTCACAAATGCTAGTTGTATATTGTACTTTTTAAGAAGTTTTCCACAGTGGCTAAGTTAAGACACTTGTTAATCTTGGTAACTGATTTAGGAAACAGGTAACATTGGTAGGACATTCACTGCTTTCATATTGTTTCGTTTTTCGGGCCAGATCTACCATAAATCAAATGATAATTTCATAATGTATACAGCAGCTGCATTTAACATTTTTTATGTATATATTGCCTGCCTCAGTTTCATATCAAATAATATGCTTATTTTTGTGTATTTATTATTCTTATTTAGCGCGGTAGCTATTCAAGCGTCTGACCTACTTTGAGCGGAAAAATTTACGACTTGTACCATTTGCAAACAGCCGTTAGCAGGCCTTTTGTCAGTGCACTAGTCAATACTGCTACTGATCACAGGTTCGAAGATACGTAATCTTTTGTAACATTGAAAATATTACTGAATATTTTTTTATGAGTATTTACCGCCTTTAACATTTGGAGACATGTTCATGTAGGCAATATCTGAAAAGAATTCATCAATATTCACTATGCTGCCAGCTATCGTTTGCTAGTGCTTGCAAATGCCAAGAAAACGCAAAGATTAAATTTTTACCACGTACGCACACGTTACAATCCTGATTAATCCTCTAGGGCATGGAGGAGATTAAGTTTTCTATAACTCTTAATCAACATCACGTGAATCAAAAAGAAAACGGACGGCTCGTATATTTACGTGGATCTCCTAGGGGTGTGGAAATACATTTCTGTCAAAAACCTCTAGGAAGACAATTGAAATAGCAAATTAGCAAACAGTACACCAGAAACTGTCACGTGATTTTAACTGAAGTGACTAACGACGAAAAAGCAGAAGAGCACACAAAACAAAGTGTGAAGTAACGCAGTTTTATGCACGACACAAAACAAGACAAGAAATTTTTCGGCAATAAAGCCTTCCTCAGCGACAAAACAATAAAAACAGTACAGACATTAACATGCGCAATACTCCCCTTGTGAAGCCAAAGTGGTGAATCACTTTTTTTTTTTTTGCCGAACATTTCTTGTCTTGTATTGTGTCGTGCATTAAAACTGCATTACTTCACACTTTGTTTTGTGTGCTCTTCTGCTTTTTCGTCGTGTTCCGGTAACGCTGCAGTTTGTTTCATTTGCCTGAAGTGGCTAAACTTTTGCTGATGTTAGCAGATGACTATTACCAGCTGACAAGAAACTGTAAAGCTCAAACATTTATATAGTGTGAACATACTTCGTGGGTATATGTTTCTTTCTAAGATCCGATATTTGATAGATTACAGGATAACGTGGAATTCATCTGCAAAAGCACCCATACCACAATTTTAGCAAATACAATTTTCATGGAGAGTTCCATTCCGTCTGCTTAACATGAAAACTACTCTGAAAATGAATTAAATGGGAAAATGAACATATCTGGTAACTGTATAATGTACTGTTCTTCCAATAAACTTTCTTAAAATTTGTATGTAAAAGATATTTAGTGCTTAGCTCTGACACTTCACTCACAATTATTTTGAAGAGCAAACGTAACATTTTTCCAAAATGCATCTTTTGAAGAGAAGAATTGTGATCACCAGACGCATTCAAGGCCAGTATTAAATAAAGCATTATGGATGTAATCAATCTTTGGTGAATGATATACATTGTTAACATGTAGATCATACAGAACAGCATATAGTTTGGAAAAATGTTTTGAATCATCCGAGATCAATATTCACCAAAAGCATTCGTTCTGTTATCAACCATTACGGAAACAGGAATTAAACCAGTTTCCTAATGCAGCACAGCAGTTATTGTGCTTCT
>CM065740.1:23669108-23671608 GCA_033310375.1 Conus canariensis
GTCTCACTTTCTGTGCGTGAGGGTGTTTAATTACGTGCATGCACGCGCGAGCGTGTGTGCATGTGTGTGTGTGTGTGTGTGTGTGTGTGTGTGGGTGTGGTGTGGTGCCCGTGCATGCGTGCATACGTGCGTGCGTTCGTGTGTGTGTGTGTGTGTGTGTGTGTGTGTGTGTGTGTGTGAGAGAGAGAGAGAGAGAGAGAGAGAGAGAGAGAGAGAGAGACTCTGTTTCTCTGTCTGTCAGTCTGTCTGTCGTTTCCCGTATAATCACAGCGTGGGGCAGAAAATACAAGCAGGACACAGGAATGTGGAACACTATCAACACAGCCCACACCTAGTTATCACAGCAATCAGATCATCATAGGACAGGAAACCTGTGTCACAGTCACAACTGCCGGGTCCATGTTCATGTCATGGTGCCACCTGACGTGTTTATCAATGGAATGTCTTGCTTGTCAGGTGCAAATGCACAGGCCGTGTAGATTCGCGTGATCTTTCGTGTGAAGGATGTCGGCTTGAATGGGAAGCTTATTTTGTTGTTCGTGTGGATATCTATCACTTCGGAAGATGTTTTTAGATGAAGAGTGGGTGGATGGGTTGGGAATCTGCATCTTCAGAGGCAACACGTAAATTGCTATTTAATAAGGTTAAAATCGAGGGATTCGCAGAATTCGGCGCGAATTACTAAGTGTGCTTCTCTTGAGGTCACGGGTATTGGCAGATTCATGCGGATTGTACTTGGACAGACGTAATGATGCCCTCCAGAGGGAGAGCTCTCTCACGCTGTTCTGCGACCAAGCAATTACTGTCGTCAGCAGGGGGTTGTAGTATGTGGAGTCCTGCGTATGTGGGGATCAGAACAGGCATCCAGATCACAACCGAAGTGAGTCGGCAGCAGCGCAGTGTCTCTTTAGGCGTGTTGTCTCATGACGTCTTGACACTGACTGCTCCCTGTGGATTGTCGGTGCCGGGGCTGCGACGGGAAAAGCCAGGGTGTGGCTGTGGACCGGAATCAGAATAAACGGCGTGGGTGCTACGGCCATGAGGCGGCATTAGGGAACCCCCTTCCCCCCGCCCCCCCCCCCCCCCCCTGCGAATTAAGTAGCTCGGCACATACATCTAATATCATTATCAAAAGTTGATCCTAACAGCCCTTCTGCATCCCAGGAGCGTTAGACTTCTCTTTAGGAAAATGAAGAATGCAAAGCGATCGACTTTAAATGTCTTTTGGGTACAGACAAATAACAGAGTGAAAGCAGCCACAAGGTTGAATAGACACAAACTTCGCTGAAATATAAAGAAATGGAAGACACAATCTTCAGTGATGAAATAACAACTGCTATCAAGTCGAACGAAGGAGTTAAAAGTTTTGAGAAACGCGAAAGAAAAAAAAATCAGTGCTTTATTTTGGGCAGTGTTGTTATGGATTAAAAATCTTACACGTTGAATTCCATTCTACTTTTTTGGGGAGAAGAGCATGCCCTTATGTGCGGGTGAGATGAATGACACAAAAAGAAGATACTCATGATACTGGCGCGGTGTTCAGATGTAGTCCACGAACACGGAATATGGCTACCTTAACTGTAGGATTAGTACCTGTTTCATGCGAAAAAGTCTGACAGACGGTGAACCTCAGAGTTCTAGCCGACTTAACGATGGAGAGAGAGAGAGAGAGAGAGAGAGAGAGAGAGAGAGAGAGAGAGAGAGGGAGAGAACAAGCGCCAGCAGAGCTTTTGGGGTTAGTCAATAAGATTATTCAATCTCATGACCCATCAGCCCAGCAATGCACCCGACGAGCTTTCTGTGTCTTTGACAGTCCAACAAGCAAACCCGATACCCTCTGAGCCGCTTCTACAGGTCGCCGAGAACATTCCTGTGTTCGCCCCCGACACCAGTATCCACCAAAATACACTGAGGTATGACAACATGCGCTGGGATTGGCTCTTTATAACTGAGTGCTTTGATCGATGCTTGGTATAAGCTGGGGTGCGAGAGGTTCCACGCATGTATTAGCCGATGTAGCTCCGACCTTTTCCCCTGCTCCTCCTCTTTTTTCTGTTCGTCGCACCTGTTATCTATGGATACCTGGACTTCTGTCGCCAGTACAAAGGAAAGCAGCCAGATATCTGGGTTAGAAAAGTCGGACTGCATTATCGCGGCCACACTCACAGTAACATCAAAGCTTTCAGGCCTGTAATGCAGAGGGAAGGTTTGCCAGGAGTTATTTAACCTTTCCAAAGGCCTCATACCTTATTTCTGCACCAACCTGAGCGATTTTACGGTTGGACAATCCTGGGAAGAATACGTCACCTTATAACACATTGAAGATGTTCCTCAGCTGCATGCATGTCATGGAATATTTTTTTCTTTTCTTCCTTTTTTTCTGTAACGATTACTTCCCTTTATTTTACATGACGTAGCAAGAAATGAAGCACTGATGAAATTACGAATAGTTAAAAGAGTGCCTTTAATCAGAGGACACTGGGTGGAAAGCTTAACACTA
>CM065740.1:23676608-23681608 GCA_033310375.1 Conus canariensis
TGACTCAGACAGATTCAAAGTTGATTTCATTTTATTGCAAGCACAGACGATTACATGACCCTCCATTTTTTTTCTGTCATCCGCAAGATTTTTCACTCCAAAATTCTTGTGCCCAGCCGATGGTGTAGGAAAGGGAAGAAGTAATGCATATTTCTGCTATATTCTTGACGCCTGACATCGAATTGATCATACTGACCCGAAATTCCAGGACAAATCGTCTTTTTCTCTCCATTGTTTTTCGCAGAAGCAGAGCAATGTCCGTTTATTCAAGGTATCAATATTCAACCTGTGCGGTAATCCCTGGCTTCTAACCTTACTTGTTCACCACTTTAAAGTCTTATTGCAAACTGTTCTCCCAGCAATCCTCTTTAAGGTGTACTTAAAGTGTACTACCCACACTCCTCTGCTCATGTGAAACGTGGACAGTGTACCAACGGTATGCCAAGAAGCTGAATTACTTCAACGCAACCTGCATCTGAAGACTGTGAAACATAAAATGGCAGGACAAAATCCCAGACACATGGGTGCTCGACCAAGCAGGCCTGCTGAGCATCCACACCATCCTGATGCTGTCTCAGCTTCATTGGGCAGGTCATGTAGCTCGCCAGAGACTCTTCTACGGTGAGCTGCAACCAGGAAAGCGTTACCGTAGAGGTAAGAAGAAACACTTCAAAAACACTCTCAAAACATCACTGAAAGCGTTTAACATCAAGCCTGACACATGGGAACAAACTGCTATGGGTTGAGCTAGATGGCTCTACTCTATCCACAAAGGTGCCAATTCATGTGGAGAAAGGAGGACAGCTGCAGCGCAACAAGAAAGACAGGCAAGGAAAGCCCGCGCCAGCAGTCAAAGGCAGGTCTCCCACATTGCCTGTCCATGCTGTCACCGCACATTCCATGCAAGCATCGGCTTGATCAGCCACCTGCGTATCCACAAATCATCGCACCTTTCCTCAACCCCAAGATGACTGAAGTGGTTCTCGGCGATTCGACAGACGAAGAACAACCCCTGAGCTCTCACCTTACTTGTTTACCTATTTAAAGTGTTATTGTATGCTCTACTCTTCAAACAAAATATTAACAGCCTATAGAAGCAAAATTAGAATGATCGAATTTAGTCTGGTTGGTGTGTGGCACATGAAAAGGTGACACAGACTTCAAGAGAAAGCATAAGCAATGAATCATATTTTAGGCTCAGGTTCTCGTTCATAAAGATAGCTTCCACTCAGCAGCCGGCGAGGCGAAGTGGTTAGCGTTGTGGACGCCAGGCTGGGAGATCGTGGGATCGATTTCAACCAGAGCCACTCATTTGTGGGGTTTTCTGCCCCGACCAGCTGCTACTAAGAGTTAAGTTCACTGGGACCACACACACCGAGTCGAGTCGAGTTCCACTCACTTGATGGATAGAGGAGATGGATGCTCAAATTTCCTGACCAACACTACATGTAGGCTATCTGTATCTCTCGGGCCTGGGTGACGTTAGAACATATTATGAAAGTAAGCGTAGAAGAACACGGTCGGTCATGCCGTCTCAGACCAGAATAAAATCCTCATCACCATATTCATTATCCTCATCTTATCTGCTTGTCTTCATGGCTTAATAGGTCGGCCAGTGATCACTGGGTAACACTCATGACCATATGAAAATCACAGAGTCCACGACAAGCAATTCATGCATGCAGAGAAATCCTCACATGTAAAAGCCCCAGCACCGCGTCACCCGGCAAGATTACTTAGTCCAGTCAGTATCCCAAACCCAATCCTGTTTGCCTTGACAGAGTGTGAAGCCGATCCCTCTATTCACGCCGCTAAATTTTTTTTCACGCAAATCTCATCAACTCCACTCTTACTCACGTCCGGTGTTGCTAATCAATCCATGGCTGAGTGAGACCAAACCAGCCTTGGCTTATTGCATAAATGTTTAGTGGACACATCGGTATTCCATTGAATCTTTAATGATATGGCGTGGATAAAACTTCTCACACATATTGAAAGAGCTAAGGATTTTTGGAATATAATTCATCGAAATAGTTTTTTTACGAAGGAAACACGCACGAATTATTTCCAATTATATAAGGTTCAAACCCGTTCATACTTCTCATTTGCCAAGTGTTCATATTGTGCAAAATAAAGATTTCATTGACGATGCCACAGTTTACAATCATATAAATCAGGTTATTTCAAGGAAGACGGTCGTTAATGAGTGTCTGGATTAATGAACTGATTCAAACAGATACCTAAATATCAAGGACTGTGATATAGAATTTTTTCAGTGGTTACACGGAAATGTCCATTGGTGATATAAATAGCAATTTTTGAAATAATGATTATGAAGTTCAGATGGCAACAATGGTTGAAAGAAACGCCCCGAATGGTGACCATCAAACTTAGTTTAGAAGAAGACACTCGGCTATGTGTCATTTGGCCCATTCAACAAAACGCAGAAATGCTCTTCAGGCACCAATGAATGTCAGTCTAAGCTTATACTCAAAGAGCATTTGGACGAAGTAGCGTGTCTGCTCCAACTGGTTTATCAGCACATGAAAACTGTTACACTGTTAGGAAAGGGAAGTGACTTACACGCTGTACTTTGCTACGTGCTGCAATGTGCATCCTCACTACTGATGTTATAACTGCTCGTCTTTTTTGCAGATTTTCATACAGAGTTTACGAGGAACTGGCTCTCTGTCTGGTGCTTATTGGTTCTATACTGAAAGATGACCTGAAATACAACATTCCATCGATGTATGAAAATAGATATGATTTATGAAATGAAAAGTTCGAAGGAGAGCGTGTTACAATTTGTTGGAGTGATTGAAACAGAAAGTTGTATGAGTACTATTCTCCATTCAGGGTTTAATGTACAATAGAAACAGCAGAACAAACCAAGTCGAACTGCTTTTGTTTTGTTGGTTGATGACACTGTTTTGTTATCACAAACTGAAAGTAATTTCACAGACCAGAGAAACAGTTCTCCTACTGCAGCATCTCGGTTACGGCTCACAGTGGACATGGAGAACAGTTAACAGTGTTTTGGAAAGATGGTTTTCTGGCAACCCTGGAAAGAAGGTTCTGTAACTATTCATAACTGGCATAAGTAAATCCATATCCATGGCAGGAAACACCGTTCTCTATGAAATTGAGGTTCACTCACACGTGCCGTGACCAGGCCAAAAGGGAAGAGGGTTGCGATGTATACCTTTAGCAAGAAAGACAGGCCTTTAACAATTCTTCAGATCGAAATTACTGTTGAAGGCTGTTATTAATTCTCAGATATGGTCCATGTTGATGAATGATCAAGTAATAAGATTAGATATCTTCAGTTTGTTCCGAAAAAAAGTATACTGAGTGTAAGTAACAAAAACTGAACGAGTTTCTTGAAGAAGAATTAGATTTTGCTTGACTGGAAGTACTCCCGTCAGTGGTATTCTGTACTGGCTTATGCTGACAAAGATATGGACTTCCGTTGAAGGTATTTAAAATGTTATTGAATCTTGCCTATATGATGCGGAAAAAAGAGAACAAAGAAGATTTGTGATTTACTGAGAGCGTATTTTTCTGTCTCTTTTAGTCTCTATGAAAATATCAGTGTAATGTTGTGTATGTTCGTCTGGTAATGTATTTCAGCAAAAACTTGTTTATTGTGGATGGCTGACTTGAAAGTTCCAAAATAATGATAATAGTGGTAGTTTTTCCACATGATTGAGAACTATATTCGTCGTTAGACATAAATGTCCACGACGCATGTAAACAAAATTGTAATTTGGTAGATCTGATTATGTTGGGTATATTTAAAGATAAAAACGGTACATTGCAAATGCAATGCATTGAATGTCTGCTAAATCACACCGCCACTTATACTGAAGCAAGCGTTGTCATGTTGTCCTGCTCTTGAATTCTCAAAATCCTTCGATACAATTGAAGGTAAACAAGAAAGTTAATCTTCCCATAACCTATATGCAGTAGTGGCAGTGACGTGTCAGATGCTCAAAGTGTCCGGGGCACGGTATAATGACAGGCGGAGCCCATTCCTCTCCCTCCGCCGCCTGTCACCTTTTCTGAACTTTACTGACGGGTGAACGGATCCAAACCCTCCATGCAAGTGTAAATCATCTAAATGCCATATCTGCAGCCATTGTAACTGACTTCTTCCATTAAGGACTCTGATGTTCATACATGTAAAGTGCATGACAGCGTGTGTGTGTGTGTGTGTGTGTGTGTGTGTGTGTGTGTGTGTGTGTGTGTGTGTGTGTGCGTGTGTGTGCACGCACATGCGTACGCTTGTGTAAGTATGTGTGTGTGTGTGCGTGTGTGTGCGTGTGTGTGTGTGTGCGTGTGTGTGTGTGTGTGTGTGTGTGTGTGTGTGTGTGTGTGTGTGTGTGTATGTGTGTGTGTGTGTGTGTGTGTGTGTGTGTGTGTGTGTGTGTGTGTGTGTGAGAGAGAGAGAGAGAGAGAGAGAGAGAGAGAGAGAGAGAGAGAGAGAGAGAAATGAAATGAGATCTTTATTCCATAAGGTGAAGGCCCTCTTTGGAAGAGGGGAACAAAAACAAATACATATAAACATCACTACATACACATACATAATTATACGTTCAAGTTATAGCAATCTGCCGCGCTTTAAATGCTTGATAAATATAAAGTGCTAATTTTCTGACTGTGTTACTGTGTGTTGAGGCCAACAAGAGAGTAAACGAAAACCATTCGGATTAAGAAAGAACTTTTGAGAGAGAGAGAGAGAGAGAGAGAGAGAGAGAGAGAGAGAGAGAGAGATGTTGGTTATGTATTACTAAGCTTCTTGTTCTCCATATCTTAAGTGGTGTCGAAGGATTAGTTGAACTTGTATGCACACGTCTGTGTAGGCATGTCTATGTCAGTCTTGTGTATCTATGACCATTCTTGAAACCAAAATCAAAATAGAACGATGAGTGTTTCTTTGTATCTAATTTTCACCCCTTCACAGAACTGGGACTGGAGATGACCATGGCAGGCCTTCAGAC
>CM065740.1:23711608-23714108 GCA_033310375.1 Conus canariensis
TAGCTGCATTTGTAAAGCAGGACTAGTGAAGCTGCTTTGGAGACTGCCCATCCTGAATAGTCCACTAAACTAGAACCGTCTTGGTAGCCTGGTGTCTTCCAGTCTTATGACATATCCTATGTATCATGTCTGGACTTTGACAATCATGTGTTTGTATCTTGTCGTTTCAACCCTGTCAGAATCCTTTGAGCTTGTGATCCTCCTCTGCGATAACATGCCGATGAGAGATCTTAGGCTGCACAGGTAGAAGCATTCCTGCTAGTTTTGATGCCTTCTCTGCGGAGTCCAAGTTCCACACCCACAGAGAAGACTTTTGCGGGCAATAGTCTTGTGCACTGCAAGTCTAGTGAGTCTCGGTTACTGCGTTGGTTCAGCTCTCAGGATCGACGTCACTAAGGGCGTGACTGTCTCTGTGCAGGGTTTTAGCCTTTGTGACGCTGAACTCTCACGTATGTGTTCGCTCTTGTACTTGCACTTTGACACTTAACAGTTGTGACCACCTAGGTAAGAGAACACAAGAACACACACTCGCTCAGTTTGGGGAGTTTAGTTTTTCAGCTTTCCAGACATTTGCACAGTCAAGGTGATCAGCCAGTCAGAGCAAAGGCGAATATCTGTGTTCGCTTACGACCATCGTTTCTGGGCACAATGTTTTCTTCCGGTCTTCTCGAAGATCAAGAATCTCGCTTTCAAAACACGTGTTGAACATTATTTTACTCATTATTTTGTATTCTTCACCGAAGTAAACGAAGTCAAAAAGCCTCAATGTCCATTGAATGAACAACATGGAGTAATGCGCCAAGTTGTGAGTTCCGTGTTGTGTCACGTGACTTCTCGAATTTCATGTTTTTTCTGCGAAGTTGTCTGGAACGACTGCAAGACAGCAAGGCAAAGAGAAGAGGGCAAACAGGAACACAGTATCTCTCTGGCACCACCTGAAGCCAGTGTGGCGAGGGTTTTACAAAGTGATCTCTGCGAAGAGGGCAAACAGGAACACAGTATCTCTCTGGCACCACCTGAAGCCAGTGTGGCGAGGGTTTTACAAAGTGATCTCTGCGAAGAGGGCAAACAGGAACACAGTATCTCTCTGGCACCACCTGAAGCCAGTGTGGCGAGGGTTTTACAAAGTGATCTCTGCGAAGAGGGCAAACAGGAACACAGTATCTCTCTGGCACCACCTGAAGCCAGTGTGGCGAGGGTTTTACAAAGTGATCTCTGCGAAGAGGGCAAACAGGAACACAGTATCTCTCTGGCACCACCTGAAGCCAGTGTGGCGACGGTTTTATAGAGAGATCTCTGCATTCAGGGAACTATCACTGGGCATGATACTCCAGAGGTGCTGGAGTCCCTTCCAGTCTGTCGGTGCAGGCTGAAGAAGGACGGGCGGGCAGCAGTGGCAGGGGCAGCTTGGAACAGTGTCTGTGGTTTGCTCCCAGACTGATGCTGAGCCTGGAGCGACGAGAGGCTTTCACAGATCTCTCACTGATCAACAGGAGGTAGGTCGGGCCCCGCCACCTGGTGTCATCAACAAACAAGACGTCTTGGATCATTCTCTCCTCAAGCCTGTATTTCAGGTGAATCCTACGTTCAGTATCACTGATGAATAGCTGAGCACACAGGTAAGAAGTTGTGTAACTAAGGTGAGTGACATGTGTACCGTGGCCTTTTTTGGAAAGTTATGTTACTGTAGTGGCTAGCCTTGTTGGAAAGCTTTTTGTTTTCAGTTCTCACTACCAGTTCATGTGCCGCACCAAATGTCTGAACCTCTTTCTGGGTGGTCTTTACATTTAGTCTTTAGAAGCATGCACACACAGACAGACACGCATACACACAGAAACAGACACTCAGACACAGACTCAGACACACACATCTATCATCATCATCACCACCGCCACCACCACCACCACCACCACCACCTCCGGTTTCATGGAAGAATTTGAAGAAAAACTTCCCCATACAACATAATTTAGACCTTAGCTTTTCGTGTCAATCGTCCATCTTCTGTCCATAAGAATTAACGAAAAAGATGAAACTCGTGGACATGAAAAACTATCCCTACATTTGACACGAAAAACTATCCCTACATTTGACATGAAAACTATCCCTACATTTGACATGAAAACTATCCCTACATTTGACACCTTATCCTGTGCACGGAAATTCTCTTTCTTCTGACTGCTTATTAGATCGTTGTTCAGATTTGAGGACAACATCCAGGTAAATCACAGAATTTTGCCCATTCCCAAAGTCGAGTAGCTAACAAGCCATACCAGTGACAGTGGCAATACTTGATGCACGTGCCAGAGATGTCCGGGGTTAACACTGTTCACCGTCTGTTCGGCACCTTACTTTGTTAAAGAGCCAGCAGCAAGAGCTGAAACAAACGTGTCTCTAAGAAACACATGAAAAATGTATTTGTGGTCCTAGACTTGTTACCAATGGTAATCATTCATTCTTTGTGCTATTGTGCTGAATTCTACATGTTATTTTATTAATAAAA
>CM065740.1:23724108-23739108 GCA_033310375.1 Conus canariensis
TTCTCAAGAATTCCAGAACGTATTACTTTATCATACATGACATGGACCCGATACAGTCTTGCACATTGCCAGCCATAGTGACGAGAGTTTGATCATAGCTTACGATGGTCGTTCACAGCACGTAAAACGGTCATAGAAGCAAGTATTCATCTAACTTACAAAGAGTGAAGGTGACACTAACAGTGTTGTGTACAGGTAATGTATCTACTAAGTTCGTGGAAATATTGCCCGTGTTGCATCGAGGTTTTATTTCGCTGTCACTGAGATGCGAGTTTATAACTTTGTAGAGTAACTTTCTGTTGTAAATCATGAAACCTGTCGTAGTGTAAAGAAAGTTAGCGTTACGAGAAAACGAAAACACACACACACACACACACACACACACACACACACACACACACACACACACACACACACACACGCTCATGCAGAAGAGAGAGAGAGAGAGAGAGAGAGAGAGAGAGAGAGAGAGAGAGAGAGAGAGCGCTAAGAACCCACATCCACACACACGGTAATTCACATATATAACACACACATGCGCGTACATATTCTCGCCATCCAGTGCTTGTGCACTAAAGCAGAGAGAGAGAGAGAGAGAGAGAGAGAGAGAGAGAGAGAGAGAGAGAGAGAGAGAGAGAGAGAGAGAGAGAGAGAGATTTCTGGTAAGTAAACGTAAACTGTAGCAACTGACAGTGACAAAATTCAGAAGTTTATGCAGTCAGCTGCATTAATTCTTTTCTTTTCTTTTTATACCTTTCACTGCCAGTCTCTAAAGTCTTACACCATTACGTTATGTGAAATGCAAGTCTAACGTCCACACGCCTACTAAAAGTGATACAGCGCACAGGGTTAACGATCACAACTATGGGGCCCATCCGTCACTGCACTGACACCACTAAAACGTCAAAACTTTCAGACGTGCAGCCACAACGCCAAGGTCGTGATGGTTGTCTGTGGATCCGAACTCCTAGTGTCTGACAAGTCAACCGGAGGCTGTGACCACTAAGCTGAATGAAGACCATCTTTCAGCAAGCTGGTGTGGTCCAGAAAGAGTACACTCTCCATACATGTGGTAATTTTTCATCAATTAGAATATTCAGCTACACTTATATATGATGTCTTCTTCACCAAAATCAAGAATTCGTCCTCACTTTCAGATTTATTTTTTGTTCCAATGGGACTGGATTGTTTTTGTCATTCTGTACTCTTTGCTGAAGTAAACCAAAGTCAGAACGCCTCAAAATGCTTTGAATAAATAGCATGCATTACACCGCCAAAGCGAGTATAGAGATCTGAATCCTTCTTCTTCTTCTGCGTACGCAGGCTGATACTCCTGCGGACTCTCCCTGTATAGTCAGGCAAATATTAATCCCATCTGTCCAACAAAGGGAGTGGAGTTTTGTGTGCAAGACCGTTTTTTTTATCCCGCCATTAAGGCAGCCATACTCCATCTTCGGGGAAGGTGCATGCTACCTGTAACGTGTCATCCATACCGACGGCCAAACTGGCCTTCTCTTCCGAAAGTTGGTGATGGGATTTTACGTGTGTGCAAGATGTTATGCGTGCGTTCACACACGGAACCTCGGTTTAGAGTCTCATTCGAAGAACTGCATGGGAAATGGAGTCAGAACCAAAGTTAACTCCGAGGGAAAAAATCCCCCTGTACCGGAACGGCCCGGCGAAGATTCGAACCCGCAACCCTTGGATTACGAGTCCGGCGCTCTACCAACTGAGTCATTCTGGCCCCCGATCTGAATCCAAGCCTCGTGACAAGTCGATTACCGATTTTCTGCAAACTGACAATGTAAGGATGGATAGCAGGAATAAAGTCTCTTTCTCGCACTGAGCGAGAGACCTGCCTAATGTGACAGAGGCTTCAACGTTTGAGCTCTTTACCCAGGGAAGCACCCAGGGAAATGAGACTGCTATGGGATTCAGAGTCATCTTCAATCTTTGCTCCATGGAGATTGTAGAAAGAGCAACAGTAGTTCCACGGAGAGGTTGGAGCAGCTTCTCTGTATTGCTCAGGCTGACGGCGAGATAGAAGAGGTGAAAGGCTGGAACAAATCTGTTCATGATCAGCTAAGTCCTTGTGTGACACATAGGCGTAGTCATCAACAAAACGATTTCAAGAATAATGCTATCTGTTGTCTTAGCGCTGGAGCTCGCGCTCAGGCAATGAAGGTAGAAAAGTGACTTATCCTGCCTATGTTTCAGCTTAACTCATGGTTCAAGATCCGTAATAGACGATGGAGCATGCAGGTGAAGAAGTTGTGTTATTGTAGTTCCTAGCTGTTTGAGATAGCTTTGTTTTTCAGTTTTCACTATCAATTCACATAATGTGCTCTACTAAATGTCTGAAGCTCTTTCTGGGTGGTCTTTAATCCAAACGTCGGAATCATACGCACGCACGCACGCACACACACACGCACGCACGCACCACGCACACACACACACACACACACACATACCAGCTTTGAATTTAGCAGTTCTAAGCAATAATTTCTTAAAGAAGAATACGCACTTTAACACGGAATGCCACGTAACTGCCTATCAACACACCTGACACCTCAGGTGTTCACGTTAATCCCACCTCTCCTCTCTACCTATCCAACGGCAGTTCAGACCCGAGGAATAAATCCAGAAAAAAAATGACGAAATGTTTACCCACTTCCAAAGCAGTGCAGCTAACAAGCCATACCAGCAGCAGTAGCTATACGTGATGCACATGCATAGGAGTCCGGTGTGACCACTGTTCGCTCTCTCTTCAGCATGAAGCTGCGTCAAAGAGCTGGTGGGGATGGCGGAAGCAGACATGCCTTTCAGAATACAATTAGAACCCTCTGTGTTTGTGGTGGTTGACATTTTATTGGGAACATGTATTTACTATACTTATTAATAGTTTTTTTTTTGTATTCTTCTTGTTACTTCAATAAGAAAATTGCCTGGTGTGCTTACTTTCACATCATACTTTTTTTGTTTGTTTTTGTTTAGCAAGGTATGGTCTTCACCTCCGAACGCTTTCTCTCTCCCTCTCTAACTTTTGATTTGATTTTCTCATTGTAATGTTTATTACTAATCTTCCTTATTTTAGATCATAGACCCTGCCGACAGCAGATATCAGATGTAAAAGCCACATAGGCACTTACGTATTATACTCTTAAATAAAGAATTCTCTCTCTCTCTCTCTCTCTCTCTCTCTCTCTCCTCTCTCTCTCTCTCTCTCTCTCTCCCCCCCCCCACCTCGTTTCTGCTTTGTCTCTCCTAACTTTTTATGGTTGATTGAATGTAAACTGCACCTTTTCTGTTAGTCTCTGTTAGTTATCAGTTTCTTTCACCAAGTCATCTGATAATGTTTGTAACCCTCTAAGCAAATAGTTATCCCCCTAAAACATTTTCATTTGCCAGTAGGTAAACGAGCTCTTACACACACACGTGTGTGTGTGTGTGTGTGTGTGTGTGTGTGTGTGTGTGTGTGTGTGTGTGTGTGTGTGTGTGCGTGCGTGCGTGCGTGCGTGCGTGCATGTGTGTGTGTGCGTGCGTGTGTGTGTGTGTGGTGTGTCTATGTGCGTGTGTGCGCGGGGGGAGGGGGGGGGGGATTTGGGCGAGGGTGCGCGCGCTCTAGTGTTTATGCACATATTATTCTTGGACACTGTCTCAAATCGTTTTTCAATGCACAAACATAATACGGCGAGCGTCTGGCGTATATCCGTGGTGACATAAATAGATGTAAACCTGACGTAAAAAGGGGTATCCATATCTCCCGAATGTTCTCTTTCACAGCGGAAAGTGTCGAATCGCCTGTCTGTGAATTCTCCCACAAAGGTGATAGATGTCATGACTTTGATGACGTCAGACCACCCACGCACGGGTCGGGGAGGGAGGGGGAAGGGGGGGGGGAGGGGGTAAATGGGTCACGCCATCCCTGTCTGCCCCCTTCCCCTCCTTCTGTTAACACTGATAACAATGATGGGGCATTTTGGTCGCGCTTTTCTGCCCTCCTAGAGTGCTTTGCCACATCAGTGGAATACTCTCTTACACGTCTGTACGCACTTAGCACGCGCTGTAGGTGGCAAGCCCCTCCCCCCCCCACTCCCTCCGCCCTTCACGCTTTTCCGACACCTCCTGCCCCTTTCACCTCCAGTCCTCATCTCTCCGTAAATGTCCTTCCTCTCCATCCCCCCCCCCCTTTCCTCCGTATATACAAAAACACGAACTAGTTTCTTCTTATAAATAATACTTCCTCTCTCTCTCTCTTCTCTCTCTCTCTCTCTCTCTCTCTCTCTCTCCCCCCACAAATAGCAGAATAAAATTCAGGACATCTTAGAAAGTATTAAAAGAAGCGTTTTACAATTTCTTTTAACTAAAACATGAGATGGAAAGACATACCTAGGCAAGGTTTCCTCCGAACAGTAGGAGAACTGAATACTCTTCCAGCGCGTATCTCGCGACTGAATTTTGGAGCGCCCCAAACCCTGGCATTCGGAGAATAACAGAAAGGTTTTGATGGAACTTCAACGCTCTAAAGCTCATAGATATGCTGCAGCGCAGTTTCAGACATAACAGGTATCCAATGCACGGAATCGTTTACCTTTTTTTGGGTCAAGAAGTGGTTTAAGGGGTACTGAAATTGACGTGCTCGAAAGTTTCTCTTGGCAGCAGAATGGCTAATTAGATGGAACATTCTCTGGAGTTTCTATAGACAGCCTACGCGAAGTGAATTACGATAGTCTAATATCACCAGACTATCATGCAGCCCATCAGACCATATGATCATCTGCTGCCATCAAATCTTAAATAAATGTTAGCGAACCGCCCCCCCCCCCTCCCCACAAAAAAAAAAAAAAAAATCGTGGACAAACGAATCACAAGACAAAACACGACGCGTTTCGACCTCTTAGGTCTTCTTCAGGCAACAATTAGGACAACGAAACTGAACGAGCAATCACTTATCTTCAATCACTTCAGCGCAAGATAGGCGTCATCAGTTAATTAAGAAAAGAAATCTTTGTTGGCATGGCCACGTGACAAAATCCAACGGCCTCGCAAAAAACAAAAACAAAAACATAAAAACAACAACAACAACAACAAAACAAAAATCCCTGCAGAAAAAAAAAAACTGTTGGAGGGAGGAAAACGGAGGGTGAGAGAGAAAATAAAATCCTAATGGATTAGCAACTTTGTAGAATGGACAGAAAAATCGTTTGCATAGTCTCAGGTCTCGACGTACAACCGACAGCACCGGAGGAACCTTCCTAGCGGTTCTTCAATGCGATGCCCCATTGCTCTTCACAAAGGCGTGTGTAGAGTCAAAAATGAGCATTAAAACAAAAAGCGCGCGATTGCGCGTGCGCTCGCGCACACACACACACACACACACACACACACACACACACACACACGCGAGGTCTCTGATGTTTGGGTATGATTCAGACTGCGGTAATGAAAAGACGTTTCCAGCGAAGCAGCAAAGGCTCCCAGCCTGTGTATCCCTAGGGAATGCTGTGTATAAAACTGCCCTCGTGGGACTCGACAAAGAACTGTGGCAGCTGCAAAATATTATGCTCAACATTCGTTACTGCGCGCGCGCGCACGCTCACACACACACACACACACACACACACACACACACACACACACACACACACACACACACACACACACCGGGAAACGGAAGTCATTCAGGTATACACATCCAATTAACTCATCATGTAAATGCTTGTTTCCATACAGCATCTCGGGCATGGGCACTGAAGTTGGACTGGATCAGCTCAAAGTGACTCGCATCCCAGTGACTTTCCTACCTGACACGGAAGCATCGGACCATTCAGAACTCTGCTGACCTCTGACGCAACTTTGCGCTTTTGCGTCATACCGTGTCTTTGACGATAATGTGTTTGCTCCAACGTAATCGCTGTCGGCAGAAAGCAAAGAATATTTATAAAAGATAGTCAACGTTATTACAGAACAAAGTGACCAGAAAGGCCTTAACATGGATGGGAAAAAAGACAAAGACAATGGCACTCAGTAAGACCGAAACCAAGACAGCAATTATGATTATTGACAGCTACGAACTGGGAACAAGCTGAAAAGTTTCGATATCTCGGGCAGAGGATACACCAAGATGGGTGATGCAAGCAAGAAGTCACTCAAAAGACCAATCAAGCAAAGGACAACATTCATTAAAATGAAAGATATCTTTAACTCAAGAGACATAACGCTGCAGCTAACGACGAGACTAGCGAAGTGTTACATCTTCCCAATCATATAGTATGGAGCAGAGACTAGTGAAGTGTTACATCTTCCCAATCATATTGCATGGAGCAGAGACTAGCGAAGTGTTACATCTTTCCAATCATATTGCATGGAGCAGAGACTAGTGAAGTGTTACATCTTTCCAATCATATTGCATGGAGCAGAGACTAGCGAAGTGTTACATCTTTCCAATCATATTGTATGGAGCAGAGACTAGCGAAGTGTTACATCTTCTCAATCATATTGCATGGAGCTGAGACGTGTACTATGTACCAAAGACATGGAAAAGAAAATAGAAGCATTCGAAATGTGGGTGTTCCGACGTTTGGGCAGAATAAGTTGGAAAGACAAAGTTACAAATAAAGAGGTGCTGAAAAGACTAGCTGTGCAAAGAGAACTAACGGAACGAATAAGATCAACAGAACTGGCATATTTTGGACATATATAAAGACTGAAAATAAACCAAACATCAACCAACCAAAACGTGTCGTGCAAATTCTTTTCTTTCTTTCTTTTTTTTTTTTTTTTTTTTTTTTTTTTTTTTTGGGGGGGGGGGGTGATATGTCCAAAATATGCCAGTTCTGTTGATCTTATTTATTCCATTAGTTCTCATTGCACAGCTAGTCTTTTCGAACCTCTTCATTGGTAGCTTTATTTTTCCAACTTATTCTGCCAAAACGTATCATGAGGCACAACTCGCTTCCAAAGAACATCTTAACTGGAACCGTGGAGCGCACGAGAGCAAGAGGACGTCAGAGAGGACTGTGGACAAATGATACCAAAGAATGGACAGGGAGAAATGTAACAGACTGCCTACGTAGGACACAAGATCGTAAAGCTTGGAGAGTCCTGACACGCAGACCTCTGGGCCACAGGGATGGCACCTAGGCTAGGCAAGGCAATCATTACTGGAATACGCTTTTGTGTTCTGGTCTCCATCTCTTCTGCCGTCAGTTCATTCAGCTACGTGCTGCAGTTTAGCGAGACATATTCAGCCCGTCATCTGTGGCGTTATGGCACCGCTATACGGTCACCCACGCCATAGGCCTAGGCTTATATGTTAGGTCTTTTCATTATGTTTTTTTTGTTTATTATTACTATGCTATGGAAGCGACATTGTATGGAACTGGTAGTATACTCGTTTATATGAAAGGTTTTTTACATTTTCCCAAAATTGCTTTGATTATTCACATAAGATAAACAATTCATCTAACAACGATTCGTGGAAATCCGTCTCTTTGCGCTTTAACAAATGTTTATACTCTCTAGGTGCAATACAAAAAAACGTTTCCGTCTCCAGAATATCCAGTTCGACGGGCTATTCTGTAAAGCTTTCTTAAATGTTTCTTTGCCGTCTTACATTCAGGATCGTACCAGTCATGTGATTTATTGTTATCACCAATTCTGATCTGCCTATTCATGCATGCAGCTCTTCGTTTTATGCAATATACTACTAGAATGCTTGACCATAATCATTGGTCAGTTGTGGTAGTACTGACATTCATCAAGATTGTCACGTAGCCTCAGTGTGTGTGTGTGTGTGTGTGTGTGTGTGTGTGTGTGTGTGCGTGCGTGCGTGCGTGCGTGCGTGCGTGCGTGCGTGCGTGCGTGTGTGTGTGTGTGTGTGTGTGTGTGTGTGTGTGTGTGTTTAACGAGGTTTTCACTGTTTGTGAGCGTTTTTCATGTTTAAAATCAGTTATTACGAAAAGTACAGCTACACTGTATTAGCCTCCCTTGGATATGTCTGTCTATCGGGGCACACTTGTGGCTGCACACCAAACATTAACGCGCCAAGGCCTTTCTTAAGGAGTCGAGTATTTATAGACTGGCGCAATCAGATTGTTTTGAGAATTTTCATTGTCTGAAAGTTGATTCTCCTCATGTCTTTTCATACAACCATCAAGGTACAAGCCAGGTGGTTCCAAGCAGACAGATTGAAATCAAAGGAATGGGACTATTTTGTGGCGTTTGAGGCTGGCGCAAAAGGCAGGGTGACGGGTGAGTGCAAAGGCCTGAAATGTGTGTCAACTAAGCGGAAGGTCATGTATTTGAAGGCTGTTTGTGATTTCACCGGTGAAGATCCCCCAAAACAAGGGAAATAATTGGTGGGGAGTTGTTCTTTTGATCAATTATCAGTTTAACATTAAGTGCAAGCTCAAATTTATGGTAGGCCTCAAAACGCTTACATGCATGATATATAGTGTTTAACAGCAAAATCCTAATCGTGGCGTGTGGCCTGTAGCTAAGAAGGGGCGAAACCTTTCCACCCAGAGCGGAGCAGAGCAGGGATAAGGGGATTGGGGAAAGAGAGAGAATGAATGATAATTTATTCAAAAAAGGCCATGGCCCTATCTGAAGGGGGTCAAACATATGAACTGTGTATAATATAATATATCAAAATCAAAATTATCATTTTAACATACGCTATGTCTATGTAAAACGTACAAACATATTTACTTTGCTCGTACTTATTCAGATAAAGCTCTAATGCGTTTAAATGATTTGTACAGGTATATTGCTAAGGTTCTTATTACGTTTTCATTTTTTGTTGACAGTAGCAATATTAAACGAAAATTAGATGGTCTACTATAAAATTTTGGAGGAATGAACTTATTTCTTAAGTCATTCAACATTGGACAGCTAAACACGAAATGAATCTCATCCTCTATTGCTGAACTACATAGACGACATATGGCAGCTCCGTTTCCACCATACTTATATCTTTGGGAGTGCACGGAAAGAGAGAGAGAGAGAGAGAGAGAGAGGGGGGGGGAGGGGGGGGGCACAAAGAGGCGTTTTGATGACACCACGCACTTCACGGTTTGTTGCACCCATCTAAATCCCGCTATAACCCCCCCCCCCCCCCCCCCATGCTCTGCGTGTTGAGCGTGCAGTACCGAATGCCTCATTGCCTGGTAAAGTGTTGAAGAACAGTTACGCGCGCGCGCGCGCGCGCGCGTGTGTGTGTGTGTGTGTGTGTGCGTGCTTGCGTGCGTGCGTGCGTGCGTGTGTGTGTGTGTGTGTGTGTCTGTGTCTGTGTGTGTGTGTGTGTGTGTGTGTGTGTGTGCGTGCGTGCGTGCATGCGAGTTTATGTGTGTGTGTGCGTGCGTGCGTTCGTGCGTGCAAGCTTGTGTGTGTGTGTGTGTGTGTGTGTGTGTGTGTGTGTGTGTGTGTGTGTGTGAAAACGCTACAAGTCGGGTACGATACCGTGGAGGAATTTGCCGTTCAAGAACAGTTTTAATGGTGCCAAACATGAGCATTTTTTTCGTTCCCATAGCATGCAAAAAGTAGAAAAAAATCTTTAAACAAAAAAGAAGAAGAAGTAGAAGAAGAAGAAAACATTCTGAATAGAGTGACAAACATACAAAACCTAGTGCGATTTGGATCCCAATGTTATGCGCCCATACTAGTTGTACTCGCCTTAAACTTCCAACATAATGACTATACATGCATGTTTGCTCTGTACAAATAAAAACGGAAATGTAGCTCAGACACTTACCTGGATGATGCTAGTCGGTGGAACCAGAGTCGATGCGCCCCATTGACAATTCTTATATTTTTTTCTGTCATATTGCCCGCTCATGTTTTGCATGTCAGTCTGTGTTGGCACTACGTGTGTGTGTGTGTGTGTGTGTGTGTGAACTCTCAAAAATAAAATCTTGACAACATCATGCTGTTAGTCAACAACAACAGTCTAACTAGTCCACATGCGTTTGTGAGTTTAGACATGAGAAAAGTAAGGTCTTACCTGAAACTTTTCTTTTTTTCCCATCTGAAGGTAATCCACATTGAAGAGTTATCATACACATCGGCGTCACCATTGCGCGCACTCGTTCGTAACAGTACAAGTATGAATGTCTTTGTTGATGTTGATCATGATGATAATTCATTGAAACACTGTTGCAGAACATCTACGAACACGACTCTCACCGTGCAATTCTTCATTGCAAGGCAGCTAGCTGTTGTTGGTGGGATTTCAGCTTATTCTCAATGTGTCTGGACTGTCCTTGGCGTGGACAACGGCCAGATAATCACGTGTTTTTTGTTTGGGTCGTGCACATATCGCAAGTTGAAGTGCGAGTGCCTGTGTAGGCCCACGGTTTCTCGGAAAGTCCACTCTTTCTCGACCCCCACCCCTACCACAACCTGCTTTCTCACAATTTGTGATACAATGTGGGACTGGGCATTAAAAGCTGCTCTTTCCTTTATATATATATATATATATATATATATAGACTGAAAATAAACCAAACATCAACTAACCAAAGCGTGTCGTGCAAATTCTTTCCTTTCTTTCTTTCTTTTTTGGGGTGGTGGTGGTGGTGGTGGTGGTGTCATTCTCAGTAAACCATATCCAGCAGCCTGGCCTGTTTTTAAGGCCGAGTGATCTGTTGATTTCAGACCCGTTTGTTGGATGATATCTTCTTTATGGTTCACTGATGTGTTCATAGCCATCTTTTGTATCATGTCAGACTGCCGTTTCCGAAGAGGAGGCCCGAGCAGACGGTTTATAAGGTTGTGTAACCTTCTTCAGCGCTGTGGCTGACTTCTAGTCTTGCATCCGAGTGTATCATTCTTCTTCTTCTGCTTCTTCTTCTTCTGCTTCTTCTTCTTCTTCTTCTTCTTCTTCTTCTTCTTAACATTGTTATTATTATTATTATTACTATTATCATCATCATTATCATCATTCTTTTTACTACTATTATTATAATCACTATCATAACTATTGTTACTATCATTAGTATTATTTTAAAAATAATGATAATAATAGTATTAATGATAATATTAATGATGACAATACTACTATTATTACTGTTATACTTGTTGGTGTTGTTGCTGCTGCTGCAGTTGCTGCTGTTCTTGTTGTTATTGCTGTTGTTGTTGTTGTTATCATATGATTAAAATACGATGAATATCATTATCATTGAGTTCCTTTTTTTCAATAATTGTTATTATCATGTTAGTCTGTACTTTCTACTGCCCTCCAAACTCTTCACTTTTCTCTTCAGTTTTATTCCGTAATGTTGGTCTTTCAGCCGGGCTACAGTTCACACCCCGATCGGAGACCGCAAAGAGAGTAGACCTGGCCCAATGACAGCTGTCGCATGCCCACAGTGCGGACGTATCTGTGTGTCCAGCTTTGGCTTGCGCTCACACATGCGGAGTCACGACGAACATCCATGATGATGATGATGATGATGATGACGACAATTCATACCCCGATCGGAGAGATCAGTGACTGGCTATTTGTTCGTCCTTGGCTTCCATTGTTTGGAAATATCGTTTGTCCTGCCTGAAGACCAACAGGTCGAAACGCGTCGTGTCTGTTTTATCCTTTGTTCCAATTTTGCTGTTATGTCACCTTGTCATCTCGCTGTCGCAGTGTCCCATGAGCTAGTTGCGTCAGTAGCTCTATTATATGATAATAATAATAATAATATAATGATAATAATAATAATATGATGATGATAATAATGATGATAGTAATGATAAAATGATTATGATGATGATAATAATAATAATAATAATAACGATGATGATGGTGATGATTATGATAATAGTAATAATAACAATGAATACTACTACTACTTCCTCTAGTGCTACTACTGATGATAAGAACAACAACAACAATAATAGTAATAATAATAATGATAATAATAATAATAATAATAATGGTAATGATAATAATGATATAATGATAATGATGATTATAATAATAATTGACAATAATCATAATAGTAGTTGTAGTAGTAGTAGTAGTAGTAATGATAATAATAACAGTGATGATAATAATAAAAACGTGCCTTGCCAAAGGTTCTAGGCGCTGACAATCTACACTCTCGTGTACCCAACGGGCTGCCTACCTGGGTAGTGCCGACTGAAGAGCTGCCTGCCGGCGCTTCATTCAGTCGTTTCCCGTGTCATCCAGTCAATATCGTTCACTCAATTTCCTTACCTCCTTCATTTTTTCAATTTCTCACGCAGGGTGCATGCTATGTGTAACGTGTCATCCATACCAACGGTCAAACTGACTTACTCTTCCGAAAGTTGGTGATGGGATTTTACGTATGTGCAAGATGTTATGCGTGCATTCACGCACGGAACCTCGGTTAACAGTCTCGCTCACATGACTATTTGGGAAACGGAGTCAGAACTAATGTTAATTCCGAGGGAAAAATCCCCCTGTACCGAAACGGCCCGGCAGAGATTAGAACCGGCAACCCCAGGATCACCAAGATAGGCTGTTAGTGAAGGATCTTAGAGTTCTATTTCCCTGACTTGAAGTTCTTATTTCATCCTCCTCCCCACCCCCTCTGCCACCTCTTCCCCTCTTTTCCCCCCCAAATTTTGCAAAGTCATTAATACAATGGTGGAAGAATTGTCAGCCTCCACTTATTTTTTCCCACTACTCAATTGTTCAACAAACTATATATATATATATATATATATATATATATATATATATACAGAGAGAGAGAGAGAGAGAGAGAGAGAGAGACGTGTATATATATATATATATATATATATAGAGAGAGAGAGAGAGAGAGAGAGAGAGTCACACACACACACACACACACACACACACACACACACACACACACACACACACACACATATATATATATATATATATATATATATATATAGAGAGAGAGAGAGAGAGAGAGAGAGAGAGAGAGAGACACACACACACACACACACACACACACACACACACACACACACACACACGTACATGTGTGTGTGTCTCTTTCTCTGTGTGTGCGCGCGCGCGTGTGTGTGTGTGTGTGTGTTCATAAACACATTATTTCCGTAAACACGGTTTGCTTTGCACAAGTCCCGCTTATGTATTCATTTATTTCTAACTGTATGAAACATTTCAAAAATAAGCTGAACCTTCTAAAAAATTGACCGGCAAAATGAAAGTCATCAACAGTTCACAACCATATTTCAGAAAAATCCGTGTTTAAATTGTCAAAGAAAAGGTTAAAAAAAAGTCGAAGAACATTCTAGTTTTGCTTAAATGATATGATTTAATCTCAAAATGCCACATCTAAAGTTTGCACTCTTTTCCTACAGTAGTCTCGAATGGACATTTGAAAAGTCGACAAAATTAGTTTGATGGTTGTGTGTGTGTGTGTGTGTGTGTGTGTGTGTGTGTGTGTGTGTGTGTGTGTGTGTGTGTGAGTGTGTGTGTGTGTGTGTGTGTGTGTGTGTGTGCGTGCGTGCGTGAGTGTGTGCGTGCGTGCGTGCGTGCGTGTGTGTGTGTATGTGTGTGTGTGTGTGTGTGTGTGTGTGTGTGTGTGTGTGTGTGTGTGTGTGTGCGTGTGTGTGTGTGCGTGCGTAGGTGCGCACATACGTGTGTGTGTGTGTGTGTGTGTGTGTGTGTGTGTGTGTGTGTGTGTGTGTGTGTGTGTGAAAAGTCGACAAAATTAGTTTGATGTGTGTGTGTGTGTGTGTGTGTGTGTGTGTGTGTGTGTGTGTGTGTGTGTGTGTGTGAGTGCGTGCGTGCGCGCGTACGTACGTGCGTGCGTGCGTGTTGGTGCACGTGCGTGCCTGCGTGGGTGCGTGCGTGCGTGCGTACGTGTGTGTGTGTGTGTGTGTGTGTGTGTGTGTGTGTGTGTGTGTGTGTGTGTGTGTGTGTGCAAAGACATTAACGGACATAAACCAACCTTGACACGGATACTGTTTGTGCGTCAGACGTAGGACTGTGATCACGGCAGACACAGCATTGTAAAATGCCATGACTTTCTGAGGGTACTATATTGGAGAGAAACAACAATCTTCGTAAAGGCTGTAAGTTACGTGCGGTGGTAAGTGGAGGTGTTTTTGGTAAATAGCCGTCTGATCGTGCTTAAAGTCTTGTCGCCTTAGATCGAGCTTGAAAGTAATAGTAACAAAAGTACAGTGAGCTTACGAAACACACATCTGCATTCACATGTACGGAAACGCACGCACACACACACACACACACACACACACACACACACACACACACACACACACACACACACACACACACACACACACACACACACACACACATGGGGATCCTAGAGAGGATACAGCTCTTGAGAAATATTCGTCAAAACAGTCAGGGCATGAGCCAGACAGAAAGAAAAAACAATTAGAGAATGGTACATGCCAGTACACCCCACATTTGAACATGAACAAACCCAGACACTTGGCATTAAACGCCAAAACCCCTCAGATCAGCAAGAATATGTCCATTTGTAAGAGAACATACAGACTATGCATGGTGTGTAAGAGACTGGTTTGGAAAAAAAGAAAAAAAAAACAAAGAAAAAAAAAAAGAAGAAAAAAAGAAAAGGAAAAAAAAGTCACCGCCTTAGGTGCTCCATTGATCCGACAACTGATGCCACACACAAAAAAATAGAGAATGGTACAGAACAGTGAACAATTGGGAAGCAAGCAGAACATTCCTGGACTTGAGAATTTGGAGGTCCACTTTTCCGGGATTGGGTCGATCTTTTGCCGGACCTTGTGCGTTGTAGAGGATGCTTTCCTTCGTTTCCTCTGGCTGAGTATTTGCTGTTTCACATAACACAGAAATAATAGAACATTAAATAAGCAAATTAATTGTAAATATAGAAAAAAAAACAAATGTACACTGAAAAACAAAAAAAAAACGAGAAGAAAAAAGTAACTGAAAACGAACAAGAAAAAAAGGAAAAAATATAACAAACAAACAAACACAAACCCCCCAGACTCAGCACTGAATTA
>CM065740.1:23766608-23776608 GCA_033310375.1 Conus canariensis
CTTATTCACCACTTGTGTTTCTTTATTGAGTAATACCTCGTTCAGCACCTTCGGCCAGTACATGCGACAAACAACGACCAGTTCCGTCTCTATGCAAACCCTAGTTGGTATAAAATGCCGTTTTGAGTCATCTCCTTGCTTTGCCGTTCATCGCTTGCCGATCTCTCTTGTCCGTGGTTCAGGGCTTTCTAATGTTACTTCACAAGCCATAGTAACACCACTGCATAGCGCTTTTAGCACCCATACAAACCCTGGCTACTGTCTGTTTTAGTTGAAGGAGAGAGAAAAAATATGATATTCATGGCGAAGCTTTTGGGGGAGAAGGGTTAGGGCGTGGCGGGAGACAACCACAACAAGCCACAGATAACACAAAAATATAGAGCGACCAGATTAATCGTCGATCAAGGCAGTGATATGCTTTCGTTGTTGTTGTTGTTTGTTTCATTTTTTCCTGTGGCTGAGCTCCCTCTGTCTTTAGCAGCAGCCCGTAATGGATCAAAGCAAACTCACTAGAAGCACTGAAACATCAGGAGTGTCCGGCTTGGGATGTTCAAAGACAGCTGTCATACTACAAATCAATGTCTGGCTTTGCAAATTCGCGTGGGCATGATCTCACCAATTTCACTTCAGTTTCTTTCTACAGGAATGTTTAAAAACAACAACAACAACTTCAGAATAAGGAGAGTGTACACAGAAGTTTAAAACAAACAAACAAACAACAAACTTTCCTCATTACAAGAAACTTTCCACCAGGCCCATTGGTATAAATGATTTCCCCCCAGTTGATTATTGTTCAAAGAGATTTTATACAATGGACAACAGGATGTGATAGGTTATGTGGAATCATTGAAAACATACCAATCATATTCTTCCTCCTCCCCTCCTCCCTGATCACTGTCAACTTTCACCCATGGTTATCTGCATTTCCTCACCCCCCCCCCCCCTCTCCAGTCCACATTTCATAGGGTAGAAAAGGTCAGCGAGAATGGTCTCGTAATGAGGATTCATGATTTTATTATAATATGAAAAGAATTCTACGAAGCTCAGCCAAGTCTCTGCAGGAAAGAAATATAGTATATGGTCCCTTTGAGGATCCAATATATCCGCACCTCTCCGTATTACCTCCTGCCCTGGAACACAAACCTGGTGAAACGGGGGGACTCAAATGACCCGGTATCAACTCAATTAGGACGTCCTAAATTCAAGCAAAGCGGCGTTTGTTCCAGTAATTCACGTATGGTGGCACAACCACGTGCTGCAAGCCATCCAAGGCATCGGAAGCGGGGTCAACAGGATGAAATGGAAGACGACTGGCTGTGCGCAGCAGACTTTCAGAAAGGGAAAAACCATCCGGAGATCAGGAGAAGAAAAAAATGGCTTGAGACCAGGTATGATACTCTACGCAGCTTAGTCAAAATAAACGATCCACACTGAGCCCTGCATGGCATTTAAAAGCCAAATGAAGGGAGCTTACATCCACAAGACAGCTACAGATGTAATGGAGGTGACGGGTAATGTTTAGGGGACAGAATTACAGTTGGCATGGATAGGTGAAGCGGACGGTTGGGGTTTTCAAGCCATGCCATTCTGAGCCCATGAGTGGTTCGACTCAGACCGTCAGCTCTGTGGGTAAGTGCTCTGACCATTTGACTACCTGTCTCTCACAGCCAGGTAACAAGGGACGGTGAAAGCTGAAATTCCAGTTACGTGTCTGACAATGTCGGCACAGAAACTGATATAATTACATGAAAAAAAATCAACAACGATAATTAAACAATGGGTGCTTTTTTTTCCCAGCGCGGGTTTCTACAATAAACAAAGTTGTAAATTTCAGCCCATTAGTGTTTGATGAGAGAGAGAGAGAGAGAGAGAGAGAGAGAGAGAGAGAGAGAGAGAGAGAGAGAGAGAGAGAGGAGAGAGAGAGGGTTAACAAACTAGAGTAAAACGTGCGACAGATTTATATCCAAAACTTTAAGCAATTCTGCCGATAGATTTTACGGGAAAAAAATCTTTGATACAGGCAGGAAACAGACAAGCAGATAGACAAACATGCACAGAGAGAGATAGACATATACATACATACATACATACATACATACATACATACGTACATACGTACACACACACACACACACATACACACACACACACACACACACACACACACACACACACACACACACACACACACACACAGAGAGAGAGAGAGAGAGAAAGAGATAGACAGAGACAGAGAGACAGACAGACAATTGCATACATACATACATACATAGATACATACATAGATACATACATGCATACATACATACATACATAAATACATACATACATACACACATACATACATACACACATACATAGCAAGATAGACATATAGCAACGCCTGTTCTTCTCCTGTTTGATGCTCCTCATCTTGATGCTGATCACTCTCTTTGGACTGTAGTGATGGGGGTCACATGTGGGTGTGGGTGTGGCTGTGTATGTGGTGATCCGGAATCAGCGGAGTGGCAATAACCTGATGGGTGGACGGGAGGAGAAGGGAAAAAGGGTGGAAAGGAGAAGGGGAGCGCGGATAGGGAAGCAGAAGTAAAGAATAATGAATAGGCAGCAGACGTACAGTAGACGATAAGCCAGCCAGCAGATAACTCACATACGAATCCGCGAATGGATCCCTTGCTAAACAGACAGCAGGCGACGCAGTAAATTGGATCATACATTTTCTCCCTAAGCCAGTACACAGAACCCCCAAAAAGAGCAGGACTGCAAGAGGGGAAGGGTCCATAATGCAGACAATGAATTACTTCCGCTAGTCAATCTTGAAGTGTCAATTGCGACCATCCCATCCATCCATATCATTCTGGAATTTATCGCCATGTGCGTGGGGATCCACTGTGTCTTTGATAAGAGACACTGTGGTGCCTCTCACTGCCTGCTGGTTTTGTGTGTGTGTGTGTGTGTGTGTGTGTGTGTGTGTGTGTGTGTGTGTGTGTGTGTGTGTGTGTGTGTCCTATAACGTTCGTGATCTTGAGGTTTTCTCTTGCCACGTCCACTGTCTTCCCAACTTTTTTTTTTTGCACAATGCCTCATTATTAATGGAAGTGTACGTTGCATTAAATTTCATCAGTAGGATGTTAGCATTCAGTTTGAATGAATGGCACCATTACGACGCCGACGTTTCTGACTCATCCCTTCGGCAAGAGAACTGGAACATGCAGACGGATGTCACACCCTGACCCTTTCAAATCCGCCCAAACCTCAAAACAGAATCTACCATGTGCCACTGGCAGCCGTGAAGAAGAAAAGTGTTGTGTTGTTTGCATACAGACCACTTCTTTTACGCCCAAATCGTGCCTTTTAAATGGCGAAGAAACTTTATGGTGCATTTCATATATGCATACACTATAAACCTTTTCTTAAAGAGCGTTGGGATGTACGTGATGTCAGATGTAAACAGTTCGCAGCAGTCTGTGAAGCCCTGGTCTGTTTTCTACCAGTCTTCAGCTTGAGATGGATGGATGGATCTCCCAGCCTTGGCTCCCGAGTTCTCTCGCATGGTTAGCCACACCACGTTTCCCGCTTTGTGCTGCCCGAGAATGGATTTCAGGGGCAGCTTCAGCTGTACCTTTGTTCTGCAACACCAGCGAGACAGAGTGGGACAGCGAGCTAGTCTCCTGTGTACTGATTGAGTTTGGCGTCCATTGATTCCACAGTTCCAGTGCCGATGTTGTGTATCAGTAGAGGCCAGAGGACTAGGATTCAGCATGAACTGCAACCACCAGACTAACTATCTTTATTTCTTCCCCATGCAGCACATTTTCCGCTGTGATCAGAGCTTCCACTCCACTTCAGGTCGCATTCTCTCCCCGTGCCGCTGAGAGAGAATTCTCCTGTTTCTGCCGTGCGCCTTTTTCACGCTTCAGCCCTGCATTCCGCCATCTTTACTTGCCCCAAGCCCTCCAGCCGTCCTTTAGCCTATAAATGTGTATTTTGGTATATATTTTACCTTTGCATTGTTCTGCTCTCACAAGCTGCCTTTGTGGGGACTATTTCTATTTGTCTGTCTAGAAAATATCCAGACTTCCCTCTTGTGTAAAACATGAACGTAAAAAAAAGGATTTGCTACAATGGGGAAAATGCACGTAAAGATTTGGGAGCCCAACAGCTGAGTTATAAACTGGCTCTTCAAGGCTATGGTAGTTGCACGCGTTTACCTTCTACTGCTCATCTCTCTCTCTCTCTCTCTCTCTCTCTCATACACACACACACACACACACACACACACACACACACACACACACACACACACACACACACAACACACACACACATACACCCGCGCACTCAGGCGTGCATGCACACACGCGCGCGCGCCCCTCACACATTCACACACAAAAACAAGCACTCGCGCGCGCGCGCACACGCACGCACGCACGCACGCACGCACACACACACACACACACACACACACACACACACACACACACACACACACACACACACACACATATATACAAACACTCACACACACACACATACAAACACACACACGCAGAAAAAGAAAGAAAGAAAGAAAGAAAGAAAGAAAGAAAGAACAAGCACGACCACACATATGACAGGAGAAACCATACGAAAACCATACGTAGACTACTGTACTCAGATATTAGACTTAATTCAGCATACATCAGAATTTTCCCTCGTACGTCATTTGTCCACCATAACTATATCCAGAGAGAAAATGATATCTATCAGCCGGTGATTAGGTGAATATACATCCCCGGCACAGATCAGCGCCTGGAGAAAAAACAAAACCCATCAAAGTCCATCAGAGTTACCTCTTGTTTGCTGGTCGACGGCCATGTCTTTAGGCTGAGGAGGCCGTGGCCAAATGGTTAATGTGTTAGGCTGAAGAGCTGATCGTCTTCAAGTTCAAACCTCTCTTAGGTTCTCCACTTGCGGATTGAAAACTCTGCGTGTCCACCCAACAGTTCGTGGAAAGTAAAAGCGGTGTTAGGAGAAGATTGAGGTTCCTCCTTGTATGTACCCATGCCCTTCACACACAGGTGAGTTTTTCACGGCTAAACTGTGTTCATGGCCATTAGGCGATCGAATTTTCAGCCTGTTTCTTCGTGTCATTTCTAGCGATAGTGTCAGTTGTCGTGGTAGTGACAGGTGGTGGACGGGTGGAGCTTGCAAATAAGAAGTGATACAGGGACTAACAAACAAGTAGGGTAAGTCTCGCTCCCATGATGAAAACAAACACACGCCCATAACTCCAAACGAATGCTGCTTACGACTCCGAATCGCCTAGCAGAAATGACAGCACAGAGCACACAGAACAAACCAGGAGACATCCCATCCCCATGAAGGAACGGTTGTGTGTGTGTGTGTGTGTGTGTGTGTGTGTGTGTGTGTGTGTGTGTGTGTGTGTGTGTGTGTGTGTGTGTGTGTGTGTGTGTGTGTGCGTGCGTGCGTGCGTGTGTGTGTGTGTGTGTGTGTGTGTGTGTGTGTGTGTGTGTGTGTGTGTGTGTTTCACACACACACATATGCTGTCTCTCTCTCCCTCTTCCTCCCTCCCTTGCTCCCTTTCTACCCCCTCTCTGTCTGTCTGTCTGTCTGTCTGTCTGTCTGTCTCTCTCTCTCTCTTAAAAATGATTGAATGGGAGTAGGATGGAAGGTGAAGCGGGGGGACGGAGGGGGGGGGGGGGGTATCTAGTACAGCACCCATATCAACGGAACGTCATCACGTGAAGATAGTCACCGAAAATGGCAATCTTTTAACCCTCGGCGCTGCGCGAAGGATTGGAACTCGCGGTCCATGACCATCAACTCAGTGCTTAGTCACTGGACTCCAGCATCCTTGTAATATTATGTGAATCTCCTTTTGCGAGCCAGACTGAAATGAAAAAAAGCCAAGGGAATCCTCCGCATCCAGCAAATACAGTTAATTCTTTAGCGGTGTGGAAATAAATGTCATAATTTGGGAGACGGCGCATTGTTAAAGTCAGTTAAGATGTTGAACTGCCGGAATGAGTGTCCTCGTTGACCTGAATGATGGACAGTAGTATTGGGGACAGCGCTAAGCTTCCGGGGCTGTTACCATCTCTCTCTCTCTCTCTCTCTCTCTCTCTCTCTCTCTCTCTCTCTCTCTCTCTCTCTCTCTCTCTCTCTCTCTCTCTCTCTCTCTCTCTCTCTCTTCTCTCCCCCCGCAGATGGGCCAGGTACATTTTTTAGCTCTTTTCCATCATAGTAGTTTTCTGTATACCTCCCACCCCATTTCTCTTCTCCTCCTCATTTGTTTCTTTCTTTTCTGTTTTCTTTTCATTTGATATTCCACTATCAATGCATGACCGTTTTTTTTTTTGGAGGGGGGGAGGGGGGGTGTTGTTCACACATTATTTTGTTTTACTGCATATTGTTTTCCCTACTCAGGTCGAAGACTGGATGCACCAAAAATGCATTAGTGCTTATCTATTATCCTCGAAAATAAATTTCTCTTCTCTTCTCGTCTCTTCTCTTCTGTTCTCTTCTGTTATCTCTCTCTCTCTCTCTCTCTCTCTCTCTCTCTCTCTCTCTCTCTCTCTCTCTCTGTGTCTCTCTCTAATTCTCTGTCTGTCTGTCACACACACACACACACACACATACACACACACATACACACACACACACACACACACACACACACACATACACACACACACACATACACACACACACACACACACACATACACCACACACACACACACACACACACACACACACACACACACACACACACGCACACACACACACACACACACACACACACACACACACATACACACACACACACACACATACACACACACACACACACACACACACACACACACACACACACACACACACACACACTCACTCACACAAATCATAAATCATATAAAGAAGTCATCATCACACTTACGGCTAGAGACACCTTTACTTTAATTATTATCTTTTAATTATGACATTCACAGCTAGAAATTCCGTCCTGCTGTCTCCTGATTATCACATTCACGGCTACAGATTCTGTCTTTTTTTTCACGGCTAAAAAGACTATTTGCCATATTACGTGTATGACATTTCTTCTGCTTGGACATTCCGTTTTGTTGCGTTACGTCTATCGCAAACACAACTAAAGGTACTACCCTGTAATCTTACGACTACTCACACTCACGGTAGGACATATCGCTTTGTTATCTTATACACATGCACCGTTAGAAATAATGTCGTGTTAACTTATGACTGACTGTTCATGGTTGAGGTATTAGCTTGTCATCTTACGATTATTGCATTCACTATTGATGTGATTTTGTTTTTGCTATTAGTGCATTCACATCTGAGCTGCACATCTGAGCTATTGTCTTTTTTTTATCTTACAACTATAGCATCCATGGCTGAGGTACTGCCTTTATTTTACCTTACAACCATTATGTTCACGGCGGAGTTACTATGTTTTTTTCTTACAAATATGCATTTTCGGTTTTTGAGAGTGTGCTGTTTTCTTAATCCTGCAACTATTGCATTCATGGCTGAGGTACTGGTTTTCTTTATGTTTTATCTAGATTTATTTCGTGTTACAAACAGAAATTTCATTTGAGCGGGAAAGTAATAACATGTTCAGGTGGTTTTACTCTTAAAAAGTGTTTTCTAGCCAGAAAAAATTTTTTTTCACGTGTCACAAGTATATTGCTCAAAGACGGCATTCCAAGATTTCGATTCGGAGACTCTGGGTTTAAAACAAACACCCTCTATTCAGTGCTTCCATGATGATCAAACATTAATTTCCAGTCATGTGGAAATGGAATCGAAAATGTGCTGCCTATGATGAGATCTGTAAGAATTGTGCCCTACTAGAATCCTTTCCCGGCGTTCCGGACAGAAGAAGTTTGTAACACTCTTTCAAGTGGCAACGAGAACATAAGAAAGAAGTATGTGATCATCAAGAAGGAAAATGAATATCTCAACAAAAATAATGGAAAACCTACATCATCATCGGACGTTTCTAATGCAAGTTCATTTACAAAGAGATAAGATAGGACGGCATCTGCCTTTGTGACCAATTAAGAACAATGAATACTCTCACTATGGCGGAGCGTCACTCCTATTTTCAGCATGAACTTTAGAATACAATGTCATCTAACACCACGTGGGTAGAAGTTTACTTTGAATATCAGCTTTTTTAGTACTAGCTAAAACATTGTCTAGAAATCGTTTCAAAGGCATTCTCGAAAGTTTCCAGTTAATTAAGGAGGAGAGAGAGAGAGAGAGAGAGAGAGAGAGAGAGAGAGAGAGAGAGTGAGAGAGAGAGAGAGAGAGAGAGAGAGAGAGAGAGAGAGAGAGAGAGAGAGAGAGAGAGAATTGAAAACATTCTTAAAAGATGCCGACAAACAAAGAGAAGAAAATAGTTAATGAAATAGGTTTTAGAACGAGTGCTTGTACTAAACACACGCGCTTTTGATACCATACATACATACAGAGAGAGAGAGAGAGAGAGAGAGAGAGAGAGAGAGAGACTTAGAGAGAGAGACTTAGAGAGAGAGAGAGAGAGACAGAGAGAGAGACAGACAGACAGACAGAGACATAGACAGAGACAGAAGGACAGGCAGTAGTAGACATTGGATTAGAATAATAGTTTTGAGAGAGAGAGAGAGAGAGAGAGAGAGAGAGAGAGACAGACAGACAGACAGACAGACAGACAGACAGACAGACAGACAGAGACATAGACAGAGACAGAAGGACAGGCAGTAATAGACATTGGATTAGAATAATAGTTTTGTGCTGTTACCTGTTTGGTTTGTCTGTTTGTAAAGTGTAAAAAAAAAAAAGAAGAAAAAATAGTGTTCGCAGTGTTCCTTGCATTTTGTTGTTGTTGCACGCTTGTCTTCAATTCCAGAGACGACGGGAGAGGAGCGGACTAATTCTGTATCGTTCTCGCCTCCTTCCTCCCGTTCACGCAAACTTTGCCGTCGTGTGCAAAGACATGTAACGAAGCCAGTTAGTATACAGAGAGAGAGAGAGAGAGAGAGAGAGAGAGAGAGAGAGAGAGAGAGAGAGAGAGAGAGAGAGAGACAGAGCGACAGAGAGACAGAGAGAGAGAGAGAGAGCAATATCTGTCTGTCGTGAAGTATTGCTTTCACGCTGTCAGCGGCAGAAAAGGGGATCCTCGCTGTCTCAGCGAATAGTCTGGTCCCTGTGAGATTAAATGAGAGTCAGCACAACTTTTTTTTTGAAACAACAGCAACTACTAGCCTACATCCGTGCCATCATCATCATCATCATCATCGTACATCATCAGTACAGGAAAAGTCTGTTCTGTCCATTCCTAAGCACAAAACGCAAGATCCTAAAAGCCCCTACCAAACGTACTACAACGTACCTTCCTAACAAGTCGTCTGTACTTTGTGGAGTGACAGGAAGTTTATGGGCAGAAATTATCATAGGAACCTCTCTCTCTCTCTCTCTCTCTCTCTCTCTCTCTCTCTCTGTGTGTGTTTAGGTATGTATGTATGTGTGTATGTATGCATGCATGTATGTGTGAATATATGTATGTATGCATGTCTGTATCTAAATCCATCTATCTGTCTGTCTATCTATCTATCTGTCTATCTATCTTTCTATCCATCTATCATAATTTTTCCCTTTCTCTAATCGAGGGAAGGCAAGTTTACCATTCCTGTTCGGTGTTACGTCCCTCCCCCTCTTTGTCTGTGTCTGACTGTCTGTCTGTCTGTCTGACTGTCTGTTTGTCTGTCTGTCTGTCTATCTTGGACCCAAGGAAGGCAATTTCACAGTTTCTGTTTATTCTCTCTCTCTCTCTCTCTCTCTCTCTCTCTCTCTCTCTCTCTCTCTCTCTCTCTCTCCCGAACATTGCTTTGTAGTTAACTGTATGCATGGTATGCATATTCCTTTCAGATGTAATCAGGGTGCATGTATTGAATATCCACCCGTCTGCAAAGGAAATCAGATCATTTTAATTCTAT
>CM065740.1:23781608-23786608 GCA_033310375.1 Conus canariensis
ATGCGAGTGTGTAATAGAGCTCCCAAGGCCCTCTTTAAAATGCATTTACCGTGCAAATATCACAATAATGCGCAAACTGTAACCATTATTACAGTTTGCATGGATCACATACGCAAAGTATAACAAAGTGATAATTGTTACAGCTTGCTCTGCTCAAAATGTAACACTGCTATAGTTTGGCTGTTGCTACATTTTACACTGTGTCAGAGCAGCCCACAGGGGTCTTGCAGAGAAATCTGTCGTGCCGGCAAAGTTCTACGATACCGTACAAGAAAGTACACCAATGAAATCCCTTAATGAACGCTGGGTTTTTTTTTTTTATTCATTTATCAGATTTGAATTCTAATGTGCTCTTCTTTCTCTCTATTTTCATTTGAAACTGTTATGTTCACACACAATTCTTGGTTCGACATGTATATTAATTCTTTCGGGTGTTAATGAAAACTAAGAGCAAATGCAGCTAGCCACTAGCCCTAAAAACGAAATGAAAGACTAAGATGTTGCATTCCTTTTAAACACTGTAGCACATATAGCCATATACTCTTTTCTCAGATTGTGGTTTCTGGTTGTTTCTAGGAACAAAGCGATTACATCGTGTCTCTCTCACAATGGTTATAAAACACGTTTCCTTCACACTTTAATGTTAAATCGGTGTTCTTCGTGTCGAACCAGCCTCACGACAAATTTAGTTCTTGAAGGGTGCGCAAAGAAATATTTGTTTTGTTGATGTTTTATGTTCATGAAGTTTAGTCATTAATGTGTTGGGAATGGAGATAAATATAATTTCTTCATGTGTGCGAAAAGGAAATAAAAATCTAACTGGATTTTTTTTTTTTTTTTTTTTTTTTTTGGGGGGGGTTGCGTTTAATCCCCGCACACACACACACACACACACACACACACACACACACACACACACACACACACACACACACACACACACACAAATTTCACTTTAAGGTGATGCGGGGCTCTTAACCTTTCGCTCATCGCCGTTAGTAAGACACAATCTCCCTTTTGTACGCGTTTCTGCATGCCTATATGGTGTGTCTGGATGCTGGTTTAATGTTGAAACAAATTGTTTTTCTTCGTGTTCACACAATCCACACTAACTGATATACTGTTGTGGATAGATTTGTCGTGACTTGCACATAAGAGAAATATGTTTAGGTGACTTAATGTGAGAGAGAGAGAGAGAGAGAGAGAGAGAGAGAGAGAGAGAGAGAGAGAGAGAGAGAGAGACAAATTGACAAATTGACAAATGTTTTATTGTGTATAGGCCTGTGGCCCGTTACAATGAAGAGAAGGCAAACAACTGTTAAATTGAAAACGAGACAAACAAACGTAACACTCACACATTGCCAAAAATCCCATATCAACCGCAGTAATCTCAGAAAAATGTGTTCATAAAACAAAACTTGCTCTGCGTTTCAAAGCCAAAAAGAGGAATTTAGACAAATTCAGTTGAGTATCAAGGCTACTACTCAAAATCCTTGTGCACTGGTCACGTTTGGTAAGGTAGGTCCCTGCACTTTGAATGCAATATTTAGCTCGTAGGTCACTATACTGCTGGCATTCGAATAGTACATGGAATTCGTCCTCATCGTCCGCCTGGCATAGGGGACAACCAGGTTGATCTATTGCCGAAAAGCGGAAAACATGGCTGTTTATGCTCGAAACTCCCATTCTAAAACGCACGAGGGCAGTTTTAAATTGCCTGTTCTTAATGAATTCAAAATACTTTTCACGTTCAAAGATGCTTTTAAATGAGTAGTATAATTCAAACCGATTGCTCTCTGATACATGCGAATACCAACGTTGGCAAAAACAGTTCTGTAGGCGTTCTTTGAATATCTGTATAAAGTGTTTCTCGTCGCCTACCTCTCCAAACATCCAGACATACCCAAAACCGTTTGAACAAAGCAGTGTTTTAATATGTGTGACCCAATTTTTCATCTTCTTGTTTCTATTTTGTAAATCAAAAAGCATATCATAGGCTTTTCTGGAGTACCTTGTCAGTGGTTGCCTGCATAGTCTGAACCAGAACTGAATACATATCGTTGCTGAAGTAATATATAACGGAAAACGCCCCAATTCTCCATATACCATATCATTAGGTGTAAATGGAGGGACGTTCAGCAATAGCTTACGGGCCTGCAAATGAACTATTTCGATAGATTCTCGTGGTTTGAACCCCCATAGTTCCGACCCATATAAAAGAGAAGGAACAACCTGGGCATCAAAAATCCTAAAGAACAGCTTAGGTGAAAAGCAGGTGAGTTTTCTTAACACTTTCAGAATTTCTATGGTAGCTTTCTTACCTCTAATGCAATGATCGTATCCAGAAGCAACATCGAAACTAAGCTTTGTTGAAAAAGTAACACCTAGATATTTATAAGAATTTACAACATCTAACTGCTTATCACCAAAGAACCAACATTCCTTTCTACTTAAATAGCCACCTTTCCGAAAAACCATGACTTTAGTTTTTTCCAGATTAACTTTTAAACATAATCTTTGAGCACACTCAAATAGGACATTAAGTTGGTTTTGCAGACCTGCTATAGTCGACGACATGAGAGCGATGTCATCAGCAAATAACAGTATGAAAATTTCTACATCGTTAGGGATGAATTGTATTCCATGCTTGCCACGTGAAAACATGTCGCGTGCAAGCTCGTTAATAAATATAGAAAATAAGGTAGGACTAAGACAGCAACCCTGTTTTAGACCTTGCAAACATTCAAAATAATCAGTGTAAGAGTTACCACATCTGACACATGATTTAATGGTGCTGTACATACTTTTCAAAATGTTAAACAGGTTTCCTTTGACGCCATTCGTGAGTAGTATATTAAACAAAAGACCATGTTGTACCATATCGAACGCCTTTCTGAAATCGATAAATGCTACATAAAATTTATTGTTCCTTGATAAATGTTTTTCTATGCTAGCATACAAAGTGAAAATGTGATCAGTAGTGGAATAAGATTTTCTAAACCCAGCTTGAGCATCAGAAATAACTTCGTTGTTTTCAGCCCAGGAAATGAGCCGTTTATTCAATATGTGTGTAAAAATTTTACGCAAGTGACTAATCAAGGAAACACCTCGATAATTGTTCGTATCGTTCACATCACCTTTTTTATACAACGGAATAATTATTGATTTAGTCCATTCCTCAGGGAATACACCATCTCTGAAAAGTTTATTGAAATATTTAACTAGAAAGGGAACTATCAAATCTCCTGAGGCCTTTATGACTTCACTTATCAAAGAATCAGGACCAGCTGCTTTGCCACACTTAAGACTCTGGATGGCTTTCTTCACTTCCTCTACTGTAATTTCAGCGTCCAGAATAGGGTCAAATGCCATATCAGAGACATCCAGTTTTGGATGGTCCATTCTTTGGACAAAACCAAGGTTTAACAAGTGTTCAAAATGGTTAAACCACTGATCCTGTGAAATTGTATTACTTATGTGGGAACGACTGCGATACTTATTGATTTCAGACCAAAAGGCCTGAGAATCATCTGCTACTTGCATTAAGCAGTTAATGCGCTCAGTTTTAAAACTACGTTTCTTCATGTACTTAAGTTGATTATATTCTCTCCTCATTTGTACATAGGCACATTTATCAGTTGGATCCCCAGATCTCTTAAAAATGGTCAAAGCCTTTCTAACTACCGTCTTGTTGTTTTGACATTCCTCATCAAACCAAGATTTTCTCACAACCCTGCTTTTTGAAGAACGATTTTGGCGCATACAAGCGCTGGCATTCATTAAACAATTAGTAAATTCATACAGTGCTCTGTTAACACAAGTATCAATCATATTGGCAGCATATTCTAGATTGCTGCAAAACAGGTCGATAGTACTGTTATATATGTATTCTGATAATCTATCCCTTTTCCATACAGTTACATTTTCTGAGATAGATAGAGGTGACAGTGGTGTTTTGCCTGTAATTTCTAACAGGATTGGCATGTGCTCTGATTCTACCCTGCTACCTACAGAAAAGTTCACAACGTTGTCTAACAAATCGTTAGAAATAAGGCAATAATCTATGACACTACACCCATGGGAAGATACAAATGTAAAATCACGACTAAAGCTACCTCTGTTGTACCCATTCAGAATACAAAAATCAAAACAAGCACACAAATTTAATACATTTTCTCCAAAAGCATTTAACATTGTATCCTCAGACAATCGTGTTTTCTTGACAAACGGGGTCGAATTGGAGGGGTCAGTCAGTAGATCAGTATGTGACCACGTTACTTGGAGGTCTGCTGTCCTTGCATTAAAGTCCCCGCAACATATCATCTGAGCCTGTGGATAACGGTTTGTCAAGTCCAGGATGCAGTGTTCTATGGCGTCAATGTGGCAAGTGAAATTAGATGATTGGTAGTGCACTGAACCAGAAGGAGGGACATAAACAAATATTAACAGAATGTCACTGTCCACACAAAGCATGCTTTTAGACATCCTAATACACACCACGTGATCGGTATTAACTTTAATTGATGTAATGTGCTTATTAAGTATTTTATTGACTAGTAATAGAAGCCCTCCAGACCTACGTCCCATAAATGAATGTTTAATGGCTTTTGTCCTGAATTTCATGTAACCATTGAAGACACCATCCAAGTCGAACATATCATCTAGGTACGTTTCTATCAAACACACAATATCAAACTTTTGTACAAAAAGAAGAAAATCAGTATCTGCCAACTTACTGGCCAAACCATCTATGTTCCAGGAGAGACAGGACAAGTTCTTGGAGTGTCCACAAAATGTAACGGGCCGGCCGAATCCCTATTTGTTAGAGCCGTCTTTGTCTCTGAACTTGAACTTCTCAGTAAGCCGTGTCTGTTTGCTTCTGTCATTGCGTCTGCTTTGTTTGCTTTTGTTTCTGTTGTGTCTGCGTGTGATTGGAGCTCTTTGTGGTGTTGGGTTTGAAGTTTCGTTTTCATGGGTGATGCTGATAGACATCAGACCCT
>CM065740.1:23791608-23796608 GCA_033310375.1 Conus canariensis
CAACGTTCAGTTTTATATCCCAGTTCGTACAGATTTTCGGGTGTGTATGATTATCTATAAAAATGTCATAATATAATCTTGACCCTTTACAAACTGACGTTAACTTTTTGTAACATACATGCATATTTAAACATTCATTTGTATTTTCAACTTTGATTTTTGTTTTTTGTATATATTCAGTAATAGCTGCTTTAATACCAGAAAAAGTGACAAAATTAATATTTACATCATACTTTTGTTTAAATTGTTCGTAAGAAATAAACTGGCCATTGTCAAGCAAAAAATGAGCAATGCAATATATGCCCTTGTTGATCCATGCTTTTCCCGAAATAGTCTTTTCCCAACTTGTATTCTGTTTGTATAGAAGGAGTTCATATGAAGTCTTACAGTTAACTTTGTAGAAAAAATGTTTGTACGCCATAAATACCTCTGTCCAAAATACATTTGATTTACAGAAGGAAGAAAGTATTTCTGGTCCATATTTCTCAATATCGCTTAAAAGTGGAAAGTTAGATGTTGTAATAGTTTTCCATTTGTGGTGTGTAGTCTGAACTTTTTGCAGCCACGTCAATTTTAGGGAAGAAGCAAACGTTTTTAATTCTGGTAGTCCAAGACCACCGTTTTGAATACTTTTGTGAGCAGTTTTTCTATTTATTTTGTCTGGCTTTTTATTCCACACAAATTTGTAACAGTAATTTTGTAAAGTCTGAAAGAAAGTGTCAGGTGGGTTAGGTAGTAATATCCACAAATGGATGAGTTTTGATAAAATAAGCGATTTTAAAACTGCCACTCTGCCCAAAGGAGTTAGTTGCCTTCTCACCCAAATCTTGAACAAATGTTTCACGTCCGCTAATTTTTCAGAATAATTAATATCTGCACAGTTTTGCAAATCGTTGGTAAACCAGATTCCAAGAATTTTGAATTTTTGTGGGTTCCACTCCATACCTAAATGGTCCATGTAACGAACAGCAGAATTTTTACAGCTCCCCAACCAAACAGCGCTAGTTTTTCCAGGATTCATATATAACCCCGATATTCGACCAAACATTTCCAGTACGTTTATACATGTTTCAAATGATTTTATGTCGCCTGCTAAAAGAAATTCCGTGTCATCTGCATACTGAGAAAGCTTATGTTCGACTGTATCTATAACTATTCCACATATGTTTACATTTTCCCGAATCATTAATGCTAGAATTTCAACACATAATAGGAATAAATATGGCGATAGTGGATCACCTTGTCTGCATCCGCGGTCTATCTCAAACCAACTAGAAACTTGACCATTAACAAGGACACATGAGTTGATATTTTTTATAGAATGTTTCAATCCATTTGCAGAAGCCCTGTTGAAATCCAAACGCTTTCAATACTTTAAACATAAAATCCCAGCTCACTGAATCGAATGCTTTCTCAAAGTCAATGTTTAATAAAAGCCCTGGTAAGTTGTGTTCTTCTAAATAAGCAATTGTGTCGTAAATGAGCCTAATGTTATCCCCTATGTATCTATTCTTAACAAAACCAGTTTGATCCTCATTGATGAGACCAGCTAACACAATTTTTAAACGGTTGGCTATACACGATGACCCTATTTTATATACAACATTTAACAACGAGATTGGTCTCCAGTTCTTCACAAAGTGTCTTGGTTTATCTCCCTTTGGTATACAAACTTGAATAAAGTCAGACAAATACAAAGACGAACAATCTAATAGTGGGGGAAAAAACAAGCGCAGGCCAACAACTCAAATGTCTTCATAGTAGACTTAGCAAAATTTGGACTTAAGGAGGGGGGGTGGGGGGGGGGGGGGTGGGGGGAGATGGAGAAACTGGGAACATGAAATTAAGAAAATATATTACAGATATGAAAACTCTTCACTGGCTGCATAAGGGAACCATCGCAAGACAGTTGAGTTGTTGGCCTGTGCTTGTTTTTTCCCCCACTATTAGATTGTTCGTCTATGTATTTGTCTGACTTTATTCAAGTTTAAAAGGCTGTGCCAGTCTTGAATAAAAGTTACTCTGTGTTAGGTTTTCTTATGGGAGCAAAAGCTACCCCACTTGTTTACTGTTTATTGTTTACTGTTCCCTGCCTCATTTCATTTCCAATTTCATTTCGGTTAAATCGAGGTTATTTGTATTTGTTTCTGTCCGTCTTTGTGTTTGTCTTTTGATCTCCCTTGCATCCTTGGGTGGATCCTCAAGCGTAGGCTCAAAGATTGTCCCCTACATTTTATACTATTTGCATAATGCCTTTAGTTTTTCAGCAACTTTTTTCCTCCCCTCACTTTCGTTTGGTTACATTTATTATACCCTTCACTGGCTGCTTTGGGGTGCTATTGGATTCTTTTTTGCACCCTTAGTGGTGAGAACACCACGGTATTATGGACTGTGGTGTGTCTCTATTTGACGCCAGGAGCGCAGACACAACCAGCCGTGTCTCCCTGATGAGTTCCGATCCAGCGGATAAAAAGCCTCAGAGCAGGCAATCCAAATATACCTGCCTTGAGAAGGGATTGTGATGGTTCCGTTATACAGCTAGTGAAAAGTTTTTATAACTGTAATATATTTTCTTAATTTCATATTCACAGTTTGTCCATCCACCCCCAAGTCCAAATTTTGCTAAGTCTACTATGAAGACAGTTGAGTTGTTGGCCTGCGCTTGTTTTTTCCCCCACTACTAAATTGTTCGTCTTTGTATTTGTCTGACTTCATTCAAGTTTAAAAGGCTGTGCCAGTCTTGAACAGAAATTACTCTGTGTTAGGGTTTCTTATGGGAGCAAAAGCTACCCCACTTGTTTACTGTTTTCAGTCGAAGATGTTTGCCCATCTATTTCTCTCATTCCATTTAGAACAGTTATATTGATCCAGTTCTTGTGCGACACATATACATGAACTGTTCTCGAAGAATAAAACCAGTGACATTTCTTAGCACCAAAGACACCAGGAGATAGATACTAGGTAGGGTCTTGTAGCCTATTTCTTCCACACCCTCTACACGGTCAAGCGATCTTTTCTTAGATTGTAGTTTATCATTTTCGCTCAGAAACAAAGCTCTTTCCTTGGCTTTTCTCACTATGCCTTAAAATGTGCTTTGTTGGCGTTTCAAACAATTCCGCTTTTTTCATGTCAGCGCAGTCTCACAAGAAATCTATTTTTGTAGGTTGCATTAATAAATCTATCTTAATTAATCCTGTTTTATGCAGTTCTGGTAAGCCCTGTATCCGGAGCTGAATTAAAGATTAGTTGGTCATGTGAGCGAAAAGAAAACTAGATGTTTTTGTGTGCATTTGATCCTAGCAAGAAAATGCTTTATTTTAACATTCGGGCAGGGTTGTTAACCTTTCTATCATTGCTGTTAGAAAAAAAAATCTGCCTTGATACGCCTGTCTGCGTGCCGATCAGGTGTATTTGATGTCTTTTTAAACATTGAAACAAACTGCTTTTCTTCGTGTTCAGACGATCAGCAATAATCCGTATACTATCGTGAATAGACTCGGCGTGACTTCCGCAGAACAGAAACTATGTTGGGGTGATTTGTGAGGAAGGAAATGAGAGTGGTGTGAGGGTAGAGGGAGGGAGTACATTCACCTCCAAAGAAATAATTTGAAATTCATATATCTTAGAAATAATGTTCAGCGGCAAAAAAAAACAAAAAAAACCAACAACAAACAAAGAAACAAATCAGAATTTATAAAAGCAATAAAAAGAGATTAAAAAAACGAGAGTTAAAAAAAAAGGCAAAAACACAACTGTGATAAGATTTGCTTCAGAGAAGAATTGCAACAACTGTCAGTTCAGTTTTGCAATGCGCACACGTAATCATGTGCTCTGTCTGTCTGTCTGTCTGTCTGTCTGTCTGTCTCTTCTGTCTGTCTGTCTGTCTGTCTGTCTCTCTTCTACCTGTCTGTCTGTCTCTCTTCTGTTTGTCTGTCTAGTCTGTCTCTCTTCTGCCTGTCTGTCTGTCTGTCTGTCTCTCTCAAAATGTTAGCATTATCTTCGGAAGGTGAATGCATTTTTTAACTAGGCAAATTTGTTTCCATCGTTTTATGAATAAGAGAGAGAGAGAGAGAGAGAGAGAGAGAGAGAGAGAGAGAGAGAGAGATAGAGAGAGAGAGAACTCAGAACTCAGAAAGCTTTAATGTACATCGGCCTTGGGCCACAATACAAGAGAGAGAGAGAGAGAGAGAGAGAGAGAGAGAGAGAGAGAGAGAGAGAGAGAGAGAGACGGACAGACAAACAGACAGACAGACAGACAGACAGACTGACAAATAGACTACAGACAGAGATGCAGAATTACAGGATCCACACAGCAAACGGAGTCAGCATGAAATAGCTCGTCACCGTCGTCTTGCAGATGTATGACGTGGAGGACCACAGCCACCTCAAAGCTGCGAATTCACTACAACTGAATTTGTAAGCACACCTTTCCCTTGGGACAGTCCCTCTGCCCTAACTCACAAACCTGGCTTCCATTCCCCATTTCCAAATCCCACTATCCCTGCCCCCTCCCCCCCCCCCTCTCCCATTCCTAACAAGGGAGGATCGGTCGCCCTAACAAGTGCACATGCTGCCCGCCATCCCAGTCCTTATTCTTCCCCAACCACACCCACACATCTTGACGAGTTCCACATGTCGCATATACATGAAGTGTGCAAGAGACTTGCTCTGTTAATTAATGAAACTGAGTGGTTTTGGGAGGCAGAGAAATTGAGAAAAAAACAAACAAACAACAAAAGAAGAAAGAAAACAAAACAGACAAAAAAGGTAATAACGATAACAATAATGATAATAAAAAAGCAACTCAAATAACACGGCTGTGTCAATATAGTTTTTCTGGTTTTAAATACGAGTGTTGAATTTTGGCCATAATCAGTTCCCTCTACAACGCTAGTCAATATAGATTGGAGTTTGGGAGTTCTTGGACAGACTCTCTCTCTCTCTCTCTCTCTCTCTCTCTCTCTCTCTCTCTCTCTGTGTGTGTGTGTGTGTGTGTGTGT
>CM065740.1:23814108-23819108 GCA_033310375.1 Conus canariensis
CAACATCAACGACAACAACAGGAACCACCACAATAAGAAATTTTTAAATCATTGCTCAACTGGCACAAATTTTTAAGTATGTAAACAGCACGCCGTCTTCGTTCACTACACTCGTTTAGCACTCGTGTTTACAGCGGAAGTCGGTCTTTGAATAGATTTTGGCCAATCAGGAGCAGATTTAGAACTCCAGACGACTCATGTCACCAAGGCCGTCTCGTTGTGGACTCGCTGATTGGTCAGTGTTCATGCACCGTTTACGTGATAGTTCGCCGTCTCGTGAGTTCTGATAGGTTTTTCTGTTCAAATAGTGTGTCCAGTTTAAAAATAGAGACCACGAGCTTTCTGTTGGTGTGTGTTAAGCTGGGGCCCTATCAGGGTGAGATATGAAAAATGTGTTTGAAAATAGGCCTCTTTTCACAAAAACAAACAAACAAACAAAAATCACAAAACAGCTTATAACGTGCACACACAAAGAAAAAACCAAAACAAAAAACAAACAAAAAGCAAAACAAAACAAAAAAAATCCGATCAGAAATAAACTTACAACATTTGAAAAATAAACTTTAAAGCTTTTTTTTTTCGTTCGATTTTGGACAAATCCAACTGGTCTTGTGTAGATTAAGCCAAGACAGCGATTTCATCAGAAAACTAAAAAATGGACAAATATGACCCTCAACCCCGTCAGGCCCAATTGACAGAAAGGCTTGGGCGACTTAAATGGTGATTATGAGAACGGGTCACCTCTAAAGATATAACAAAACGTCATGTTAAGCGACATGTATCACTTTCTTTGAAGTCGGTGGTAATTTTTCCGAGCCATCTTTGTTTTTGAAAAAAAACAACACATAGAAACAAGTCTGTTTCCTTACATCATACTGAGACTTCTCAACCACACCCTCCTTTTCCCCTCATCATAAACACAGGCGCAGCTGAACCTATCATTTCACGTATACAGGGATCAAGACAGAGAGCAATTTTTTTTTTTTGCGGCGTTCCTATGACTGAAAAATTCTATTGTCATGCTCACTCACACTGTTCCACCATCGCAGCGTGCCGCGACAGACATTGGCGCTGGCCAGTCGGCGATCTCCACAGCCCTCAATCATGGGCAACAACGTAGAGGCATTATAAACATTCTGATCTGTCTTCTTGTACAAAAGGACGTTTCCAGTCCCCGTCAGTCTCTCTGTCCAGGATGGGGGAAATCGTGATGGTATTGCTTAAGTGCACTAAGTTGATGTATTATTGGTCAGGTTTAACACACCAAGGTTATCTTTGCACTCATACACGCATATGCACACTCATGCGCCCACCAAACATTCACCTCTCTCTGGGAATGGGATGTCACGCATTCGTTTCTCTCCTAACACGACTGAGCACAAGAAATCCAATTTCTATGCTACTATAATCAAACATGAAAAATCCAATTACACAAAATGAACAGATCAACACATAAAAGATCAATACTTCCTAATCCCGGGTTATAATAAAAATGACTTCTTACCTGGCCAGGTTTTCACACACACAACCACGCTTTCACACCACACCACAGTTCTTGAAAAGTCTCTTCACGTCTTCTTCAGCACTGCTTGATGGTGATGCCCTTGGTTGACTGGCTCCAGGTTTCAGGACTGGGTCTTCGTGGTCGTCTCTGGGATCTCGACGTAGAACTCTTCTTCTTCGTCTCCTTCACCCACCTCTGGGTTCAAATTCAGTTTGTCTGTTTTCACCCACCTTTGGGCTTCAAACTTAGTTTTCTTCTCTTCCAGCTTGTCTTTCCCTAAGACTTTGCTGTCTCTTCTATCTCCCAGACCACGTTTCTCTCGACCCGTTCTCTGTCCTGCCCACCCTTCTCTCTTCTCTCTCTCTCTCCTCTGCCTCTCTCTCTCTCTTGTCGTGTTCTTTCTTCTCGTTGTTCTCCCTCACTTTATATAGGAATGGAAACAAAGGATTCCCCTTCGGGCCATGCCTTTGTCCATGCTGCTTCTCAAACCCCTAGTTCACAAGTGCTGTGAATTCTCCATTCGCTACATTCTCCACGCATCTGCATTTACACACATCCCTACCTGATTGATTAGCAAACAAACACTTGGCACCAGATGGACATCGAAAATTCCCGCCGACTTCGGAGGCCACTTTAACACAGTAATTATCTTAAAGAGGGCTACGATAACAACATCCACGCGCGTTCAACCAGCCTGACAATAGAACCAACACAGTGACCCACGGCAATACCATCCGAACGAGTCCAAGACTCCTGCTCTTCACTGACTGTTTACAAAAGAACCTCAGCTGACTGAGTATTTAGTGCTCACTTGGTGCACCGAGGTCCTAGTGGTTACGTCCCTCTCCCCTTTCGCTGTCGGGCAGGTCCGAACTCCTTACTACCTTAGGTGCCATCTGTCACCTGACCGCTTCGTCCTCCTTGACACGGTTCGACCGTGTGCGATGGGTAAGGCATACTTGTTAATGGTTCTATTACCTATTTGTATACCACGTACAACGTCCCTTTTGCCTCTAAGCGTTTAATGCCTTTTGTGAGAGGTTTCACGCACTTGACAAATTCCCCCCACTTCAAGACAATGCCCTGCATTGGCTAAAACACATTCAAGGAGCTGAAACTCACAATTCTCTCATTTAAACCAACTTTAATCTAGGCCTCTAATAAGCCTACTTACACCAGAGAACGCACACAAGATTTACCTTGTAACAAAATTAGAGAAAAATCAATACCATACGCACTAACCAGGCAAATATCAACACAATCTGAAATCTCTACCAGCTCTAAGTAGTGCGGCCATATATAGATAAACATTATGTTTCTACGGAAATTCTCTCCCTTTCTCTTCATACACGTGGCCCGCAACCAGCCACGTCACGCATACACGACGCTGCACGAGACGCACGCACACGCTCGCAAAAATCGTATGACCATTTTAATTTGGCCTACCGTCCCCTTTTGGTGAGACCCGTCCGATCCCCCTTTCTGTACACACACCTTGCCGTACCCCGTGGCATATGTTGCAATGTGCACAGAAACGCCTTACATCACCTAGGATTCCGGGCCAGTAGTACTCACGCGTCACAATCTTTTGTGTGGCCTTCTTACCGAGATGGCCCGAGGCTGACGTCACATGATTTTCGGACATCACCGCCTTTCTGCGCTGCCTAGGAACGACAACCTGCTTCTTCGTTTTTCCCGAACGCGAATGAGTAAAAGTTCGGTACAATATGCCGTTCTCTAACTCGAACCCGATTGTACCCTCTTTAACATTTTTCTTCTGCCCTCTGTGAGCAAAACCAACCAGTTTTCTGAGCGAGTAATCGCCCTTTTGTTCTGCCCGTAAGCGAGTGGGGTTAGTCTCACCGGACACGCTCCAACGCTTTCTGGAGTGTTTGACTGCCTGGGGCGTTTTCCTCACGTGATTCCTTTTCTCTGATTCGACACAGAAATCAAGGTCTGGGTTTTCGTACCCACGTGCTCCTGAAATGTTCCCAATTACCAAATCATACGGTGGCTTTGGAACAGCCAAAGCCTGTACGACTCCACTATAGAATGGTGTATCAATGAACACCAGTGCCGTTTTGAATTCTGCTACTGTTCCATCTATTTGTCTACACCTCTGTGTTTTACCTGTGAATTGTCCCTTCTCAACCAGGGATTCCTTCACCATTATCCCTGTGCACCCAGAGTCTCTAATGACACTAACCACATTGTTCCCTACTCTGCCTTTGTGCACATCCATGTTATCGCCTGAATCTGTGAACACACAGCACAGTCCAGACAAAATAACACTGTCATCTTTTTCATCTTTTGCTGCCTGCCTTTCGCTTGGCCTGACCCTCATTGCTGCAGCTTTCTGAGGTCTAAATCGGCAATCTCTAGCCAAGTGTCCTGTCTTATCGCACAAGAAGCAGGTACGTCTATCTACGGCCTTATCCACGTGGGCCTTCACCCTTGTTTGCTCACGTGACGCTGTGGGCCTACGGGTGTGTACTACTGACTCATCGTGTGAGTCATGTGCTAGCCTGCTATCCTCTGAATATGCTTCCGGGCTTTCCTCTTGTTCAGGCAAATCACGCCTCGCTTCCCGGTAAGTCTCTGCCGTCTGAAGTACCTCAGCTATTGTGGTTGCACCTTTTTCCTTAATGTGGATTGTGAGGCCTGTCCCACAACCATCAAGTATCTGTTCCTTCATCACCAGTGTCTTGAGGCCTTCAAAATCACTGTCTACTCCACTAAGTTCTACCCACTTGTTGAAATAGTGATCTAGTCTAACTCCGAACTGTGTGTATGTCTCACCCTGTTCGATTCTCGCCTCGCGAAACTTACGCCTAAAACCTTCTTCAGTCAAATCATATGCCTTTAGTACTGCTTGTTTCACCGTGTCAAAATCCCTTTGATCACCTTTGGGTAAGGTGGAAACAGTGTGTAATGCACGACCTGTCAACAAGGCAGACAGGTTTATTGCCCAGTTATCTTCCGGCCAGCCCTCGTGCTCGGCAACCGATTCAAACCGACTGATATAGGCATCGATCGAATCAGTTTCTTCTCTGAACAGTGGGAGTTTAAGTCTAGGTGCGCAACTTAATCTGCGGCCTACTGACTCAGAACTGGTGTCTATTTCACTACGATTTTCAGATTTTATTCTTTCCAACTCAATTTGTTTAGCTAAAATCTCTGATTCCGCTTCTGCTCTCGCTCTGGCAGCTGCACTCTCTGCATCTGCTCTCGCTTTGGCAGCTAAACACTCTGCATCCGCTCTAGCCTTCGACGCAGCAGTTTCAAGTCTAAGTCTCTCGGCCTCAGCATCTGCTTTAGCCTTCGACGCAGCAGTTTCAAGTCTAAGTCTCTCGGCCTCAGCATCTGAGTTTCTTTTGACAGCGTCGAGCTGTTCCTTTTCAAACTTCCTTCTTTCAGCCCTTTCATCTCTCTCAGTCTTCTGCTGAGTTTCAATGAATTTACGCAGTTCATCTCCTGTATATCCCATTTCTTTCCC
>CM065740.1:23831608-23836608 GCA_033310375.1 Conus canariensis
TTTTCTTGCAGAAGGTATGCAAAATACGAAATGGCAGCTTTTAATTCACTAGAAAGATTTCAATATTACATGAAAACATATTGCTGCACAGATGAGGATCAGTTTGTATCAAGAACTTCACAACGCTCTTGTTTAGTGAAAATTAGTAAGGATTCTACTGAACGGATCTTCGATTAGTTATATGATACAGATCTGCTCCCATTCCGTCTTCCCTCCAAGTTCTGTTGAAAGCAGGTTTGTTGTTTTGCATAATCTTGATGACAAACAAGCAAGCAAACAAACGCAGTGAAAGCATGGAAAAGCACAAGTAATTGCTGAAGCATTGAGACAGGCAGTTGTTAACATATCTGATATTACTCTAAAACCAATAACTAAAGCTAGGTGTTGACTGTCGGCCCCCTACATTAACAGTCGCACCGTATCCTCACAGAAGTCCCAAATAAGGCATTACGCGGTTATTTTCGGCACTTTTGTTGATTACTAATAAATCCAAGTCTGGTAATTAATCCACTGAGTTCGGAATCCACCGCAAAGAAAGCATATTTAAAGACAATATACGATTTCTGTTAATAAACACAGTAATGTACCCTCCCCCACCTGTTGAATGATAACACACCACAGTATCGTCTGCTTTTCGCACGTTTGGTAATAACCGGGTCAGTGCCCCTGTCCACACTCTCCCTGGTCACTAATGCATGTACATAGCCCTCTACTAATGCAAATTGTTGTTACGTCGCAGAGCAAGTGTAAATGAGCATCCCTATTTTTTGCTTCTGTTGCTCCCACCCCCCATCCCCCGACACTCAACTCTGACAGAGAGAGAGAGAGAGAGAGAGAGAGAGAGAGAGAGAGAGAGAGAGAGAGAGAGAGAGAGAGAGAGCACATGCCAGTAAAGTACGATATACATTATCTTCCCGAGCGTGGGGATTTTACTGAAGGCGCGCGCTAGTGGAACTGGCTCTGTTATAGACAACACGAACCATGTGGGAGGCTGTGGGAAAGAATGAGAGAAGGCTACACCAGCAAGTGAGTGTGCATTGCTGTTCGTATACGGTCAGCTGTCAGCGTAAGGGGCCCACGGTTGACAGAGAACGGAGATTTGTCATTATACACTGACCTAATCAGTTACACGAATATTAGAATACAATGAGGGTAAAACCTCTAATACAGCTACGCTTACAACTCACGTAACTGAAGCAATGAGGTGGGCAGTCAACAAGGACAACAAACATTCATCACTCCATAACAAGTGGAATATCACAGTTGGCAATGAACCAGGACGTTTACACCGTCAGAACACGATGTTGCTGGCACCAAAATGGTCATAGTATTAAATAGCCAGTACATACACACTTACAATGCCATGTACTCTCTCTCTCTCTCTCTCTCTCTCTCTCTCTCTCTCTCTCTCTCTCTCAAGTGTGTATACTCATTGGGGCACCACACTGAAGAAATGGTCACAAGACAACCCCCCCCCCCCCCCTAGTCGTTAGGTTGTGTGTCAGGAAATTTTTTTTAAAAATTGGTTTCCTTATCTATTGCGCAATGATGTCAGTCTTTTTATATTTCTGTTTTCTCTTTCGTTTCTCTCCCTCCGAATAATTTTGGCAAAGCCATTAGGACTTGTTACATGACCAGATTAATGTAGTTTTCTTTTCTGGGCTGATGTTAACATATCCTTTGGTCCAAAGTATTGTTTGGTGGTTTGGCGTTCTTGTTCATTGCTCATATTGGCTCAGTTTAGCAGTTTCTTATTTGGCACTGACATCTCTTATCCATGTCTTTGCCAGCCACTATCATCTAATCTCGCCAGGTACCTAACCAACAATCATTCTATCTGTCTCTTTAGTTTGTGTGACAGTATTAAAACAGAGAAGACAGTCCCATAACAATAGTGCTATGTACAGGATGGATCACAGGATGAAGACAGTAGAGAAAGGAGCTCTAGGACAACGAAGCAGAGACAGCCGGTCCACCACGCCCCATCAAAGGGAACGGGCACTGGCTGAAGAGGTGGCTGACCATCACCGCTGCTGACAGCTGAGTACCGTCCCCTTAATTGGGTCTGCTCCCTGGAGTCTGCCTGGATCGTCTTCTTACTGCAGCTGCTAATAGAGAAAGAAAGGAAGGGGGACAGGGGAAGACTAGCATGAAGAGGGAGAGAAAGGAAGGGAGAAACTAGACGGGGAAATGAGGGGTGAAGGATTCAGTGTAGGGAAGGGGAGGGTTGTGGGGAGGGAGCAATAAGCTAAGTCACTTACATATTCATGAAGAATTATGCAGATATGTGGTAGTGCAGACATATATCATTATAATATGAACATATGTAAAACCAAAAAATGTGCAATGATCAGATCGTGTCTCTGATCTCAAAGGTTTAGATCTGAAACAGGGTAAAATTAAAAATTGCATTTTCATTAACTGAAGACATCAACATACAGAAACTTAAGAAATAGGGAGTTCGTTTATGTGTGCTTTAAAAAATTTTTTTTTAAGAATAACATCTATCTCATGTTATAAATTCGAGCACGTTTTAAAGAAAATGTATTTAATCATAATTCTCCTCTGTTTCTCTGTCAAAGGAAATGTTACAGCACTAACAGAATTTAAGAAACCTAAAAGGGACGTATCACAGCAAAAGAAACGTAATTAATCATGACGTACAAACTGAGATGACGAACATTTGGAACACGTCAAGACTTAGGCATTGTGGACAAACGGCTGATTTGTCGTGTGTGAGCCAGTCTTGCTTTAAAGTGGTGTTGTAAACAAGCTCTTTTCATTTTTGAGTGAAGCCAGTGTCAAACTACATGCACTCTTCTCTCAAACCCCACCCATTCCCATTTCTCCACTGGCTTCCCTTCATTGGGTGCCAAATGTCTTATTTTACCCAATGCATATATGCAAAGAACGTGTCCCAGTTACCACAAAAGGATTGAGCGTCATCACTAAACCAAGTACGGGGAAGAGCTGACCTTAATTTCTCGACACCCACACACTGTTTGGAACTGACTGTCCTGATGAGATCATAACACTCATGACACGTGTGTCTGTTCGGCAAATGTTCGTCTTGGCGATAGATATTGCCAAACGTTTAATAGAACAGCTTCGTTCATAGCCTGATTGATCAAATCATTCACATTAGTCAAATATATGCCCACGTCTCCTGATTTTCTGGCATGCAAATACAGTTTGGCATCATCTGCATCTGAAATAATTTAATCAAAGGCATGAATATGTTTGATTCTGTTATTTGAAATGATATTGTTTTTCATATAACATTTGAACGGGCGTAGGATCCTGATCAGTTTTGTCATAAGCTGACATAAGACGGAAATCAAAACAATGGAAAACAAATAGCACATCATGGCATTTTCAAGAAAGTTACTGCCACAGAGAGAGAGAGAGAGAGAGAGAGAGAGAGGAGAGAGAGAGAGAGAGAGAGAGAGAGAGAGAGAGCAATTAGTAGTGTTTAATGAATCAGGACTTGGCCCATTTTAAAGAGTACAGAAACATTAAATGCACTGGATACCAACTGTGCATGACATTGGTTAGGGCTTCTGTAGTTGGCCTAACTAAACAAATTGTCGCCAGATGTAAAAGCATGGTTTTTGACCAGGTGTGAAAGTTGAGGGGGAAAAAGGCAGCTAAATGAATTGCAAAGTACCAAGGCTCATGTACTACTAATCCATTTCAGCACCATCACTGGTGCACCTTCTGCTGTCGTTTCGTTTTGGTCATCATTTGATTGCTCTCGTCATCGTGTCTAAAACATTTCTGTGTATGTAATCAAAGGCGTGTGTCTTTAGTACACCCACTCACTCAGACCTATAAATATTTTCTTCTCTTTGTTTGTCAGCATCTTTAAAGAATTTTTTTTCAATGCTCTCTCTCCCTCCCTCCTCTGTGTCTGTCTGTCTGTCTCTCTCTGAGCACGACGAAAGGAAATTTGAACTTTTTTAATCCATGACATAGAATCAAGGGGATGGGGGAGGGGGGGGGGGGGGAACAAAGTGGGGTGGGGTGGAGGGAGGCAGAAAAGGGGACAGGCTGTGTGAACGGGTCAGGATGGGTGGCAGAGGTACAGTAGAGGAGGTGGTGTCAAGACTGGAGGGAACAGTGAGAGGTGAGAAGCACGGCCAGCAATTTGATTTTTTTTTTTTCTAGTTGCAAACTGTTTTTGAGTTAGGTAGGTTAAAAAAGTTGGGGTGAAGTGTGGTGGGCAGTGACTGTGGTAGTGAGAGAGACAGCCAAACTGAGGAAACACGTTTATTCTCCATAAATGATACATGCTTGTTTCTGCAGAACGTTCTTTCTTCATCAAAACTATTAAGATTAAATCATACTGATATTGTGGTTGTTCGTCCATACTTGAATCTTGCTATATTCAGTTATGCAGTCTTTGTTTAAACATCATAAATGATTGTTAAACTCACAGCACAAGTATGTTCCATGTTTATCATATGTTGCACTGAATATGATATATTGACAATATAATATTTCTACTGTGCTAACTAACAAGAGTTAAAATACCTAATTATTATAGCGATGCTATTGTGTAGCATGACACTCCTACACTGGATACACATTCAACAATCAACGTAGGTTTTTAAATGCTGGTCACAGCATTCCCTTTACTTTAATGGGCCAACTGTATAGTCCATCTCAAGCAGTTGGAAGGAAATCAGTAAGAAAAACTGTCCATATCCAAAACTCTGACCATGTGAGCAGGAAGTTTGGTCAAACACCGGTTGCATGACGTTGCCTGCAAACAGCTAGGGGGAACTAAAACATACCTTTTTCCCACCAAACTCAATTGCTGCCTTGTTCTGTATTCCTCAAAGTGTATAAAAGCGTTGTCAAGTAAATCAAGAACCGTGGCAAAAAGTGACATCACTGGATGTATGAGCTTGAATTAATCAAGAGTGTGCATCCTGTTCACTGTTTCCACTGCATACTGCAAAACAAAACATGTTTCAATCTTGCTTTTTTCGCTCTAA
>CM065740.1:23841608-23844108 GCA_033310375.1 Conus canariensis
ACACACACACACACACACACACACACACACACACACACACACACACACGTGAGCGCGCACGCGCTCACACGCACACGCACACACACAGGAACACACACACACACAAGAACAAACCCCCCCCCCCCCCCCCCACACACACACACTCACGAACACACACACACACACATACACGCACACACATACATACACACACACACATGCACACACACACACACACACACACACACACACACATGCACACACACACACACACACACACACACACACACACACACACACACACACACACACATGCGTGCAGAGAGAGAGAGAGAGAGAGAGAGAGAGAGAGAGAGAGAGAGAGAGAGAGAGAGAGAGAGAGAGGTGATTTCACACAAAGACCAGTCCCACAGGAAGAAAAGGGACTAACAATATAATGTAGTTAACTGTCAAACAGTATATTCATTAAAAGACGACATTAACAGGATCACTTAGAAACTCGAAGAATTATTGAAACACACTGGATAATGAATGCTGTTTGAGGTCTTTATAAAGGACAAGACAGCACACAAGGAAATTCATCTTATTTTGAATTCGACAGTATGGACAATAAATTTCCTGTTATATGATTGTCCATAAGGAACGTTATAAACACAAGTATATGACACAGTAAATCAAACCTAGACACACAGCATCGAGGCTTCTTTCATTGACAGTTACAGAAGGTACACGTTGTACATTGTGTGTAAAATGTACCATGGTTTTACATACATACATACATATCTATCCATCCATCTATCTATCTATCTATCTATCTATCTATCTATCTATCTATCTATCTATCTATTCACGCATGAGTGTGTGTGTGTGTGTGTGTGTGTGTGTGTGTGTGTGTGTGTGTGTGTGTGTGTGTGTGTGTGTGTGTGTGTGTGTGTGTGTGGTGTGTGTGCGTGCGCGCACACACAAACATCTGCACATATGCATACACATAATCACACACACACACACACACACATCTGCACACACACATACACACACACACACACACACACACACACACACACACACACACACACACACACACACACACACACACACGCGCGCGCACACACACACACACCACACATACGCACGCACGAACGCTCGCACACACACGCATACACACACACACACTCTCTCTCTCTCTCTCTCTCTCTCTCTCTCTCTCTCTCTCTCTCTTTTACACACACACATCACTCTGCCCTTTTAACTCCAAACAATTAGAATTTTCAATTTGCAGGGGATCTGTTTCCCGTTATGTTTGTCGTCGCCCTCTGGTGGTGGTTCATTTTCAGTTGCCTGTTGTTTTTTGTTTTTTTTCCAAAGCTTCACAAACCTTGACCCGTAATTTTATGTTACAGTACACAGCCAATATTTTCTCGTGTTGTAATCATTCCCAGTTGCTGGCCTGACCTCTCCGCCTTCACGGCTGTTTTCAAACAATTCTGTTTCTAGCTGGAATGCCAAAATTTGCTTCTCTGGTCATCGTCAACGGTCCCATCATTTCTGGTCTGGAATGGTTCCTGAATGGTCATTTTCAGTTTACTTTAGATCTGCCTAGTGTGAGGAATCATGTTAAATATGATTACACACAAGTTACAATAAATCCTATATAGATTTTTTTTCATCCTGAAAAATGAGAGAAAAGGATTATGAAGTACATGATTCACACACATACGCACATATGTATGCACTGGCTTAAAAAAAAGCATCTATACGCAATCATAAGATACAGAAAACAATAAGAAAAGGAGGGGGGGGGGGGGGTGAGACGGGGAAGGATAGGGGGTGGGTGCGTAGCGTCGGGCAGCTGTTGAGAAAGGAAAAAAAAAGGTGGATAGATAAACAGTGACTATATGCCGATATTTGCTGTGTGTTTGTGATCGTTGGTGGAGTTCGCGACCAGACGAAGATGATGATGGTGATGGCATTAGCGTGAAACAAAATGCACTATTCTGTGAAAAGCAATTTTTCTCACTGAGTAAGGATAGTCAGTGGTATTATTTATTGACATAGCTAGTGCGGCAAAAATGCACACATCTGTAATTGCTGATGCTCTAAGTGATTGCTGTAAGACACTTCTATGAGACAGTGTAGTCTACGTCAAAGAGTCTGTGAAATATTTTCGAAGGTCTTTTTTGAGATGTGCAGTGAATGGCAGAATTTTAGGTTTGTGGGAGAGAGTTCCAGACGGGAGCACCTGAAAATGCAAAACTAGTTTTGAACATGTTGATCCGAGTACGTAGTAGAATATAGTTCTTAGACCCATTTCAAACGAGGACTTAGTGAGTAAATCTCTGGGGTATTGTGGGGCCAGATAACTGTGCACTTTATACACACGTACAGCTTTGTTTAAATCTAGTCATGTTTGCAGCGGCAGTATGTTTGATTTAGCCTGCTTTTCGGAGGTTGATAAGGAAGAATCTGGCAGAATTATCTTTGCAGCTCTTCTGTACATTGAATCTAGTTTTCTGTGGTGAAT
>CM065740.1:23849108-23851608 GCA_033310375.1 Conus canariensis
CATGCTACTGGGCCTAATCTAATCAATGTTCTTCACTGTGAAACAAACAGAGAAAGAAACAACAACAACAACAACAACAACAACAGCAAACAACGAACGTTGAAACAACTTAAATCACAAGGAGAAAAGCAGCATCTCCCATTTCACCGACTTAACTAGAGTGGGTGAAGCTGGGGATGGCTGTTGTATGGACGCCTGGGCGTCCTCATGTATTGGTGAGGGGCAGAGAGAGAGAGAGAGAGAGAGAGAGAGAGAGAGAGAGAGAGAGAGAGAGAGAGAGAGAGACAGACAGACAGACAGACAGACATACAGACAGACAGACAGACAGACAGACAGACAACGATAGAGTTGGGGGTCAATGGAAAGGGAAAGGACGGTCATTGACGTTGGCTCTGCAACTTGACAATTATTGTCATCAGCAGTGGGCTTAGTAGGTGGTCTTGTGCCTACGTTGAATCGGTACACGCTCCAGAGAACGTTACCGAAGGGACTTAGCGGCTGTACAGTGTCTCCTCTTGTGGTTTGCCCGTCCAGTTCTGACATTACCTGCTTTCCTTGGACTGCTGCAGGATTTGGTGGATGTGGTTGTGGACGGGTGGGCGTTGTTGCCATAAGAAGAAAGGTGGCAGAGTGGTTAAGACGTTCGCCTGCCAATCCAACGTGTGAGAAGTGCGTGGATTCGAGCCCTGGCTTTCTCGTCCTTTCTTTCCCAGTTTGAATGACAAATCGAACTGAACGTCAAGTCCATCGGATGGGGACTATAAGCGAGTCGGACCCGTGTGCCTTCCTGGCCCCCTGCACACCTTAAAGAACCCACGGCAGTTGAAAATCGAAAAGAGCAGGGGGCTTCCCCGCTGCCCTGGCAAAATTGATGTAGATTGAAGATAGCCGCCTGGTATTTCTTACCAAGCCACAAAAAATGTCAATTACTGTCATCGTGTGCCATCGTGTACCAGTGGAAATGGAGGACACGTATAAACATCGCATGCATCCTATGTGAGAAACTGGAGGAATAAATGAGATAAATGAAAATAAGTGACTGATATTTGAATGGTACGGGAAACGACTGAATGAGCGCCAGTAGGCTGCTCTTCGGCCGGCTCTACCTGGGTAGGCAGCCCGTTGAGTGAGTGAGGTAGTGTGTTTATTGTAAAGCGCTTAGAGCTTGGTCTGTGACCGAGGATAGGCGCTATATAAATACCCAATATAATAATAATAATAAAGTTGATAAAGAAGGCAAGGAAAAGGACTGGGGAAAAAGTGGAAATTGAAAAGCAGACAGTTGTGGATACGTTCTTTAAGCCAGTTCTGAATGAAAAAAATCCCCTCAAAGGAAGCAATAGTGGGCACCAGACTGAGTGTGGTGTTTCCTGCGTACCTTTTGTATAAGGTGTGGTAAATACGAAGTGTCAACGTTTATACAAGTAGAACAGTTGATTATACGATGAAAACATATCATTACATAGACAATGATCAGTTCGTATTAAGAGCTTCACAATACTAGTGTTCTCTGGAAAATCCGTAAGGATCTTGCCGAACGGGTCACCGATTAGTTGTATGATCAGACCCCACACCAGACACACATGGCTTTGTTTTTGGGACTGTCCTCCAAGTTTGGTTAAAATCATTTTTGCATTATCTTGATAACAAACACAAATAAACAAACAGACTCAGTGAAAGCATGACCTCGTTGGTAATTTAATAATGATAATGATATAAAGAGGATAAAACATCCAACACCACTATCCTTCACGACCCACGTGTCTGATGGATTAGACTAGGCAGTGAAGAAAAACAGCTAACAGCGAACAACAGAATGAGTTTAGTTCTTGGACTCTGTTTTTCAGCCTCTAGTTGCAGCCCCTCCTACCGATGTTAAAGACACCAACCGTGCTCTTAGCATCTTCCATCAGTTCAACTTTCCTGACAGTCCTCATCGTTTCCTCTTCGCTATGTTTGTGACAGTTTTGTACACTAATATACCGCACAATGAAGGTCTTGCAGCTGTCAGCCACTTCCTCATAAAAATAATCTAAACATCGATATCAGCGCCATAGTCCGTCTTGCAGAACTTGTGCTAACCGTTAAACTCATTCTGCTTCACTGAAAGTCGTTACCAACATTATGTGGAGTGGCCATGGGCACCAAAACGGGGCCATCATATACATGCCTTTTTGTCATACGTCGAAGAAAAGATCGTTGGCACCTTCCATGGAAAATTTCCTGACCTCTTCAAATGAATCATTGATAATCATGTAGAAGCCACTTCCAGTTCAAAATCTGACCTTCTATAGTTGATAGCATTTGTTTCCAGTTTCCACCCAGCTCTTCGCTTTTCCTATGAGATTTTAGAGACTTCTGTTTTGTTTTTGGATATCCAATTATCCATCTCAGCTGACTCACAACACCTGACAGTTTCTATTTTCTACAATCCCACAGATTCTCGTTCTTATCTTATTGTATTCATCTAGTCATCCATGCGCTTATCACTACAGTGAAG
>CM065740.1:23869108-23879108 GCA_033310375.1 Conus canariensis
GTTCTTCTTCTTCTCTTGTTGTTGTTGTTGTTCTTCTTCTTCTTCTTATGACTGTTTCCTTTGAGAAAAAAAGGGAAAAAAAGAAAAGAAGGAAAAAGCAAGAAGGAAAATCAAATAAACCAAACATTTTAATTTCGTCAAAATTACTTCGATAATAAAACGATTTTCAGAATTCCATGAACCGAATCTCTACAGAAACAAGGCCAAAGTCAAATGCAGTGGCCCTGTTGGTTATCAGGTTTAATTATTGAGTTAAGCTGGATGGAGAAAGAAAAGTACTCACAGAGAGAGAGAGAGAGAGAGAGAGAGAGAGAGAGAGAGAGAGAGAGAGAGAGAGAGAGAGAGAGAGAGAGGAGGGAGGGGGGGTTGCGGGGAGGAGGAAATTAAGGGAATGACTATTATACAAACAGACAGCAAATCTTCCATTTTCAAAATGACTACCTTTCCACCTACACAAACTTAAACCGAGAATGAAAACAGGAGTTTAATTTCATTTCTATAGCTTTTACACCATTTTTTTTTTTTTTGTAGATAACTCCCAGCTTTCACAGAAACTTTTTCTGTGTGCCGTTCTCTCTCTCTCTCTCTCTCTCTCTCTCTCTCTCTCTCTCGCTGTCTTCTCTCTCTCCTCTCTCTCCCCCCTCTCTCTCTCTCTCTCTCTCGCTCTCTCTCTCTCCCCTCTCTCTCTCTCTCTCTCTCTCCTCTCTCTCTCTCTCTCTCTCTTCACTCTCTCTCTCTCTCTCTGGGTTGATCAAGTCCAACTCGATTGTCACTGTATCTCAGGAGATTTAGGGCAAAGACCTGATCGGATTCTGTAGGTCCAGACATGATCAGGGTAAAAAAAAAAAATGGAGTCAAGACGATTTTACCGTCCGCACTACTTACTTTACTGACTACCAACAGGTGAACGGCTCATTTGATTTGTGCCAATCGCGAGAAAGGTTTCTACAGTCTGGTCAATGTGTCGCCAGCACAACATCCGTGTCCGTACACAATAGCTGTTTACCTGCCCCTCCCAACTCCATTGCTCCATCATCACACGTCCTCCCCTTGCCATTGGAGCTGTCCTTCCCGTCCTCCCCTTGCCATTGGAGCTGTCCTTCCCGTCCTCCCTTGCCATTGGAGCTGTCCTTCCCGTCCTCCCCTTGCCATTGGAGCTGTCCTTCCCGTCCTCCCCTTGCCATTGGAGCTGTCCTTCCCGTCCTCCCCTTGCCATTGGAGCTGTCCTTCCCGTCCTCCCCTTGCCATTGGAGCTGTCCTTCCCGTCCTCCCCTTGCCATTGGAGCTGTCCTTCCCGTCCTCCCCTTGCCATTGGAGCTGTCCTTCCCGTCCTCCCCTTGCCATTGGAGCTGTCCTTCCCGTCCTCCCCTTGCCATTGGAGCTGTCCTTCCCGTCCTCCCCTTGCCATTGGAGCTGTCCTTCCCGTCCTCCCCTTGCCATTGGAGCTGTCCTTCCCGTCCTCCCCTTGCCATTGGAGCTGTCCTTCCCGTCCTCCCCTTGCCATTGGAGCTGTCCTTCCCGTCCTCCCCTTGCCATTGGAGCTGTCCTTCCCGCTCTCTTCCTCTCTCGCCCCCCCCCGTCCCCCCCCCGCCCCCCCGCCACCCTCCCCCCTTTCTCCTTTATCCCTCTTTTCTATTCTACGTTCTTCTCGCGACATCAGGAACATGGGGATGACTTGGAACCAGCTGGAGAAAAGAGCCCAGGACAGAGATGCCTGGAGGTCCTTGGTTGGCAGCCTGTACCCAACCCCAGGAGGGGTAATAGACGATGATGATGATGATGATGACACTCTTCTCGCACTCTCCGTACCCTCTCCTCTCCTCCCCTGCTCCCTGCCTTCTCTCTTACCTCCCTTTTCACCCCCCCCCCCCCCGCTTTTGCTGCACCCCTTTCTCCCCCCTACACCGGCAATAGTGTCTCCCGTCCCTATCTCTGACCTTTTTCATCTCCCCCTCTCTTTCTTCATACCGTCTTGCCACCCTCCTCACACCCTCACGACCCCTCCCCCCACCCCCGCTTTTGCTGCACCCCTCTCTTCCCCACACCGACAATAGTGTCTCCCGTCCCTTATCTCTGACCTTCCCTTGTCGACGTCTGGAAAGTCAGCGGAAAGAGATTTTACAGTTATTTTCCCCTGACACGCTTCAAATCCCAGCATCGCTTCGATTCGTATATATCGTTTCATTACGTTGGCGACTTTATTGCACAAGAAAGGTTCATTCTTGAATGGCCCAGTGTGTAATATTATCACCATGGCAAAGATGAAGAGGATTGAAAGAAAACTGCGAACTTGTATGGGAAGCAAGGAAACAGAGAGACTCACAAAATGTGTTTGGTATGTTAGATGAAAGAGACGGGAGGAAACACAACATAGAACGTTTTAAAACCTTTTTTTCCACGGTAGCTATTCTGGAATTCCAGCATTTCTCAGCACCAGCTGATACCACATGAGTTCTCTTTGACTGACTGCTTACAGCCTCAGCATTTCTCATGTACTTGTCTCGCTCCTCAGAGCACAGTAATTGTATTTTAAAATTAATTGTGTTTGTTTCTTCTTTGCTCAGTGAAGAATAATCATTACAGCAGCATCACTGCATGCGTACGTACGTGCGCGTTTGCGTGCATGGATGAGTGCATGCGTGCGTGCGTGCGTGCGTGCGTGTGTGTGTGTGTGTGTGTGTGTGTGTGTGTGTGTGTGTGTGTGTGTGTGTGTGTGTGTGTGTGCGTGCGTGTGTGCGTTCGTGCGTGCGTGCGTGCGTGTGTGTGTGGAGTGTGTGTGTGTGTGTGTGGTGTGTGTGTGTGCGTGTGTGTGTGTGTGTGTGTGTGTGTGTGTGTGTGTGTGTGTGTGTGTGTGTGTGTGTGCGTGTGTGTGTGTGTGATCCACGTCGCCAGCATGCGTTTCTCACCAATGGTAAGCTCGTACTTTGTCAAGCAGCGATGAACCTCGTGACCATGCAATCAGGAGAAGAACGACGTATCCATTAGACCCACCGGGCTTTGCCCTGGCCTTTTAACTGAAAAAAATATATATACACTGTGTTTAAAAGGTCACCTGGGACAATGGTTAGAGTCACAGACTGGAGACTGGGATGTCGCGTGTTCAGATCGCATTAGAACCACTATGTGGAGGGATTTCCTGGCCCCAGCCAGCTCCAGTTGAGAACTGATGAGTGGACTATGGGCTCCCAGGGACAGACCAGAATTACACGTCAGATCTTACCCATTCAACAGATATTTCTCACAAAACCAGCGTCTTTTAAACCAATACTACATTTGTCTCCGGTCTGTTTTTGTTCTTGTGCAAACTCCAGTGTATGCCTCATAAGTAGGCTAATATATATGCCTGTGTTGCAGGTCATTTATACTCCCCCTTGAAGAATTGCTCTAAGAGCACATTTCGCGTACGTGAGAAGCTCTCTGCCCACGCAGAAATACTCATTATACTACACATGCGGAAAGGTACCTAAGCGAAATGTACCCAGTTTGCAAGCACGCATTCACCCTTTGGGTCACTTCACGTGTAAAAAAACAACACTGTGTTCACTTCATGGGAAGTAATAGTGAGCAACAACTGGCACAGCCACTCCCGTTGTTGTTGTTGTCGTTGTCGTTCTTCTTCTTCTTCTTCCTATAGAGCTGGTTCACTCAAAAATGAGTAGGTCACCAGCGCTGTTGTTGTTGTTGTTATTGTTCTTGTTCTTGTTGCTTTTATTGTTGTTTTTAAATAGGATTTGAAATTCAAAAACAGCAACCTTAATATCACAAGAAAGTTTTCACCGGCCATAAAATATATTGATTCACAGACAGTAGTTACTTCGTACGAGCAAGTTTAACGTGTTCATGTTCAGTGCCAAAAGAAGACCCATTTTGCTGAAGAGAATTCAGATTCATTGTTATTGTGGATCCGTATCAAAATGTCTTGGGGTCATCCTCAGACTACATGTCATCTTTCCGCCAAGTTGGACCATATTCGGCTCGGTAGTTTTTTTTTCGCAGTCTGACTTACAAACGGGGAAACAAACAAACGGATAGGCGCGAAAACAAATATTCCTTGGCGAAGGCAATAACAAAAGATGTTTCCCGTGTCTTCAACAACAGCTAAGATAAAAAAAAAAACAACACAGAATAAACAGCGTACTTGAAACTTTGAAAGTTACAATACTGTGTTATTTCAGAATTTCTTCTTTTTTTTTCTCCAAGAGAAATTATATTCGTAGCATAACTTTTTCACAAAGTTCAGAATCGATTGTCTTCTTGAGCTGGTCTAAGGCTCTTCTGTCAAACCACTCTGCTTCCAAACAAAATATCTATTCCGAAAAGGGCAACATCCTTTAGATCAATACATATTTCGAGACCGTTTAAAGGCATGTCGCACGATGAAGATATCCATGATGAACTTTCATCTGTGAGCTGTTGCACTGCATAGGACACACCTCCACCTGTGCAGAAATAACCAGTATGATCTGCCTGCATGGTCTTTGATGGTTCCTTCTGTAAGTTTTCAGTACTGCGCCGTACAAATTACATATGGCAATGGGTTCACGGACTTTTCGAAGGCGGACGTTTCGCCGACAGTCGTTTCGGAGCCGGACGTTTTGCCGACCGGACCTTTAGCCGACGGACCTTTAGCCGACGTACGTTTCGTCGACGAACATTTCGGCGCGGGACCTTTAGCCGACGGACGTTTCGTCGACGAACATTTCGGCGCGGAACCTTTAGCCGACGTCAAGTGTGCGACGCCCCTTTACAAAATTCTGAGCTCACACATTTCTCTCGCCATTGTATCAATGTATCAGTGAACTCTCTCTCACTTTCCCTCCTCATGTGAACCGTTCAAACCGTGTAACAATCCCAGTATTTCTCTGCCAGTTCTCACGTTCACCTTCCACCTGGACAGTATTTCTGTTTGTCATCTGTCTCACGTTCCCTCGAGATAGTGCTTCCTTCATTCATGTGCAAGATTCTGAGAAATAAGTAAACGTTGAGAGAGAGAAAGAGGGAGAGAGAGAGAGAGAGAGGGAGAGCGAGAGAGAGAGAGAGAGGGAGAGAGAGAGAGAGAGAGAGGGAGTGGTAAGTAAACGTTTAATGTCACTATCTGCATCTCTCTCTCTCTCTCTCTCTCTCTCTCTCTCTCTCTCTCTGAGAAGTAAGTAAACGTTTAATGCTTTCAGCTCGTTGTACAGTTGTACCACAAAACCAAAAATATATAGATGAACACAAGTTTCTGATTTAGGCCTATTTTAGAAAAAAAAAATTAAAAAATATCTTATTTATTTGGTACACTTTTGTGGACCAGATTGGATCTGTAATTAAAAGGGCAGTTTTGACTGGAGCATATTAGTAACATCACGTTAAACTTTGGAACTTATCTAGTGCATCTGGTGCATTTCAGATGGAATTCACTTTCACAAAGAGGAATAAGCGAAAGCTGTTGCACGAAGGCTACGCCTATGTCATGGACCGCACCAAAGCCGACAACGTCACAATTTTCTGGCGATGCGAGAAACGAGGAGAGTGCAAAGGAAGGTTAAAGACAGTAAACGACGTTCTGGAAGGCCGTCCATCCACCCATTCCCATCCGCCAAGTGCAGCCCGTTGCCTGGCTTTGAAAGCGGTTGGTGATATAAAACAGCACGCAGAGCAGTCTGAAGAAGCCACAAGTTCGATAATCAACAACTGCACAGCAGAATTTCCGCTCGCCGCCGCAGGTTCTCTTCCAAAAAAGGAGACTTTGGCAAGGATGATCCGAAGAAAACGGAAAGCTCCAGATAGCGACATCATCAGCGAGGAGCTGAAGCTTACAACGAGAGGAGAACAATTTTTAGCGTTTCAGACGGACGATATCGTTATTCTAACCACTCCATCCAATCTTGACGTTTTAGCACGTAACGCCCACTGGTTTTGTGATGGAACATTTGACAGCGCTCCGTTAGCAACACAACTTTACACCATCCATGTTCTTGTTGAGGATACTCACACTCTGCCTCTTGTTTACTGTGTGACACAAAACAAAAACAGGGCCACGTATGACGCGATCTTTACTTACCTGAAGGGCCAGAGAGATCTCAACCCAGAGACCATCACAATAGATTTTGAACGAGCCGCATTAAACAGCATCAGTGAACACTTCCCAACCACAGCCGTGCACGGGTGCTTTTTTCACTTTGGCCAATGTCTTTGGAGAAACCTCCAGTCGCTTGGACTACAAGATTGGTACTTGGAGCCAGAGAACTCTCTTCTCATCAAGACCATTCAGGCCTTGGCTTTCGTGCCTCCTGACGACGTCATCGAGGCGTTTCAACAGCTCATGGATTCGCTGGATGCCGACACTGACGAGACGATTTCAGACTTCCTCGCCTACTTTGAAAGTACATGGCTGGGCATTGTGCAGCGAGGACGCCGTCGACGCCCGAAATTCGACGTCGCCATGTGGAACGTCTACAATCGTGTGGAAGACAACCTGCCCAGGACTAATAACTCGGTCGAAGGCTGGCACCGTGCCTTTGATCAGCGAATGTCTGTCACGCACCCAACACTTGGCAGGCTTGTCAGCAAGTTACGCAAGGAGCAGGCAAGCACCGAGCTTATGATAGAACAGCATGCCATGGGCGTCAGGATGCGAAAAAACAAGCAGTACGAAGTAGTCAACACACGACTGCAAGCGCTTGTTGCAAGGTACGCACAGGATGATGTTTTAGTATTTCTCAAAGCTGTTGCGCATAATCTGTGACACAATCAAAGTGAACAGAAGTGTTGTAAGTGTGGTATATACTTTTATATTGTCTTTATATTAAACTTGGAGTATGTCATGTCACAAGATGATGAGAATGTTTTATATTGTTATATGTTATATACTTTTATATGTTGCCCATGCATAATGCGTCGAAAAGTCTGTCTGCGAAACGTCCGGTCGACGAAACATCCGTCGGCGAAACATCCGTTGGCTAAACGTCCGGTCGGCAAAACGTCCGACTCCGAAACATCCGACGGCGAAACGTCCATCGGCGGAACGTCCGCACACTCTCGTAATCTTGGTGATCTTGGGGTTGCGGGTTCGAATCTCCGCCGGGCCGTTTCGGTACAGGGGGATTTTTCCCTCGGAGTTAACATTGGTTCTGACTCCATTTCCCTTACAGTCTTTCGAATGAGACTATAAACCAAGGTTCCGTGTGTGAACGCATGCATAACATCTTGCACACACATAAAATCCCATCACCAACTTTCGGAAGAGAAGGCCAGTCTGGCCGTTGGAATGGATGACACGTTACACATAGCATGCACCCTGCATGAGAAATGGAAAGAATGAAGGAAGTAAGGAAAATGAGTGAACGATATTGAACGATATTGACTGGATGACACGGGAAACGACTGAATGAAGCGCCAGCTGGCAGCTCTTCAGTCGGCACTACCCAGGTAGGCAGCCCGTTGTGTAAACGAGTGTGGATTGTAAAGCGCTTAGAGCTTGGTCTCTAGCCGAGAATATGCGTTATATAAGTATTCATAATAATATAATAATAATAATAATAAATATAATGATAATAATAATAATAATAATAATAATTTGGTGAGATAACAGCCCGGCGTGAAATGATTTCAGGAACGAAATAGCTTCGAAACCTGTTTCTCACCACAGTATATCAAACTGGAAATAGAGGAAGCACCTGGCTACATGCTTATTTCAGCTCAAAATGTTGAATGGTGACTCTTTGTGACATCGCCCTAAGACTCCGCCTTTGAGTTGATTGCTAGTGACAGTGATAGAGTAGGCTCTGCAGAAAGAGTTCATTTCCTATTTTAAAAAAAAAAAGTTCATTTCAAACTACCTTTTGTTCCCCTGTTTCAAATTCACTTTTTGTTTTCCTCATTGTGGTTGTTAAACTTAACGCCATTCTAAATCAGTATTCGTCCTGGCTGCATAGCACTCTCTTTGTCTACCTGTTGTCATTCTTCATTCCGATTGCTGATGGAAAGAACAATGGCCTGGATTCAGCCATACAGCGCAGATGACGTAGTCTCTAGTGGAACGTAAGAAAACAAATTCTAGACGACTTGAGTTTCACGGTTATGTTAAGTGGCATTAAAAGAAAACAGAACAAAATAAAAACAAAAAAGACATACAAGAAAAACAAAATGAAACAAATATAGTTTTAAAAAAAAAGAAAAAGAAAGAAAAAAAAAAGTCTTTTTGTATCAAAACTTCAAGCGGCTTGAATTACGCGTTCACCATCATGTCAAATGACATTTACGAACAAAGAATGCGAAAGGGGTAAAAACAAACAAACAAACAAAAAAAAACAGAAAGAAAGAGAGAATCACACAAACAAAACCAGTAATCAAGCAAACAAACAAAAAACACATTTTATATGAAAACTTGGCGACTTAGGTTACACGTTTAATATCACGTCAAATGAGATCATCTGTCTTATAACTGGGTGCTGTAGATGGCGCCGCTTTTTCGGGGTGTACAGCTGAGTTATTACAATTGAGTTATAACGAAAATGAAACGAACGAGAATTTAAAAAAAAAAGTCCTGCCCTCAATATAAAATCTTTGACATATCGAGGCAGCGCATCTATGGACATGATTCTTTGCATCACATTCTGTCAAACTCATTGGAAGTTTATTTTTTTAAACCCTGGAAATCTGTTTTACCAGCTCTGACATTTGATCTCTCTCTCTCTCTCTCTCTCTCTCTCTCTGATTGTGTGTGTGTGTGTGTGTGTGTGTGTGTGTGTGTGTGTGCGTGTGTGTGTGTGGTGTGTGTGTGTGTGTGTGTGTGTGTGTGTGTGTGTGTGTGTGTGCGTGCGTGCGCGCGCGCGTGCGTGCGTGCGTGCGTGTGTGCGTGCGTGCGTGCGTGTGAGTGCGCGCGCGCGCGCACGCGCGTTGAGTCAGATACGTCTGTAAGTTCCATGCTTTACATTTGACTATTTCAACAGGGAATCTACCGACAGGAAAACCTTTTTTTTTTAATAGTATTATTGGATTGTTTCCCCTCACTCTCAAACTAACAAGGAGCAGGCCATCCATGACGAGTTCCAATGGGGATTTCAGCCTTGGAGCAAAGACAGCGGTATGGGGCAACACACTGCCTCCACACTGTACTTTCAGCATGCTCAGAACAGCTTGGGGTTGGCGTGTGTCTTGGAGATCTACTTCCCATTCTCAGAACATCGACTATTTGCCAGTGAAATGGAACCCTACTTTTGCTTAATTTCAACATGCCTGGCGGATCTTGCTCTGCTATGGTTGGTTGTACAGCTCAGAAGGTGACAAACAGAGCCCCTTTGTTCCATGAACACCACAGAAGAAAAAGAAAATGATCAAGGTAATTGAAGTACTGATACAGATGATCTGTAATGTGTTGTCTGCTAAAGAAGTCTAACTCGTTCTAAATATTAGCTTCTTCTTCTTCTTCTGCATACCCAGGCTGAAACTCCTGCGGACACTCCCTGTATAGACAGGCAGGTATTAATCCCACCTGCCCAACGAAGGGAGTGGAGTTTTGTGTGCATGACCGTTTTTATTTTATCCCGCCATTAAAGCAGCCATACTCCATCTTCGGGGAAGGTGCATGCCATGTGTCACGTGTCATCCATACCAACGGCCAAACTGGCCTTCTCTTCCGAAAGTTGGTGATGGGATTTTACGTGTGTGCAAGATGTTATGCGTGCCTTCTCACACGGAACCTCGGTTTATAGTCTCATTCGAAAGACTGTATGGGAAATGGAGTCAGAACCAATGTTAACTCCGAGGGAAAAAATCCCCCAGTACCGAAACGGCCCGGCGGAGATTCGAACCTGCAACCCTTGAATTACGAGTCCGGCGCTCTACCAAATGGGCTATTCCGGCCCCCTAAATATTAGCTAATTCAACTATTTTTACCGACTAATCTGAACGAAGCTGCCTGGAAATCGCTGGATGACTCTTAGCACCACAGGCATATCACGTTCAACATACATTTAATCAAAACGCATTCACCCGATCCGACATATCAATTGCA
>CM065740.1:23894108-23896608 GCA_033310375.1 Conus canariensis
CTTTCAGCCTTTGGAGATGACTGTCAAGTAGACGAAGACTGCTGAAGGAATGTTCAAGGTTTTGGTGTCGGCTGATAAGCTTGTCTTTTGCCACATTTAGCTTTGAAATTCTGTATTTAGAGTCAAGACGACCCGCTGTCATAAAAGGTGGTTTTATTTTAAGATTTCCTTCGACACCAATCAAGAAGACTGACTGACGGACTTACTGACTAAGCTTACTGAAATTTTCATTTTTTTCATAGTTTGGTCAGAGACTGCTATGTGGCATGATACCACTGATAAAGTGATCATTGCGTCTGTGGGACTGCCTGTGGGATTTGAACAAGGTTTCTTCTGTGCACAGTCATTGTGTCAGCTGTGATGGGCGAGTGATAAGTGAGTGGTGTCATGTGACATTAAGAACTATCTTCTATGGTTATCATTTTAATCATGGATCATCAGTAGCAGAATCATTGAAATCCCCGTTGTCAACATGATGTGTGTTGTCTTCCATGGAGAGAGAGAGAGAGAGAGAGAGAGAGAGAGAGAGAGAGAGGAGAGAGAGAGAGAGAGTGAGAGAGAGAGAGAGAGAGAGGAGAGAGAGAGAGGAGAGTATGAGGTTTATATGCATGGCACAGATAGTGCTTGTATGACAGCAGCAAGGAGAGAGAGAGAGAGAGAGAGAGAGAGAGAGAGAGAGAGAGAGAGAGAGAGAGTATGATGTTTATATGTATGGCACAGATGGCGCTTGTATGACAGCAGCAAGGAGAGAGAGAGAGAGAGAGAGAGAGAGAGAGAGAGAGAGAGAGAGAGAGAGAGAGAGAGAGAGAGTGACAGAGAGAGAGAGAGTATGATGTTTATATGTATGGCACAGATGGCGCTTGTATGACAGCAGCAAGGTGACCTCATTGTCCTCGACCGTCGTCGTCTATGGTTTCCAGCCATCTCTATCAACCCCGTTCCTCGGTCGGTTGGTGAAAGGTCAGTAGAATGGCTGGACAATGTCAACGTTGGTATTGACAACTGCCAAGGCTGACGAGGGGAAATGAAATGTTTGAGGTCAGAACCAGTCGCTCAAATACCATGGTTCGCAGTACAAGCTGTAGGCTGGGAGATATAGCAGACACCAAACCCCACAATGAGGGAGGTACCATTACTGCCAGTGACAGGATAGAGATAATCCGACAGCATAAAAAAGAAAAAAAACAACAACTAAATGTATGTATGAATATGTTAATTGATCACAGAAGTTTTTCAAAGAGACATTTCAGGAAAGCGAAAAACCAGAATCGTCAAACACACACACACACACACACACACACACACACACACACACACACGCACACGCACACACACACACGCACGCGCGCACACACACACTATCTCTGTCTCTGTCTCTCTCTCTCACTCTCTTTGTGTGTGTGTGTGTGTGTGTCTCTCTCTCTCTCTCTCTCTCTCTCTCTCTCTCTCTCTCTCTCTCTCTCCCATGACACCGAGAAAGCCCCAAAGTCAGAGAGAGGAAATGAGAAAGATTAAGGGATCACCCAGTGTGTGTTTTAAAGTCTCTGCATGCAGCAGGGGGACTGAACTCCAAGGACTCCCCAGTTTAAGGGAAGAAATCTGAACATTCCGCTGTCAGCCACGTACAGCGATCGTCGGCGAAATGTCGAATGTTATGTCAAAAAATTTCGCGGATTTTCGATTTCGTTGACAGTCGATTTCTTCAAGTCGCACAAGCCTTTTTCTTTTGTTTTCTTTCTTTCTTGTCATTGTTCTGTTTACCTTCTACTTTTTTTTTACTTCCTTCTTTTCTTCCAGACATACTGGCTATGCAAAAAAATGTGCAGCTAAGTTGCTCCGTTGTGGTCAGTCACCAGCCCTCATTATTTGCAGCATCATCGTATCCAATGGTCGTAGGTCAATATTAGAATGGACGGTGGAGGGCAGAAGTCAGGAAATTCTTCTAGCGTGTGTTTGAACGCTCTAGAAGTGCCATAAGCAGGCAAATCTTGCTCTGTCTTAGTTGAACAGGTCGGCGATGCGACTGAGCCATCAGATTGGGTAAATGTGGTTTGATGGAATCTACTGTGAACGTGATATTATGGCTGTGGTAGTTTAGAGTCATCCCGCAAGTCAGTAGAAACGTTTTATTCTAACTGGCTGATATTTCGACTGAGACTTCTTAGCAGACAGACGACACATTACAGTATTACTAATACAGTATCTGTATTAGTTAATAAATAAGAATATAGGTTTCTGGATTCTGGATTCGACATTAGAAAAGTAGTTAGACTCAGAATCAAATTAGACCAGCGTCTATAGGAAACCCACCCACACTGACCAATATCTGAACTTTCACTCTAACCACCCCCTCCAGCACAAGAGATCTGTTGTCAACACCCTCATGCACAGAGCCTCTGTACTGTGTTCCACTAAGGAGGAAGAGCTGAAAGAAGAAGAACACATCAAGACTGCCCTTTCCGCTAATGGATACCCTGCATGGATATGGGACAACCCTCGA
>CM065740.1:23909108-23929108 GCA_033310375.1 Conus canariensis
CACACATACACACACATACACACTCACATTTACACAGAGAGACAGACAGACAGACAAACACACACACACACACACACACACACACACGCACGCACGCACGCACGCACACACACACACACACACACACACACACACACACACACACATCCATCGTGATTCAAATGGATGTGCAGTAACGTGTTTACATATACACTTTCTGAGACAGTGTTGGAAAAAGGTAACATGTACAAAAGGTGGTTTGTGTCTCCCTAGCCCCACCTTACGTCTCCCCTCACCCCCCTCCCCTTCTTCCCTTCCCCACCCCCTCCTCCGAAATGTACATATAGAGAACCCCCCATACCTCACATTCCTAGCCCTCATTCACCCTAATTCTTCATCATCTTGGCATTCAAAACAAAATGCATCATTAAAGTATTGCTTTTGTTAATTGTTTTTGTCTTCACTGGATTCAGGTGACATATTAATTATCCACTGTGTAACAAAAAGGCTACCATACTTCTTAACCCCCTATACCCCTCACTGGAAACATAGGACATCTAATGATGACCTTCCTCACATTCGTCTGTCTGTCCTTGTGTCTTTGTTTTCATCTTCTAAGGAATTCAAAGTGTCATCTTCATTTTTACTCTCACAGTCTGTTGAAATCTTAAACAGAAAGAATCATACCAAACACATTTCTAGGAAAACCAGAGGGGGTGAGGGGTGGGTGGGGTGAGGGTAAACAGTTGGAAGAACTGGGACATTGCGGGTTAGGTGTAAGGCAAAGATGTTAATATGATACTAGATATCAACGGTGCACTGCCTTCAGAAGAGCTGACGATGTAAAGGTGAAAGACAACAGATGTTCAAACGAAGAGAATGTATTTAGAATTCCCCTTCCCCCCCCCCCCCCCCTCCCCTTAAAGGTGCAGTACGCAGGACAACCATGACTTGTTCAAAACAGGTCTGCATATCAAGCAGCTACAGTATGGGACTCATGTCGTAAAAAAAAAACAAAACAGTTTGTCCACACACACACACACACACACACACACACACACACACACACACACCCCCCTTCACTTACCTACTCACAACCCACGCCAGGGACAGAAAACTGTATCGTCACACACTGACCTTTCCACATGCTCCATTTCAGCCGATATTGCTGGGTGATATCAAAGCAAGATAAATCGCGACCCCCCGCGACTTTCAAAGGAGGCCCTTAGAGAGCGGATTACAGGTGCAGCAGTACATCAGTACATCGTCAGACAGATACATTCTGTGCAAGTTTCCAACAGATGCACACAATTTCATCACAGCAAGAAGAAGAAGAAGAAGAAGAAGAAGAAGAGGAGGAGGAGGAGGAGGAGAAGTTAGAGTGAATGCACTGGTCTGATCTGAAGCTTTCATTCAGTGACAAAAAAAACAACTATACTACTCTGTGTGTGTGTGTGTGTGTGTGTGTGTGTGTGTGTGTGTGTGTGTGTGTGTGTATGTGTGTGTGTGTATGTGTGTGTGTGTGTGTGTGTGAGTGTGTGTGTGTGCGCGCGCGCTCGCGTGTGTGTGTGTGTGTGTGTGTGTGTGTGTGTGTATGTGTGTGTGTGTGTGTATGTGTGTGTGTGTGTGTGTGTGTGTGTGTGTGTGTGTGTGTGTGTGTGTGTGCGTGTGCTTGCGATCTTTTCATTCCCTTTTCTGACAGTAATGGTGTAAACGCTTCTATTATTTTACATTGATTTTCTGTTTCAAACTGCTTTTCGGATTTAAAAAAAAAATGTTTTTGATTTTGTGGCTTGAATGAGCTAGTCTTTTAGTCGTAGTGGAAAGGCATTTTCAGCTAATGTATGTATCCTCATTAAATCGCTCGTATTATCTCTCCTCCTTTCAAGATTTTTTTCTTGTCTCTGTCGCTTTTACATTCCCCTCCCCCTCCCCCCCCCCCGGTCCAAACACACATCCCATCCACCCTAATCCAATTCTAACTGCCCCAGTATTTGTCGTCTATATGTGTATTTTTCTGTCTGTATCCTTCTCATACTTATACATATGCACTCACATACTCCTGTGGTTATGTGTCACTAGCTTGCATGCGCACATGAACACGAATACAGACAGAGTGAGCAACAGACAGACTGATATGAACACACGCACACGCACATGCACGCACCGCTCGCACACACACACACACACACACACACACATACACACACACACACACACACACACACAACACAACACACACACACAAGTGCGCGCACATTTGGAAGTGTGCATGCACGCGTGCGCTTACTCTCATTCATTAACATTCTGACTTAAACAGAAAAAAAAAACCGTTTAATAGACAAAATCACCCAATCTAATAATGTCCTCTCTCTGTCTGTCTGACTGTCTGTCTGCCTGTCTGTCTGTCTCTGTCTCTGTCTCTCTCTCTCTCTCTCTCTCTCTCTCTCTCTCTCTCTCTCTTGTGGCTCACTGCCTGTGGAGTGTACGTGCAGCCACTTCTCAATCAAACGCTCATCATTTCCAAAAATCATGGACACCGCACATACGCCAAACACATGAACAACAGCAAATGACCTGTACCTGTGATCTGCATAATCACTCTCTGACATGTCCTCGTTCGATATTTCTTGTTAATTGTTTGAGTGATTGAGGACGGTTTAAAAAAAAAAAAAGGGACCGTTTAGCTGAGAGAGAGAGAGAGAGAGAGAGAGAGAGAGAGAGAGAGCAAGCCGATTCTAATTTTGTGTTTCTTTTTATTTTTAATCTTCTGTGGATAAGATGCATGACAGACAGTTGTCCCTAACGGCTGAAGTTCAGCAAAGAAAGCTGTTGGAATTATACACTGCTTGTTCTTTTTCCCTTTACAGCATGTTGTCCTGTGTTTAGTCGAAAATCTTCAGGAACTTGTTTTAATTCACGTCCTAGTAACAAAGTAGTTTTGCCATTTGTGACTCTACAAATATTTTTCAAAACAACGTATGTCTAAAACAATTCAGGGGTCAATTTTTCCTTCCTGGCGATCGGTGAAGCTAAGGAATATACAACAATAATAATACAGAGATTTGGTTCAATGTTAGTGAAGAAAGCATTTTTTTTCAACATTCCATAGAAAGTGGATCCGGGAGATACAAACACCTGCTTCGACAGACCTGCAATAAGATGAGCACTTGAGATGCATCCGTAAAGTGCAAGGCTCTCGTCTGCGTTGTCCCAATATCGTCAATAAGGATCAGAACACATTCAACTCTTAGAAGACAGATGAAAACACACACACACACACACACACACACACACACACACACACACCACCACCACCACCACCACCACCACACCATCACCACCACCACCACCACTACACACACACACACACACACACACACCCTGGTATACTCCTTCTTCCCCCTCTGTCTTTCTCTCTCCCTTTATCTCACAAACGGCAGTATAGATTTCAAATCTATGCCAACTCTCTTCTCTCTCCCCGCCCCCTTCTCCATGCTTTAGCAACAATATTACGGAAAAAGGATTGTCATTTTTGAAATACGTCGCTCGCCCCACTCCCTCTCCTCCTCTCCCTCCCCCCTTTCTTTCCTCTCGCCTATCTGTGCGCAGAGGTCGTCTCATGTGAAGACAAAGGACCGTGCTCCCTTTCCCCCCTTCCCCTACTAGGTGCCATGGCGACCAGATGTGTGTGACGCAACTATGTTAAACAGCTCTTTGTCAATCTGTGTGGAGGCGCACTTAAAACAACCCCAACTGTTAAGGCGCAAGCGCATTTTCGAATATTCTATTCTTTTCCCCACTCCCTCCACTGTAAGTGGTGGAGGGTGACCAACCCCCTCCCTCCCCTTTTCTTTGTCTCTAGTGGCACAAAACCAGCCGAAACCGGAACCAGAATAAATGGCTTGGCCTAGAAAAAGGGGAAACCGATGATGAACAAGTACTGTTCTGCTAGAGGCCATCAAACTGATCAGCTGTAAGTGAATCAAGAAAAACTGCAGGGGTAAACCAGAGAGAGTGAACGTTTATCTCACCTACTCTGAACCTGTTTAAGATTCATTGGTTACCCAGAACTGTTAAGTTGAAACTAGGTTTCTAAATTGTTAGATGTCACTACGCCTAGTGCAGTGACAGGGATACCCGAATGTAGAAGGGTACCCCCTTTTAATCCGCCCCACCCACACTCTAAAACTACCAACACCACAGAACAAAAATACAAAACACTAATTAATAGGTGCAACAAACAACCGAATTTTATTCAAATTCACACTCACCCACACACTATCAGCAAAAAAAAAAAAATCTCAATAATACAAAAAAAACAAACAAAAAAAAACACACCAAAATCAGCAATACACAATAAAAATGACCCGACACCCCACCTTCAAATCCAGGAAGCCTCAAGGGACCCCAACCCACACAGGGTTAATACCGGACCAGGGATACTCCAGGGACTATCACGTGGTAACCTGGGGCTGGGTCATCCAGAGGTAGGATGGCCCACCGAACCCAAAGTGCCCGCGCGATACGAACCACAAAGGGGACACAACGACACCCCCCCAAAAAAAAAAAACAACAAACAAACAAAACAAACAAACAAACAAAAATTCGTTACAATGCCCCCTCCACACAATACATACAAATATATCTAAATCTATCTATCTATTTTTTTTTTCACACAATCAATTCCCACACTCCAACTTTTTCCCCTTCCTTCTCGAACGTTCACGGTTTGTGCACTGATGACCACACTGTCACTGAGGTCCTGATGCCCTAGCAGACGAAGCGCCGAACGATGAAGAATCAACGATGTCACAAGGTTCAACACGGAGTCACTGATTCAAAGTACACTGTGACACACATTGAAGAAAATGAAGAACCCAGCAGATCTCAGCAGCAGGAGGGGGAGCTCCGACGCTCGCAGAAGGATGAGCTCGCCCCCTCCCAGTCGTTCGTAGCGATGACCTAGAGGTCGGCCAGAAAGAAGTCGGAAACAGGGCAGTACCAGGTAAGATGCCTCACACCAGAGGTTGCAGCAGCAAAGCGGTCAAACCCTGTCGACATCTGGACATAAAATAGTTTCATGACTACTCTGGCCCGCAACTGATCATAGAACTTCGGGCACACCAGAGCTACAACCCATTGTCTCTGCGACTTCAATGTCGGCCAAGGCATTTGAGCCATCAAACTAAGTGTAACACACCAACAACCCAATCTGGCACTCACAATTCTACCACACGGGACATAAATCAGCCTACAATATCCATAAAAAACAGAGTGCACAAAAAAAAACACACAAAAATACAGTTGTTAACTTCCGATTATGAACACCCCGGCTTTCTCCATATTCTGGAATATCGAAGTCAACAAAGTCAATTAATAATACTGTCAATGTGACAAAAATGATTAACAACCATCCTTCCACATACCACACTATCAATATCATATTATTCCATATCTCAATCGACACACCTCAAACGGTATGTACCTAAGTGGGACAGGATGATGCCATAAATCAGTCAACGAAATTATCCACAGGGAATTTATAAAATAATAAAGAATTACTGTTTTCTTCAACGGCATATAATGAATGCCAAACGATTCAACAACAACAACACCGGAGAGCGGAAGCGCTCGCCGCTGCTGAATGAGACACAGTAATGGGTCAACCCCGATATGGTATCATAATCCAATAATAAAATGAATGACCACTGTCACTGCCCTGAACTCAAACAGCGCAGTATCACCAAAACCGATAGCGATCGAAAACAAATGACCGGCGAGGCCATATATAGTAACAAAGACCCAGACATACTAACAAAAGCGGAGCGACAGGACGGCGCCCCCCTGCTGGGCTGGACGTGACTAGGCATACGCCTAATCAATTTCAACTTGCAACCAAATCACTGCGCTAATTTAAGAATAACACAACAAATTTAAAAACTACCTATTCCAACTTCCAATCATAATCACAAAAAGAAAACATAATGCATTAAATATATCAATGCATAACACCGCAAATATTCATCAATTCAAACCACCAATGTCATATAATTCACCAACTTCACACAAACAACCATATACCATTTCCTTTCCAACTACAATAACCTTCACACTCCCTCTTCCCCCTACTCGAAGTCAAAGCACCCCCCCCCCCCCCCCATTATCGCTTCGGCGCAACAGCCATCCTTCATATGAAAAAAAAGGGCATACGAAATAATTTTCTTCTCCAATGAAAAGAAAAATAAGAATAAACAACAACCTATTATAATCCTCATCAATTTTCATATACACGAACTTATGGTTTGACTCGATAATTATCAGAATTTAAACAACACATTAAAAAAAAAAATCATTTTCAACAAACGACGGAAACACAATGCAATAAAAACAACAACCGCCGCACATACCGACATTCGGCGCGCGCGCGCATGACGATAACCTCTCGCCCGAAACAGTAGCGCGCGTCAAGCATATGACACCTCCCTCTCACTCCTTCCCCCTTTGTCTACAAGCCGGCGCGATTTACGGCCCCGTAGATCCTCTGTTTTTCATACTAAACTGAATCGCGCTTCTCACATTTCGCCTATGTACAAACGACGCGTTTCGATCCAGAATCATCTACCTCCAACTTCCTTCTTCAATGAACAACCTGCCCTACACTTCTCACCTGGAGTCACGATGACCAACGAAGACAATACAGGACAAACACTCGCCAGAGCAGCTCCAGACGGGGAAACCCTTGCTCCCTTGAAGGTGTGGACACTGGTGGCAGACACCAACACACCGATAACTTCTTCTTGGAAACCCGAGCTGTCACAAGGACACACCGATGGGTTTCCTGGCAGCCCACTGAACAAAGTGGCAAAACTGCCTCACCAAACGCTGGATCAGAAGACCTCCGTCTCGAGCCAGGAGTCGCAAACAACTGAATCAGACAGTCAAAAAACAGACGACACTTAGAGTTGACAGACACCATGAAACTGACAAGGCCACACCCTGACTTCGACCAGTTATCAATAGGTTGCCCAGGGAACGGCACGACAAAACTCCAGATAAGGGCATAGATAGAGACAGTCGTATGCAGACTCGAAACAGCAACTTGCCAGAGGACCAATCAGCAATAAGTCACCTAGGGTGACGAGACCACACTTCCCGATATGGGAACAACTGTGTATCGGCGCAGACTCTAGATTATAAGTCCCTCCAATCATCAATCGATAACCACCAACAGCTTGTACACAAGACCAGCTATGGACACAACCATATACAAGTACCAATCTCCAATAGTTGGTCAACCAATCACCCGTAAATCACCAAGGCAACAGACCACAAAATCACAAGAATGGATACAGCCAAATATAGGCACGAACTCCACCTCTTTGGTCGATCACCTACCAACAATGACTCGACCAAAACACACACAAAAAATAAAACACGCATCGTAACTCCCAAATATCGACACGGGAAAAAGAACTGACCGCTGCAATAACTTCGCCTTACAATATGCGCAATTATGTCCCTTGAATGTCTGTGCGTGACGGCGCGGTTTCAAAAATAGCATGGAAACAAGAACGGTAAGTTTTGTACACATCGTCTCGCGGGCAGCTTTGTGTCTCTTGGCACTATATGTCTGGTTATGTAGAGTGGCATTTATTGCATAATGTAATATCAATTGTCGGTCCAAAGTGGTACTTCTCTGTCGGTATCGCAGGAAAAAAACTTCGATGGTGTTAAATGCCAGCACATTTGTTACTTCTACAGCTCAGTCTTTGTTTCTACCTTTCTGTGTAAAATATGAATAACAAGAATGGAAACGTGCCTATTTCGATTCACGTGTTATTAATTTAAGCCAATAATTGTACACTTTTTTTTTTGCGTTCTTGTTTTGTTCTTAGAGCATGCATTGACAACGAACATCTCCAAGCAGATGACCCGAATCGCCACTCTTGCAATAAATTCAATGGAAGGTAGAAAGAAAAGACTAAGACATAGCCACTCACAGAGATTCATACAAACTCACAGACACTCATAAACTCTGTCTGTCTGTCTGTCTGTCCGTCTGTCTGTCTGTCTGTCTGTCTCTCCTGGTCGCTGTCTCCCTGTCACAAACACACACACACATGCAGGAGAGAGAGAGAGAGAGAGAGAGAGAGAGAGAGAGAGAGAGAGAGAATACATTTTGTAAGTGTATAAAGGATCAATTGTAAGTGATCAGAATTTGAAAGGAAATGTCCTTTTTTTTGTAAAGATGCAAAGGTTGCAGAAAATGTTAATTACCGAGTCACAGACGTTGCCCCCCTATTGACATCTTCGCGCCGCAGATAGCTGGAAAGATCTGATTACGAATGATCATTCTGCGAAATGTGGTGTTGCTGGTGCGTGGAATTACTGAGAAAATGGAAATGCTAAAGTTTACCATGGGCACACACACACACACACACACACACACACGCACACGCACAAACACACACACACATACACACACACATACATACACACACACCGCACGCGCACGCACGCACACACACATACATACACACAAACACACACACACACACACACAATAACACACACACACACACACACACACACACACACACACACACACACACACACACACACATGCCCGCGCACATTGAGGGGAAAAAAGTTTCACCTACGGGTATTTTTTTTGTTAATGTATGTATAACTATGTTCTAACTAGAATCAGGAATACAAAATGATATCATCGTGGGAATGCAGTCATTTACTATAATTATGGTCTCAATTAAGTTTTAGTTTGACTCTTATTTTATCCGCTTGCACACGGGAGTTTTTAGGGCATACATCACGACCAAAACAAAAGTTACAGCGATAAGAACCAAGCTATATGTTAAACGAGAATCACCTACACCAGTTCATAAGACAGTCCAATGCATATTTTTCTTGTTAATTATAACTGACATCCCCCCGACACATAAAACTAGACCCCAGTCCTCCTCCTCCTCCTCATTCTCATTATCATTATGATGATGATTATGGTTATCATTATAATATTATTATAACTGTTGTTATTATTATTGTTATTACTATTGTTGTTGTATCATTGTTATAACCATAATTATCACAACAATAATGATAGTGACAATAGTAATAATAATAATAGTAATAATAATGATAATACAAATATAATAATAATAATTATCATTATTATCATTATTATCATCGTCATGTCGTTGTTCTACTTTTCATCATCATTTTAAGCAAGTAAAACGAATCGTTTGAATACCACAAAATACATAGAAGTTTGCGTAAACGACGGAGAAAAGACAGCCAAACCGCGTACACTCCGAACAGTGCCGCAGTGTCACACAGTCTAGTCGCAAAATAACAACGGAAAAATGTTGTCGGGACACACACACACACACACACACACACACACACACACACACACACACACACACACACACACACACTCTCTCTCTCTCACACACACACTCGTTCATGCACATCTCTCTCTCTCTCTCTCTCTCTCTCTCTCTCTCTCTCTCTCTCTCTCTCTCTCTCTCTCTCGATGTATGATCAAGTGGACGTTTGCTATCAAATGGTCGGAGCGTTTGCAGTCAGATCGGAGCGCTTGATGTTTGCAATCAAATGGTAAGAGCGTTAGCAGTCAGATGGTAAGAGCGTTAGCAGTCAGATGGTAAGAGCGTTAGCAGTCCGATGGTCGGAGCATTTCCTGCAGAACTGAAGGTCATGAGTTTGACTCTATACATGTGAAAGACGCCGTCATCTTTTATGTTGTGTGCCCTAGATACAATAAACTTCCCAAGAGTTCATTATTATTACTACCCCAACGGCGGCACGGAAAAAGAGAAAAAGAAAAAAAAGAAGACTCTTGAGATTAAGGAAAATGGATCATAAGCGCAGAAGAACAATGGACAAACCATTACAGGAAGAGGAAAGTCGAGTAGAGGAAGGTATATATTCTGGGGACTGCAGGCATCTGCCGTGGTCAGACCGATCCTGTGTCCGTCCTTTGGAAAGAAAAATGGACCCAGGCAAAAATTTGGAGTTCGTTTTTGGCCACATTTCATTTTTCACAGTCGGTTGCGAATGCTAACGTCCTTCTTGCAAACGCTCCACCTAATGTGGGTGAAAACAAAACACACCCTTGGCGAAAAAAAAAGCAAAGTGAATGATAGACAATAGCTGTAAGCAGTTTATCGAGACAGTGCGATTAGAGTCGGACATTGAAATCTTGGTAGAGATTTACCCTGAATCCAAAGGGGTGGACGTGTTACTAATTAACACCCCCCCCCCCCCTCCCCATTTTCAGGTATGTGTAAATCAGTGATTAATATCTAGGAAATAACACCTTCACTAAATCGAAACGATAACTGACACATTGCCTTCCCTTTACTAGTCTTTTTATTGTGTATAGTACCAAAATTGCATGTCAAAACAAGTTTCTATATACACAAAAAGGAAGCTCTCGAAAGTCAGATAGACCCCCTTCCGGCCTACATGATTAGTGTCTTCAGAAAACAAGCAAGAGTACACAGTGAGAAGAGACATTAAGAATTTTTGAAGAATATACCAGGCTTACAGTAGTCTGAAAATCAAAAGGCAGAAATATCCAGACTCAGACTATGGGGACGCAGTAGCTAGGGATAACAATCCAGAGCGATTAAGAAATGACTTGAGGGAGGGGGGGATCTCAAAGTAAAGCACTGGACACCGCTCCATAGGCGTGAAGGTCTCACAGATTGATACAGGACACGCACAAATAACGGTGATGATAAACGTGTGGCTAAATGCCTTTACTGTCCGAACAGAAGCTGGAGAAAACATCAAAGTTCGTGTCAATTAAAATGCGTAATATCTGACACACTTGCGATTAAAGGAGAAGGGGGTGTAAGAGGACATCGTCCTGAAGGGAATGCTTTCGTCGTTTTATTTTCAAAGGGGAGGTCATCAACACCAAAATATGACAGCTGCGTTGTTTTTATGAAAAGCTCTGCGAGCTTGCTATAGGATCCCCTTTACATCCATCCATCTATCCCAGGATACATACATACATGCATGCATGCATACATATATACATACACACGTGCATACATACATACATACGTGCATACATACATACATACATACGTGCATACATACATACATACATACATACATACATACATACGTGCATACATACATACATACATACATACACACTCATATTATCCTTCCCCCCACCCTCTCTGTTTGTCTGTCTGTCTCTCTTCTTTTATTCCAGATTCCTTGATACATTTAAAAAAGTAGTGAAGAGAAGAAAAAGAGAAAGGTGGGGCACTGTATATCTTTTCATTTGTTAAGTGTTATTGAAGAGTCGTGTGGTGCTCTGTCTGTCTGTCTGTCAAATAAAGAGGGGTGGGGTGGGGTGGGGGGGGGGAGGATAACATGAGTATGAATGCATGTATGTATTTGTTTTTATTAACCTTTGATTTGATACACAGTGGGAACGAATGTGTACTATTTGTTTGCAAGGAAAGGAAAAGGGAAAAGTTATTGTTCTGTTACCCCCCCCCCCCTTTGTCACAAGACCTCTTTGGTATGGTAATGACAATAAAATATCAAAGTGTCAAAGTCTCTCTCTCTCTCTCTCTCTCTCTCTCTCTCTCTCTCTCTCTCTCTCTCTCTCTGTCTCTCTCTCTCTCTCTCTTACACATTTTTTCACAGTTTTTTTTACTCCTTTCAGAATGTCAGTGTGAAGAAGAAACATCAGTAGTCCACTTTTTCTTTGGAAATATTCGTATATGCCTCTGCTGGTAACATTATATCGCTGCTTTAAATTCAGAATAGTTGTGGATGTGTGGTTTCCTGTGTCATTGAGAGATTTTTGTTCTTCAAGCTTTCTTTTTGTTCTGGAATGAAGTGATAATGTATGAGAGCGTTTGCGGTCTACGTGACACGATATCTTCTCCCCCCCCCCCCCCCTCAAGCTTCCATCCTTCCACAAAATATTTTGATTTCTTCTGCCGTTGTTTCTTTTTTCTTTCCTCCTCTTTTCTTTCGTCTTGCTTTATTTCTTCTGTTCTTGAAACACGCACAAAGAATATTAGACTCTACACGACTCCTCTGATATCTCCACCTCATGTTATCTCATCTCGTCCCCCCCCCCCTCTCTGTCTGTCTGTCTGTCTGTCTGTCTCTCTATCTGTCTGTCTGTCAGTCCGTCTGTCTGTCTCTATCTCTTTCTCTGTCTCCCCCCCCTCTCTCTCTCTCTCTCACCCCGCCACACTCACGCACACACACACACACACACACACACACACACACACACACACACACACACACACACACATGCACACACAGCAAGCACTTCCATGACGACGTGCACGTACACATACGCACACTCCAATGTTCGCTTATTTGCAAGTACTGGTCAAAAGAGCTTCTAAACTTTTTTTCTGAAAACGCAACAACAAGAACTACAAGAATAAGAAGAGCACAAACAGAAACAACGACAACAAAGCATCTAAAACCAGACGATTACCAGGACGACTATCTCAAGCCAGCCTATATAAACAGCACAAGGATCAAGTAGCTTCATTTGGAACTTGAATTTCTGTCTGTCTACCTCTCTGACTGTTTGTCTGTCTAGCTGTCTGTATGTCTGTTTGTCTGTCTGTCTGTCTCTCTCCATATGTGAGAAAATGATGTGGAAGGTTTTATTCTCTCACTCTGTCTCTCTCTCTGTCTGTCTCTGTCTCTGTCCTCTCTCTCTCTCTCTCTCTCTCTCTCTCTCTCCCCCCCATATAATACTGAGAACAGTTACTGAGGCAGTGCCTTGAAGAAAAGTTCACCAGGTTCTTCCAAAGACCTGGGTGTCTGCAAAATGATTTCTACTTCCATTATGCAACTGAACAACAGAAAAAAGAAGCTTTCACTGTGGAAAAGACTTGTAACTCTGCAGCATCTTTTGATTTGATTGTAATCACTCATGTTTTGTGTTTATAGTGTTGTGTCGTGAGTCGATGACCAAGTTAACAGTATGACGGGGTCACCACTGCGCTCGACGCGTGCTGTCTCAATGTCAGTTACCTCCCTGGAGGTATCTCGCCATATACAGTTTTAGACCGAGTCTAAGCATAATGTGGAAATCAAAGCATTCGCCAGGGACGCAGCTCAGCTGAGTGCGAGGCTACAGCGGGAGTGGGTTCTGATTTTTACATTAACAAAAAAAGCCTCGAGAAGGAAAGAACTGGTTGGGGGACTCTGGTACGTCAAATCATCTCTCTCTCTCTCTCTCTCTCTCTCTCTCTCTCTCTCTCCTCTCTCTGTATATATATATATATATATATATATATATATATACATATATAAACGCACATAAAATGAAGATAAAAACAACAGACTCATCAAAATTTTCCCAACATTTCGACCTCAGGTCTTCCTCAGGGGACCTTGTGACAAGAATGAGGCCAGGCATCCAGTCATCCACTACATGTGTGTGTGTGTGTGTGTGTGTGTGTGTGTGTGTGTGTGTGTGTGTGTGTGTGTGTGTGTGTGTGTGTGTCGCGCGTAGATAAAGCTCCTAGGAAGACATTTTTTTCTGTAATCTTATTTTCGGTTTCTGTCTTCTCCTTCCGAAAATTCACTGCGACTTATGTTTCGCTGACAAAACATCAATCTTTCTCTTGATTTTCGCTAATTTAGGCTGTTCGGCGTACCAAGGGCCACAGTGTTCCTATACTACGTGTCGAAAGGAAAACTGAAGTGGCTTGTTGGCTTGAATCTGATGGTGGTGGTTGTGTTGCTGTGGTGTCGTCGACTGCCGCAGTTGGGGATCCTGTGTTCCTTTGTTCGACCGGTTTAAAGAATGAACACACCGAAGTTTTTTTTTTTTTTCAAGTCTATTGCTGATATGGACACAGAATTGTGGACAGTGGCATATCTCGTTTTGGTGCCCAGGGAGCACAGACACAACCAGCCGTGCCTCCCTGATGAGTCTGATCCGGCGGACCAAAGGTCTCAGTGCAGGCGATATCTATGAATGGTTCTGTCTTCAAGATGGGTTACAATGATCTACTAGTGAAGGATTTTATGTTTATAATGTATTCCCCTGATTTCTTTCATAACATTTTCTTTTTTCCCATCGTCTCCCTATTTTTTTAAAATTTTTTTTTCATTGAAATTTTGCCAAGCCATTAATGTAATGACGGAGGAATTGTTAACCTGCACTTATCCCACCCACCCCCACCCCACCACCAATGAATTGTTCAGCATATTATTGTTTGGTCAATCCCTTGAAGACTGCATCTCGTAGGCGATCCATGTGGAGGCTGATCTGCACAGTTCTCAGCTGTTTTCAGCACTTACAAGAATGGCAATGCTTGGGTTATTAAACAGCAGAGATGTCACTCTGACTGTTGACACCCTTTGACGTCCCTTGCATCCATAGAAGGATCCTCAAGCATAGGCTCAAAGATCCCCCCCCCCCCCCCCGGCATTTTGTGCCGTTTACATAACGATGTTAGTTTTACAGCAACTTATTTCCTTACCACAGTTTCTTTTCCTTTTCCTTTCCCACCATTAACTGGCTGCTGTGGGGTGTCGCTGGATTCAGTGGCAGACTGTGGTGCTGTGGGGTGTCGCTGGATTCAGTGGCAGACTGTGGTGCTGTGGGGTGTCGCTGGATTCAGTGGCAGACTGTGGTGCTGTGGGGTGTCGCTGGATTCAGTGGCAGACTGTGGTGCTGTGGGGTGTCGCTGGATTCAGTGGCAGACTGTGGTGCTGTGGGGTGTCGCTGGATTCAGTGGCAGACTGTGGTGCTGTGGGGTGTCGCTGGATTCAGTGGCAGACTGTGGTAGTCCCCATTCGGTGCCAAGGGCAGACAAACATCATCAACCCGTGCTTCTCCGACCAGTCCAACTTAGCTGACGGAAAACCTTAGAGCAGGCCATGTTCTGTCTTTAAGATGGGTTACACATAGACACACAAACAGACAGACAGACAGACAGACAGACACACACTCACACACACACACACACACACACACACACACACACACACACACACACACACACACACACACACACTGACTGACTGACTGAAACCATTTACTGTCAGATTAACATAGTGTTGCACCGACATTTTAAAAAGAAAAACCTTAATAAATTAATGAGGTAACGAAAATAACACACACACACACACACACACACACACACACACACACACACACACACACACACACACACACACACACACACATGTATACGTAGATAGATGGATATGCATATCTGTATGTGTGTGTATGGATATAGACACACACACACACACACACACACACACACACACACACACAGATATATATATATATATATATATATATATATACATATAGGAAGGGGGAGGAGGAGGAAAGGGAATTCAGATGGAGACGGCTGGAGGGATGGAAGAATGCGGGAGGGGCTTTTGTTTTTTTTTTACGGTCAACGATATGTCAGGATAAACTTTTTGCTCGAATATCTCTTGAAAACGAATAGCAGTTAAAAAGGAGCGGAAAAGAAATTTGCCGAGGATTGTAACGATAGCCGGTCTTGGAAGAGAGACACAGGTAAGTGACAACTTCAACATGATCAGATTTCTGATTCTCTCTCATTTTTCTGTCTGCAACTCTCTCTCTCTCTCTCTCTCTCTCTCTCTCTCTCTCTCTCTCTCTCTCTCTCTCTCTCTCTCTCTCCTGCCACCCCCTCACCTCCCTCCCTTCTCTCCCCGCTCTACCCGTCCTTTTAACATGTGTGTGTGTGTGTGTGTGTGTGTGTGTGTGTGTGTGTGTGTGTGTGTGTGTGTGTGTGTGGTCTTGCACATATGTGTGTGTGGTGTGTGTGTGTGTGTGTGCTCTTGCACGTATGCGTGTGTGTGTGTGCGCGCTCGGTTGCGTATTCATACGGGCTCGCTACCGCGTGTCCGTGCATGCGCATGCGTGCATGAGTTTGTGTACATACAATCTGTGTGTGCGTGGGGAGAGGGGGCGCGGCGCGCGCGTGCGTATGTACATGTGTACCACCATGTATGTATGTATGTGTGCAAGCATGTTTGTGTGTTTTTATGTATTAAGCATGTGGGCCTGTTTTCAGTTGTGTGAAGCGCCTCGTGTGCTGGCGAAGTGTCTGTGTGCTTGTCACCTCTCACTTTCAGCCTTCACCGCTGGCTAGCACCGCTGTGAAACGGTACTGCGAAAAGAGAGCCGAGTGCGTAAGTTTCTCCTGCCAGTACATAGCCTCTCCACTACAAGTCCTACACAGTGCCTCCGCGTGGCAACGCATGTCCACTGGGTATCTTGCGGCCCCAGGCCAAACTACAGTGGGCTTGGAGGAGATTGGCCACTAAACATGCAACGTGCAGGCCCACCGGCGTGTGGACATGCCCTGGCGTTCAAGAACCAAACCCCCAGCTATGGGCAAATAGCAGGGCAGAGGGAGCTCTTCAGCCTTGGTCGGCCATCCCTCTAGGAGACGGATACTCAAAACAACAAAGCTACACCTTCCAGGGCTGTCCTACACGTGGCAGCCACTGCACCTGTGGGACAACGAGCCCCAGGAAGCGAGATGGTGAAGAAGGGACAGCACAACTCTCCTTCATCTTAAAAAGTCCGCTGTGTTGATCAGGCAAGATGGTACGCCGATAAACCCAAAGCCAACCTTTACCAGCGACTTCCAAGTCTTGCAGCGATGGAGACGTAGTGAGGTCCCTAGCTACAACTCTGCACGTAGGCGGCTGTAGGCTGATGGTTGTTCATCATACACCAGGGCAGATGCTGTGCTCATATCCTCCTACAGCGACAGAGAAGCCCTAATCAGGGACAGCACTGTTCTTCCCACAAGGGGAGGGGGAGATAAACGGATCCCTCAACAAAATCTGCCCTTCACAGTAGCTGACAGGTGACCGCGCCTGCCTGGTCATCCATCAAGGCGGTCGAAAAACAAAGCACAAGAAAAAGCAGGTGCCTCTGACATTTGGGACATGGAATGTCCGAGCTTTTTCTAGACAGAGACGGCAGACCGGGGCGTCGTACCGCCCTGATTGCCAAGATACTACACCGTGATCAGATCGACATGGTGGCTCTGAGGGAAACAAGACTTGCGGACGACACACAGCTTGAAGAAGTTGGAGGAGACTATACCTTTTACTGCACTGGGAAATCTGAAGAAAACCCAAGAACTTCTGGTGGTGGGTTTGCCGTTCGCGTAAAGCTTGCCCGGAAGCTGGATAGCCTGCCACGTGGCATTAGTGATCGCCTAATGCTACCGCGGCTTAGGCTTAAACAAGAACGGTTTGCCACCATCATCAACGCCTACGCTCCAACAATGACGAACCCAGACGACATCAAAGAAGCTTTCTACGAGGAGCTGAACCGCGTCTTCACTGCGGTCAGCCAGAAGGACAAACTCATCTTCTGTGGACGACCTTGTGCCTCAGGAAGTGGTCTTTATTCCCGTATGAGGACACACATCAGCAGATGACCTGCCTGCCTACTCATCCATCGGACACGACGGGAAAATCCATCATCATCATCATCATCATCATCAGTTGCAGTAGTAGTAGTAGTAGTAGTAGTAGTAGTAGTAGTAACAGTTACACTGGTCCATCGCATCTCTGTGGACTTCTCACATGCTCTACACCTCTTAATCTCTTCTTTCTTCTACAAACACTACAGTTTTCTGCTGACATACACTTTGTTATCTAAAACAGCTTGTCATTTTTAGTCTATCGCTCCACAATTCTCCCATCATTTTTCTGAGTGGAAAAAAAAACATTTCTCTCTCTCTCTCTCTCTCTCTCTCTCTCTCTCTCTCTCTCTCTCTCTCTCTCTCTCTAGTTTTCTTTTCATTGAGCTGTGGCAGTCGGTGTAACGCGCCTATATCACTTCATGCCCACACTCCCCCGCCAGATGAAAAAGGGAACGTGCTCAAACTCATCCCCCGGGCAATAAATACATATCGATCTCTCTCCCCGTTCGGAAATGTGTGTGTGTGTGTGTGTGTGTGTGTGTGTGTGTGTGTGTGTGCGCGCGCGCGTGCGTGCGTGCGTGCGTGCGTGCGTGCGTGCGTGTGTATGTGTATGTGTGTGTGTGTGTGTGTGTGTGTGTTCATGCGTGCATAGGTGTGTATGTATGTATGTGTGTGTGTGTGTGTGTGTGTGTGTGTGTGTGTGCACGCGCGCGTGTGTGTGCACGCGCGCGTGTGCGTGTGTTCTAGCGTGCAAATGTGTGTGTGTGTGTGTGTGTGTGTGTGTGTGTGTGTGTGTGTATGTATGTGTGTGTGTGTGTGTGTGTGTGTATGTGTGTGTGTGTGTGTGTGTGTGTGTGTGTGTGTGTGTGTGTGCGCGCGCGCGCGCGCGTGCGCAGGCGTACGCGCTGGTGCGAAGAAAATCTTGTGAATTTGTATTAATGTGACTATGTATCTTATTCTTCTTCGTTTTTATCTTTGTGAAGTTTGATCTTGTTGTGCGTGTAAGTGCTTTGGGCTTCTTAGAGGAGGAATGCAACCGATTGTTCTTTTTCTTCTGCGTCATCTTCGCCGTCGCCGTCTTCGTCGTCGACTTGATGTCTGTCTTGTTCTTCCACCTCTTCATTTTAGACCTAATATCATCATCATCATCATCCTCCTCCTCATCATCATCTCATCCACGTCATCATCATCATCATCATCATCATCATCATCATCTCATCCACGTCATCGTCACCATCATCATCATCATTATCATCATCGTCATCATCATGATCATCATCATCATCATTATTAACATAAGCATTGAAATAGAAACGAATGTAAAACTATTGCGTGGCGGGAAATGCTATATTCCAGGACTTTCATAGCGTTGAAAGTGTTGAGTGGTATATTTTGATCACCATGTAGTCCCTAATATATAAAGGGTTAAGGACGCACGTTTTCGTTTTCAACTTTTTGTTCAAAGCGATGAATATAACAAAGTGTCCGCAACCCAAAAATTAGTACACCAGTAAACATAGAAATTCGTATCAAACGGGAGGATATGAAGATCTACATTTGAATGTCCGTCAGTAACATATCAAACAGACCTGCATGTTGAGAGAGAGAGAGAGAGAGAGAGAGAGAGAGAGAGAGAGAGAGAGAGAGAGAGAGAACTCGAACTCGAATACATTCTGTAGAGGTCATAGTCCTATCAGAAGGGGCGTGTACAAGAAATCACACTAATTAACAAATTCAAAGACAGTATATTAAGATATATACAGCATTCATAACCTAAAATTATGATACGACGACCGCTCTCGCCTTGAATGCTTAAATCAAAAACATACAGAGTTACCTTACGGTGTCGCGGCTATTAGAAGACATTAATAAACAGAAACGGAAGGCATTAAGATTGATGTAATGATTATGGGCAATATACTGTTTTCTTAAACTGTCAAAAAAAGGACAGTACAATGTAAAATGTAATTTATTTTCAACAGACACATTACATAATGGGCATAATAGATTCTGTTTCATGCCACCTCTATCTATAAAAATGCACCTCCAAGGGGGAGGTACCAGAAAGAAATCTTGTCATAATATATTTCCAGTGTTTATAATGTTTAAGGATAGATATTTCGGAATACAGTATAGAGAGACACAGAACATATTGTAACACAGAACATATTGTCAGTATTAAAACGTTCACTGTTATTCAGATGCTCACTCACATTTTGCCATCCGCAATCGATCAACCGCTGCTTAAACACAAGCAAACAAATTACGCACATCCCCCTCACACTGATTAATCCATACATCTCCAAAACCATGATGCCGTAAACATATTCGTACATTTGTAACTCAAGTATTCTGACCTGTATAATCAAAATCCCTTAGCAAGACATAAGGTCTTCGGCGTAACTGTAATTATCCATTTGAAGTAATATCAGCCAATAACGGACCTAATTTGCAGTCAAGTTAACAGTGATAGGATATATATTCAATTAATTGTAGACTAGATCATTAAGTGTACGTTGTTCAACAGCT
>CM065740.1:23934108-23939108 GCA_033310375.1 Conus canariensis
TGGCGCTACTCTATCCACAAACGTGCCAGTTTATGTGAAGAAAGGAGGACAGCTGCAGCACAGCAAAAGAGACAGGCAAGGAAAGCCCACTCCAGCAAGCAAGAGCAGGTCTCCCACATTCCCTACTCAAGCTGTCACCGCACATTCCGTGCACGCATCGGCTTGATCAGTCATCTGCACATCCATAAATCATCTCCACCCCACCCCCCATCCCCCTCAAGCGCAAGATGACTGAAGTGGTTCTCGTCGACTCGACGACGGACAATCAACGTAATATTTCATTCAACATGAACATATTTGCCAAATAATGCAAACGTTGTTCTGATTGGGGAAAATACCATCAGACTTGTTGGCACTACACAGAGATGAAATCCAAGGTCCCTACTTCCAATCAGAAGAAAATTAACAGAATGGAAAGATCATGTAGCTGGACATTACAACCACACTTATGAATTTAAAAAAAGCAAAAACGGAAATGAAAGAAAAGACAAAGTTGAAATCACTGGACATATACAATCACACTTATGATTAAAGAAAAAAAAAAAAAAAACAGAAACGAAAACAAGAAGACTACGTTGAAAGCGCAGGACATATACAATCACACTTACGAATAAAAAGGGAAACAGAAATGAAAAAAAGAAGACAATGTTGATATCGCCGGACATATACAATCACACTTATGAATAAAAAGAAACAGAAATGAAAACAGAAGACACCGCTGAAATCGCAGAACATATACAATCACACTTATGAAAAAAAAGAAAAAGAAAAGACAGCGCTGAAATCGCAGGACATATACAATCACACTTACGAATTGAAAAAAAAAAGAAAAGACAGCGTTGAAATCGCCGGACTATGTAATCACACTTATGAATAAAAACAAAAAGAAAAAAGAAAAGAAAAAGAAAAGACAGCGTTGAAATCGCAGGACATACACAATCACACCTATGAATAAAAAGAAGAAAGAAAAAGAAAATAGAAAATGGAAAGACAACGCTGAAATCGCCGGACATTTACAATCACACTTATGAATAAAAAGAAACAAATTAAAAAAGAAAACGTTAAAATCGTCTAGAGTCCAATTCAATGTCTTATTTTTTCGTTTACAGAAAAAAAAGAAATAAATAAATAAAAAAAAAGAATCCACTTCATCAACGATATGAACAAGTGCAGTGTTGTTGTAGTGAAGGGCCTCTTATTAAAAGAGGACATTATTACCAGTTTGTTTATCCAACATTATTGTCGCCTCTAAACCAAAACATTGAAGTTCTCCGATTTGTTGGTGGAAACTTTGGCAATTCCACTCTCCTACCACTGACAAAAGAAACAGATTATAGGAGACAGGGACAGTGGCTTGCCTGGTTTTCCCGCTATTCGCCTTTGTCATAGTCCCCGTTCGCTCGGCAGAGAGCTGACCTCGTTGAGAACTGTTCAGTTGATGCGCTGCCCTCTCAAGTCACACCCTCAGAAAGTCTCCATCCAACATCGCAAGACAAGCCCTTGAATGGAACCCTCAGGGCAAAAGAAAAGTGGGAAGACCAAGACAGACATGGCGAAGGAGTACCGACGCAGAAGTGATGGCCGCCGGAATGACGTGGGCCGAGCTGAAGAAGATCTCCCGAAACCGTGTCCGCTGGAAGAGTGTGGTTGCGGCCCTATGTTCCCCAGGGAATTCAGACTAAGTCCTCTCAAGTAACTACGTACGCCCGCTGCTTGTTGTGCACTATTCAGCGAGGTCGGTCTACACCCTGCCCGTAGTTATTTACCCGCAGGTGAACAGCCGTGTGTGTGTGTGTGTGTGTGTGTGTGTGTGTGAAACTGTGTCATTAGACACTAACAACTGAGACGTGTAGTGACCAGTCCGCCAATCCTCGTGAAAAGGAGGCACACACAGAGCCAGCCAGACCAACCGGAAGAGGTTAATGCCTTCAACATGCCCAGTGGAACTCGAACCAGCGAAAGAGCAAGGTATTTCCGTTATCCCCTGATCCACATCTCTACACCGAGCAAACCATCCGCCAATGGGGGAGGGGGAAAGCGGCAGGTGAAGATCGATAGTTTCAGGTACTAATCGTGAGAAAAGTTTTGTTTTTTCCCCTCCTGTTTTCCGTGCCACTTCAATGGCGTTACCTCCACACCGCTCATTCCAGCCTCCAGTGAACGCCACAGTGTGCCCTGTCCGTGGAGCCCTGGCACCGGCAATCCACAGAGACCGCTCATTCCAGCCTCCAGTGAACGCCACAATGTGCCCTGTCCGTGGAGCCCTGGCACCGGCAATCCACAGAGACCGCTCATTCCAGCCTCCAGTGAACGCCACAGTGTGCCCTGTCCGTGGAGCCCTGGCACCGGCAATCCACAGAGACCGCTCATTCCAGCCTCGATGTGAACGCCATAGTGTGCCCTGTCCGTGTAGCCCTAGCATCGGCAATCCACAGAGATCACTCATTCCAGCCTCCAGTGAACGCCACAGTGTGCCCTGTCTGTGGAGCCCTGGCACCGGCAATCCACAGAGACCGCTCATTCCAGCCTCCAGTGAACGCCACAGTGTGCCCTGTCCGTGGAGCCCTGGCACCGGCAATCCACAGAGACCGCTCATTCCAGCCTCCAATGAACGCCACAATGTGCCCTGACCGTGAAGCACTGGCACCAGCAATCCACAGGGAGCAGTCAACGTCAACTCGTCATGAGGGACTTCACCAGAGGAGTCCCTGCATTGTTACCGAGCCACTTCGGTAGTGTTCAGAGATGCCTGTTCCAATCCAGCATACGGCAGGATACCACCTTCTAGGCCCCTTACTTGGCGACTGAAACAGCTTTCTACGAGAGCCAGTGTGAATGAGCGCCTATCCAACGACAGTCTCCATGAATTTACCAATACTGGTGACCTCCACCACACGAACTCACTTAGGGCAACACTGTATGAGACGCATCCATTAAGGAGATGAAGGATTCCAGTCTTCCCAGTCGAGTCCGTGGCAGACTGAACTCAGGGCAGGAAGTAGTGGCGGCAGATGAATCCCACAAAGGAGTGGCTCTGATGGGAATTGAACCCGCAGTCTGCCTGTCAGGAATCTGTGAGGCTAACCACTTCGCCACGGCAGCTGGTGATCGCGAGAAAGTTTACAGAATTCAATGAAAGGTGTAGCCCGACTCACATGTATATGGAGAGAGAGAGAGAGAGAGAGAGAGAGAGAGAGAGAGAGAGAGAGAGAGAGAGAGAGAGAGACAGCAGCTTAGTATCTGATTCAGCTTTTTTTTCCCCTCCCCGTCTCCAAGCCACTTCAGTTTGAATAAAACAGGAGCAATGTTTCCTTTGAAGGCGGAAGATCAGAAAGGACATCTTTTCTAGAGACCTGCCATACCTTCCTCCTCGTGCCAGTTGGTGTACGGAGCGGGCTTCGTGGCCCAATCACCTGTAAGTTTACAAAAAATTGGACGAATCACGGAGTCTGGCGTCACGTGTTAGATGGATTAGTAACAGAGACAGGAACAAAAACCCAGATGAGGTTTTAAGCAATCCAGTTTCTGATTTAGCTTCTTTCAGGTTAAAATCTACTTCATCTTCGCTTCAAACAAGATGAATGTCGCCTTAAAGGGCAAAAAGTTGAAAAGGACATTTGTTCGAATTCTGTTCAGCCTTAAAAAAAATTGTTTTGTTTTGCTTCGTTCCGTCGCACACAAAATAAAAAAGCAGTAACTTCATCTGATAGGTTACACAAAAAAGCCACATTCTCATCCCATTCTCATCTTCGGCACGATAATCCGTGTAAAAGGAAGAAAGAAAGAAAGACAAACTGTAAAAACTGATTTAGCGCCATAATTGCCATGTTTGTTTCACGTTTTCGTTTAAATTAAGAAATAATTCAATTAAGAATTGATCAAGAATTATACGGGCAGATACTGCAGAGGATGGACTGCCGTCCATTAAAGTGAAAAGGCAAAAAGAAAGGAAATTACATCTGAAAAGGAATTGGTCCGTCATGGTTGCCTCAAATAATGGCTTCTGTCCGTCAAAGAAAGGGCATATTAAGACTCGGTAGTATGTGTAATGGATGCGCACCGTCTTGGGCTCTGGACAGACCTCTGGCGAAGAATGAAATCTGGCGTACCCGCTCTCCACTCGGGGGAAAAAACTCGACAAATCCATGTTCTGTGAAATCATTAGTAATTCAATAATTGACTGTTCAGTGTTTTGACGTCAACATGGCGTCGGAGGAGGGGAGGGCGGGAGGGGGGGGGGGGGGGGGGAGGGAAAACAAAGAAAAAACATCTCTTGACTTTCGATTTGTGACTGACAATTATTATCACGACTTCATCCTGCTCCTAGCAACCACCACACTACCTCTCTCTCCCGCTCTCCGTCCGTCCCTCCCTCTCTGTCTCTGGGTCTCTGTCTCTGTGTTTACGTAATTGCCTGCCTCTCAACCAGACGTGAATTAACAGAATGGGAACATCAATGTCGCCCGATATTACAATCACACTTATGAATGAAAAATGAGCAGAAAGTACAACAACAACAACAACAACAACAACAAAAATGGACAAAGTTGAAATCGGTTAGAGTCGAATTCAGGTTATTTTATTTTGTTAAAAAAAATCCAGGGCAAACGGGCAAAAAGGACATTGTTCGAATCCTGTGAAGCCATTTTTATGCACCCGAAAATAGTAACTTCATCCGATAGGTTACACAAAAACGCTACATTCTCATCTCATTCTCATCCTGGGCACAATACTCCGTGGAAAAAAAAAAAGGAAAACTGTAAAACTGTGATTTAACGCCATAATTGCCAGATTTTATCACGTTTTTTCTTGGTATTAAGAAATTAATTCATTAAGAATTAACTGAAATAATACACAGGCAGAGGCTGCAGAGAATGGACTGTTTTTCATTCAAGTGAGAAAAAAAAAAAAGAAAAAAAAAAGGACAGACTGTAAAACTGCGATTTAACGCCATCATTGTCATGTTTTACCATTCTTTTTTTAAATTAAAGAAAAAAACC
>CM065740.1:23964108-23966608 GCA_033310375.1 Conus canariensis
AGGTCATGGATAAATAGAAGGCAAACTGACATACGCCAATCTTCTGTACAAAGACTACTTCGGAAGGAAAATCTGTTAAAGCCATGCCTGGATCCACTCGAGCCTAAACCCCCCTTAACCAGACCCAGCTCATCTTGACCCGGTTTAATCCAACTCCATCCAAGCCGATCAGAATCCAGTCTCTTGTCATGCAGACTCTGAGTCGGGCGACTCCATCTCATCTCCATAAACTCCCGCACTGTTTGGTATTTTAAGAGTTTGTTTTGTCTTGGTAGGATTGAACTTGGAAAGCAAGAGGTTTTTATTTAGATGGGGTATGGATGAAGGGTTAGGACGTGGGTGGGAGGGGTGGTGGTGGTGGTGGCGTCCTATGTGAACGGAGGGGTGGGTTTTTAGGTCTGACATGTCTTGATTAGGATACGGATATACACGGTGAAGAAGGGAAATAATGGTGATACCACCGCCTACATTGTACCGGTAGAATAGAACCTGGACTTAGAGAGCAAGGGGTCACCAACGCTTGCATTCTATCGGTAGAATAGAACTTAGAATGCAAGGTGTGTCCAACGCTTACATTCTATCGGTAGAACAGAACTTGGATAGCGAGGAATCACCAACGCTTACATTCTATCGGTAGAACAGAACTTGGATAGCGAGGAATCACCAACGCTTACATTCTATCGGTAGAACAGAACTTGGACAGCGAGGAATCACCAACGCTTACATTCTATCGGTAGAATAGAACTTAGAATGCAAGGTGTGTCCAACGCTTACATTCTATTGGTAGAATAGAACTCGGAAAGCGAGGTGTCACCAACGCTTACATTCCATTGGTAGAAGACAACTTAGAATGCAAGGTGTCACCAACGCTCACATTCTATTGGTAGAACAGAACTCGGACAGCGAGGGGTGACCGATGCCTATGTGTTGGTAGAATAGAGCTTGGACCTTGAAAGCAAAGGAGTGAAAATGGGAATACGGGTGGAAGGCCCCCCCCACCCCCACCCCCCCCACCCCACCCCCCACCCCGGTCGTGGTGGGAGTGAAGAATGGTGGTTTGAAACAGGCAACCCAAGTCAACTCATTCCAGCTCACACTTGTCCAGACCGCTGGCATTCGACGCGATGGCATCCAATGCCTTCAACACGAACCCGTCTAGTGCACAGCAACTTCCGGTTCAGACCCGCGCAATTCCAGTCTACAGCAACAGCCAGCCCTGACCTGAGCACATCCAGTCCACAACAACACCTAACTCACACCTGAGCAACTCCAGTCCACCGGCTTCCATTTCAGCGCCCTCTGCCCTGACAACGTTCAACCCAACCCAAAGCCAATGCCTGGCTTTCAACCCAACTCTGGTCCCACCGATTAATCTTGCTCAGTCCGGCCAATGAGCTCGATCGATCTGAATCCGTTGAAAGCAACTGTTGAGGCACGAAACGTCACCCTGGTGCAGAATGTCACCTCCTTAACATTCCACGCCGATGTTGAGGAACTTAGTGTTGCTCCGGTACATAAGGTACAAAAGTGCCACCCCGAGATCTGCGGTGACAGGCAGGTCACATGGTTATCTCCACTTTGGGGGAAAAATGTCGCTGTTTTTGGTTTTGGGGTGTGACTGGTCACTTTGTTGGGATACAGGTGTACTAGGGAGATAATTGTGATCCTTGATCTTATTGCCAATAGAGGTGTGACTTTCGATGACAATATTGATGTGTGCTGATGGTGGTAGATATGGTTCTCGGTGTGCTGGTGATGTGAGAAAGTAAGCCTAGTCTTTGGCATGCCAGGCTGTGCCTGTATTCTGATGCTGAAAGAATGACACTATCCTCAAGTGACGGCGAAAATTACGTGGTTGATGATGATGATGATGATGATGATGATGATGATGATGATGATGATGGACTACGACGACGACGACGACGACAACGAAGATGACGATGACGACGACGACGACGATGATGATGTTGATGATGATGATGATGATCATGATGATGATGATAATGATGGCGACGACGACGACGATGATGATAATGATGAAGAAGAAGAAGATGATGATGATGATGATGATGATGATGATGATGGAGGAGGAGGAGGAGGAGGAGGAGGAGGAAGAGGAGCATTACGATATTGTATTAGGCCTGTGTCTTTGCTAGAGTCTGGGAGAGTGGTCCGAATGACACGTTTGAACGAACATACACTAAACTTGCAGTTCGTGGCAACAATATGACTTTTTTTTTATTGAAAATTAAGATTTGTGTGCGCGTGCTCGCGCGTGCACGTGTATGTATATGTGCAGTCCTGAACAAAGCCTAGCGTGGCAGCTAAAAGTCAACCGTCGTTTCTGGATAAGTAATTTATTTGTACTGTTGATGCCGATTCCTATGCTTCTGTATAGAAAACTTTAGGAATCTAGGGTTGTGTGTGTGTTTTTTTCTGTCTCTGTCTGTCTGTCTGTCTGTCTCTCTCTTTCTCTGACTATTGATTTTGAAGAAAAGGA
>CM065740.1:23984108-23996608 GCA_033310375.1 Conus canariensis
AAGCCATATTATTTGGGACACTTTAGGGATTCTGAAAGAGGGGAATGAATTTTAGTGACAATGGCTGAGGTCAGCTAGGGCTTACTCTCGTGGGCGTGAGGGAGTGTTTGGCCATGTGCCATCTCTCAACGTCCGAGGAATGTTTTGGGGCGTGGAGTGTTTACGGAACAATCTCTGGTTCTACGTACTCAACGGTTTTATGCATTTTGTTTCAGGCCGCAGAGGACTGTCAGCATCAGGTGGACGGAAGGATCCACAGTACGCCTGTATGAGGATGCCACGACGACGCCAACGCTGTTCTGTGATGTCTACTAACCGTTGAAGACCATTAGCCATCCATTGCTGTGATACAAACCTTGACGGCCGTTCCATTTGTCCCTGAAACTAAATCTCCAGAAAGACAAAAAGCAAAACAAAACAAAAAAACAAAAACAAAAACAAAAAAAACAACAGAAAAACGACAGGAAAACAGTCAGTCGAGTGTGCTACAACTTCGGTCTGTGAAGAAGAGACCAGTGTGCCAAGAAGAGACCAGTGTGCCAAGAAGAGACCAGTGTCCACAACACAGAGCTGCCAAAGCTCAGGTCAGAGACACGAGCACACGTCCCATTGACTGCTGTGCTTTGAAATGTGCTCGGCTGGTCGCGATTAGTAACACGATTTGTGTGGGAAAAAAACACACCCAAGAGTATGAATGTGTCAGAAATGAAACAGGCCATGAATGATACAGAATGTTATAGTTTGTAAACCATACATAGAAATCCTTAGACGATTGTATAGCTTAGAATATTTACTAATGCTACATTTGTAGGGTAAACAGTAAAAAAAACCCAACAAAACCCATAAGCTATCAGATATTAACAGTTATAACCCTCATCTTCACTTAAGTTTAAAACATAGAACATGGCCAGAGCTGTTCCCAGTCTAGTCTGCAATGTTCTCCTGTTTGTCACCTTTGTCTCCCTCGTCCATCTCTCGGTAGGCGAGGTGGAGGACAGCCATATACACGGAGAGGACAAGCGTCCTGAGAAACGTGCATCAGTCACTCCAAGGACAGGTGATCGACACCATCTGGCACAATTAGACTCCAAGAACTCTGAAAGTCTGGAGGTCGGTGCAACAGCAGCCGATAAACCAAAAGACATAGCAGAGACTACAGAGGACCAAGACTCAGTGAACGATTCTTCAGAGGATGACAGCGAACTCAGTCTTCATCCCCAGGAGAGTGGAGTGAGTCATCTGCCCAGCGAGTTGAATGATAGAGACGATGTCCCACCTGAGAGTCCTTGGACAGAGGGAGGCCAACCACCCAGCGACATTTCCAAACGTCCTGCTTTTCATGCCTGGGGAGGGAAACGTTCTCAGCTGTCGAACGATGGTGAACTGTCTGAATCAGACACGTATATTTTCGAAGATCCTTCCCTGTCTGAAGATGCTAAAAGATCCCCATTCAGTGTGTGGGCAGGCAAAAGAACCCCTGCCCAAGACGATGCAGCGGACGATCTGAAGTCATCGTTTAAGCTCTCAGATATTGAGCAGTCACAAAACCAGGATGCAGGGAAAAGAAGCGTGTGGGCCGGAAAACGTTCAATGGACAAAGAAGACAGTGAAGAGTATGCCAAGAAAAATGCGTTTAGTGTGTGGGCAGGAAAACGCTCGGAGGACAGTGAGTCTCAGGACTCTTCGAAAAGATCTCCATTTAATGTGTGGGCAGGAAAACGCTCGGAGGACAGTGAGTCTCAGGACTCTTCGAAAAGATCCCCATTTAGTGTGTGGGCAGGAAAACGCTCGGAGGACAGTGAGTCTCAGGTCTCTTCGAAAAGATCCCCGTTTAGTGTGTGGGCAGGAAAACGCTCGGAGGACAGTGAGTCTCAGGACTCTTCGAAAAGATCCCCGTTTAGTGTGTGGGCAGGAAAACGCTCGGAGGACAGTGAGTCTCAAGACTCTTCGAAAAGATCCCCGTTTAGTGTGTGGGCAGGAAAACGCTCGGAGGACAGTGAGTCTCAAGACTCTTCGAAAAGATCCCCGTTTAGTGTGTGGGCAGGAAAACGCTCGGAGGACAGTGAGTCTCAAGACTCTTCGAAAAGATCCCCATTTAGTGTGTGGGCAGGAAAACGCTCGGACAGTGAGTCTCAAGACTCTTCGAAAAGATCTCCATTTAGTGTGTGGGCGGGAAAACGTTCAGAAGACATCGATTCTGTGGATGCTTCCAAGAGATCTCCCTTTAGTGTGTGGGCAGGTAAACGCTCGGAGGACATTAATTCTGACGATGCTTCTAAAAGATCCCCGTTTAGTGTGTGGGCAGGAAAACGCTCTGATGATAGTAACTCAGAAGACACCTCTAAAAGATCCCCGTTTAGTGTGTGGGCAGGAAAACGCTCAGAGGACACTAATTCTGCAGACCCTTCTAAAAGATCCCCGTTTAGTGTGTGGGCAGGAAAACGAGATCCTGATTCCGCTGATGACTCAAAAAGAACTGCATTCAGTGTCTGGGCCGGAAAACGCTCCGATGATGCTGATGCTAACGATGCTTCTAAGAGAAACCCTTTCAGTGTTTGGGCGGGTAAGCGTTCACAAGAGTCTAACTCTTCTAAAAGAGCTGCATTTAGTGTTTGGGCAGGAAAACGCTCAAGAGACAACGCTCCTGCAGACCTTTTAAAAAGAGCTGCATTTAGTGTTTGGGCAGGAAAACGCTCAGAAGGTGCTAATTCTGTGGACCCTAAAAGATCTCCGTTTAGCGTTTGGGCAGGGAAAAGATCAGAAGAAGAGGACCCTTCCAAAAGAACTCCTTTCAGTGTTTGGGCAGGGAAAAGATCTGAAGAAGAGGACCCTTCCAAAAGAACTCCTTTCAGTGTTTGGGCAGGGAAAAGATCAGAAGAAGATGACCCTTCCAAAAGAACTCCTTTCAGTGTTTGGGCAGGGAAACGATCAGAAGAAGATGACCCTTCCAAAAGAACTCCTTTCAGTGTTTGGGCAGGGAAAAGATCAGAAGAAGAGGACCCTTCCAAAAGAACTCCTTTCAGTGTTTGGGCAGGGAAACGATCAGAAGAAGATGACCCTTCCAAAAGAACTCCGTTTAGTGTTTGGGCAGGGAAAAGATCAGAAGACGATGACCCTTCCAAAAGAACTCCGTTTAGTGTTTGGGCAGGAAAACGTTCGGAAGACACCGCATCAACAAACACCTCTAAACGAAGCCCATTCAGTGTCTGGGCGGGAAAACGAGTTCCAGAGGACAGCGTGACTGCAAATCTCTCCAAGAGAGCTCCATTTAGTGTCTGGGCTGGAAAACGCTCCCAAGATTCTGACTCCGCGGAATCCTCGAAAAGAGGGGCTTTCAGTGTTTGGGCAGGGAAACGATCAGAAGGTCCAGAATCTACGGAGCTGTCAAAAAGAGGAGCGTTTAGTGTCTGGGCAGGAAAACGCTCAGCAAACGCCTCCAAAAGAGCCCCGTTCAGTGTGTGGGCAGGCAAGAGGTCCGCGGACAACGAACCCCCATCGTCGTTAAAGAGAACGCCCTTCAGTGTGTGGGCAGGGAAGAGAGGAGAGGACAAGGAGTCTTCAAACCAAGGAAAACGCACGGCGTTCAGTGTCTGGGCCGGGCGACGTAAACGAAGTGCCCTTCCCCTCCTCCACACTCGTGCAGCTTTTAGTGTCTGGGCTGGGAAAAGATCGTCAGAGCAATCGTTTCAGGAAAATGTCCAGAGATCGCTGAATGTACACAAAAGAGATCTCCGTCGTTCCAGATCGTCTGAAGAGTTCTCCTCGGACGCATCCACGCCTGAAACGCACCGACTGCAAAAAAGAGCCGCCTTCAATGCATGGGCAGGCAAGCGTTCCGGGTTCCAGTCCTGGGCTGGGAAACGAGCTGTCTTCCCGTTCTGGCGCAGGACGACCTTACCGTGGTTCCTGTGGAAGCGCAAGAGAACGCCTTTCGGCGCCTGGGCCGGCAAACGAGCTGTCGGAAACGAGGCGGACGACGGTGTCTTCAAACGGACGGCTTTCAGTCCTTGGTCGGGCAAAAGAGCTGCTGCCTATGACAAACGGCAGGCGTTCGGCGCTTGGGCGGGGAAGCGATCTGGCGACCTCGATGAAGAAGACAACTTCAGACCGGAGACTCCGTTTGAAGAATGGATGGAGAACCAAGACGGTCTTCAGGATGGTGATAACATGAACGACGAGACAACCGCCTTCAGCGGCTGGGCAGAGAAACGAAATCAGCCAGATGAACTGAGAGAGTCTCTTGAGACCGCTCATAACAACATCCACCTGCCACTCTTCAAAGCAGACATGCTTCCTGAGGGCATGCCCCCCGCACTGGACGACAGCAGCATCGACCGTCTGACATCCCAGGACGATTCCAACATTCCTGAAAGATTCCTCCTGGAGCACACACTCTTCTCCCCCTCCCCGGCATTCCCTTACTCTCCAGATTCTCCCACTTTGGACGGAATGCTCTCAGATGATCAGACGGACGACAGCGCTGCCCTGCCTTCCAAACGAATGTGGCACCTGGGCTTCGGCTCCTTCGGCAACTGGTACCAGAGGACGGGGCGGCAGCAGAGAGCGCTGAAGCTAGGCCAGTACCTGAGGAGAGCCCTGTCCCAGTCCCCGGACAAGCGACGCTTCAGCAGCTGGGCAGGGAAGAGAAGCTTTTCCAGCAGTCCTGGTTTCTGGGAAGTGACAGGAGAACGCTGACACTGAGCTGAAAGGTTCACCCCGCTAGTTTGTCTTGGGCAGCCTGTTCGCCATGCCGCTGTGGACGTCCATTGCTGTGTGCAGCGCCACCAACGGTCATTCCTCAGCGTCGTCACCTGCCTTGAAGCTGCTCTCGCTCTGCTCTCCCTTGGACACGCTCTGCTGCAGCACATTCATCGTTAGCACACACCACAGAGGCCCAATGGCCCATGGCATACTGTTGATTCGGGAAACAACAACGACGACGACGATAGCAACAACAACAACAACAACAACAGCAACAGCAACAACAACAGCAACAACAACATCAACGACAAGAAAAACAACAACTGCAACAAGAACAACAACAACGACAACAGCAACAACAACTTAAAATCAACTAACCAGCACTAACACTAACTAAAGCCATTAGAGTTTGCAACATTTAATTTATGGCATGCTCACGTTTTGTTATATATTATGAGTTTTCTTCGCTTGTTCAATTTTCATTGACTTGAAGTAATATCGGGCCATATGATGAGTTTTCTTAATTTGCTCATTTTTTTCATTGACTTGAAGTGATATCAGGCCATATAATGAGTTTTATTTATTTCTTCATTTTTCATTGACTTGAAGTGATATCAGGCCATATAATGAGTTTTATTTATTCGTTCATTTTTCATTGACTTGAAGTGATATCGGGCCAGGATTTGTGATGGTGTGGGCGGTGATGATGGTACAAGTTTTGCTGATTATTCTGCCATGACTGCTTTGTTATGTACCCGTCGGGTGAACTGCTGTTATGACTTGTAACACGACTGATTTATTCAACATATTGTCAGGCATATACTATTAATTAATATTCATTGAATCAAAGTGTCAAATGCTGCTACGAACATTATGTTTTTATCACAACGTCCAAGGACACATGGAAGTGTCTTACAGGTTTTTTTTTAAAAGGTCAAAACGTGTAAGCTGCTTTGAAGAATACAGTAACTTATTCACCGTATTAAAGAAAACATTGAAGAATATCTCATACTTTGTGTAAACGATCAGTGTTCTCTTGAAGATGTTTTGTCCCGTGAAACTGCTCAACATTTTCTTCAAATTGTCTGGCACTGAAGTTTGAGTCAACAACCGAATAAAAACAAACAAACAAACAAACAAAAAAAAACATTCAGGCAAATAGATCATTTAAACACCCACACCTTTATAATTACTCACAAGTATTAAACAGGCAAGCAAACAAAAAGTAGAAACACAAACAACAAACAAATGAACAAACAAACAGACATACAAGCATTTTATAAATCCACAGCACAATAACAGTTGTAGACGCTTGCAAACAATGGTGCATGTCTTTTCTGTTTCTTCACCAAAAAAAGCTCGCATCAATCTATGACATGAAAAAGGGAAAGAAGTAAAAAAAAAAAAAAAAGACATTGTAAAAACAAATCGAGAAACACACAGCAACAAATATCATCAGCCCAGGAAGAAAGACATAGTGAATACAGTGAGAAAGACCTACAGCTTTGCCAACACTCCCTTTGTCAAGCCCTCAAAGAACAAACCAGTCAGCTAGACCTACATACTGTTTTTTTTTGTGTGTGTGTTACCATAACTTTAAAAAGGCCGTTCATATTCAATTTCACTTTAAAAAAATCATAGTTCAAATTGTTCGATATCGTTTAATAGCTATTGAATTGCATCATTGTTTTGTCAGTAATGCGTCAAGACGTCACCCTTCATTTTGTATTGTTTGCTATACCTGACAATGTATAAGGATTGACGGCATTAATGTGCTGAGGCTATAAAATGTCATATTTCTTATTTGTTGTTTGTAAACACGGCTGACCAGGATACACAAGTATACCATAGGTCGGTTTATATTTACGTACTTTTTTCCCAGTGAAAACATCTATTAAAAAAATGAATCTGTAAGTTGGCTGCTGCAACAGTAAAGGAGCAATGTGGATAGAACCATGGAAACTTAGTGCCATCGTTAATATACAAACATGAAATTTTCGTGTTCATTTTCTCTCCATACAAGTCTTCACCACCATCCTCACTCCTCGTTGGACAGCATGCAAGCCAAAACTGTAGACAGGCGAAGGTCAGTATTCTGGCCTCGCTTTCCCTACTATTCGTCCTCGTCAGAGTCCCGTTCCTCGTGCAGGTCACTAAACACTTCCGGGCACCGCAGTCATAGTGAGCCGCTAGAGACTCGATCCATTAGCAGGGCAGGCTGACATTAGCAGCCGCATCGTGTGGTAAACAGACACCTTACCTGTGAACAGGACGCGGAGAGAAAGGTGATTAAGTTGACCGGAAGTGGCGAATACCTTCAACATGCGCAATGGGACTCTAAATAATGGCGAAGATACTGATTTTGTCTCCTCTGCGTCTTTGTCCAAACTGTTCACTGTAATTGGAATACACGTCAGTCCTTGATGACCAATTGCGGTATAAAGGGGGACAGAATCTTCGTGTAAGGATAATGAGTTTGTGTTTAGTTTTCCTTACTTTATTTTTTTTTTTTTTTTGCTGCTTCGGGAATGAACGCAAACAAAATTCTGACATTCTTATTAAATATTGTCAGAGTCACTAACAATAATTGTTTGGTTAGCTATAAGTATCAGGTTGTGTTTAGTTTTCCTTACTCATTTATGCTGCTTTGGGAATGAACGCAAACACAATTCTGACATTCTTATGTAAACATGTTCAAAGTCATTAACACCTGTTTGATTAGCTATAAGATCAGGCAGACAAAATATTATTAAAGCCTGTCTTGTTTGCGGCTGAGAAAGCACGGAACATGTATGGTAATGGTGTGATGCAGATTGTGTCTTTGCCATATTGTGCTTGAACGAAAGAACTCCATCAGAACTGATATTACATGAGAACGATCGCTTGTCAACACGCCTTCTTCTGACTTGTTTTGTTCATGTGATTATAACCTTTCTCTATCGATGTTGCTGTGGTTCCTCGCGTTACTGTCTTGTTGTTGTGGTAGCATCGTTGTTGTTTTGTTGTTCTGAGGCGGATTAGGTGTGTGTATAAAGAGAGAATGGTAAGAAGGAATGAAAGAGTAAAAGGAGTGCACCGACTCCCGTTTCTTTCCCCTCTTTCTTCATCTAAGATATTTTTCACAGAGAGAGAGAGAGAGAGAGAGAGAGAGACAGAGACAGAGAGAGAGAGAGAGAGAGAGAGAGAGAGAGAGAGAGAGAGAGAGAGAGAGAGAGAGAGGGACGGGGGAGGGAAGGAAAAGTTCCGGGGGGAGAAAATACAAAGAAATCAATGTGACAACATGCCCTTCTCCCACTTTCACCACCCTTCCCCTCCCTCCTACCCTTCCACACTTTTCCTTAGTCTGTGTCCCATTCTACGCCAGCCGCTGTTTTCTCTTCTTCAAAACACGTATTATTTCGGCGCGGGTATGTTCTCCCTCCCACCCCCCACCCCCATCCCCCTACCCCCCTCGCCTTTCTTGGCATTCTGCTCAGTCTGGCAGCCGACTCGTCGTCACCTTAAAATAAAGACACCCTTCCCCATCCCATACCCCTTCCCACACACACACACACACCTTCTCTGGAGGGATGATCCGCCCCTACATAGTCGTGTATGTCTTTTTTTCCCCCCTGATCTTGTTGCTGCTGTGGTTGTTGTTCATGTTGACAGAGAATATTCTGTTGTTCTTCCTCCTGTCTTCCTCCTGCTCTTCCCTCACTGCCTCTGCCTCCTCATCCTTCTTCTTTTCCCTGCTGGTCTTCTTTTCGGTTTCTTTTCTTCGTCAATGTCTTCTTCTTCTTCTTCTTCTAACCATGCTCACCAGCACACACACACAACACACACACACACACACACACACACACACACACACACACACACACACACACACACACACACACACACTCCACACACACACACTCGCGCGCGCACGTTCACGAAGATATACGCGCACGCACACACACACACACACACACACACACACACACACACACACACACACACACACACACACACACACACACACACACACACACTTAAAAAATAGTTATTTGGAGCGTTTTTTTTTTGTGGAAAGAAAAGGGGAAGACGGTACCAGCTCTGAATTTCTTATCTTGATCTGACCAGCATGTGCTCTGTCCAGTACTGTGAATAAAAGCAGCTTTCATTTTACAGATTTGACGGATCCGGATTGAAAGTGGAAAGAAAGCAGAGAAATCACAGTCTCACTGATTCAAGCACAAAATGAATACGTGTACATATGGATTCATAATAGTGGAATACTGGTTTTCTTTGTTATTTCACTTTTTTTTTGTATTTTTTTTTCTCTTTCTGATTCTTATGCTTTTTCTTTCTCTTCTTTTCCAAGCGGTCAAATTTACATATCAAGTAAACGCGTCTTCAGGTTGGATGCACCCTTTAAAATCCAAGCAAGGCACACGTTCAACAGTCCCTCCTCCATCTATTCACTCCCTTTTGCACCTCCCCCATTCTTACTCCTTACTCCATTTTCACCCCTAACTTAAAACAAAAAGAAAGAGATTTCTTTCAACATTTTTTTTTTGTCCTTTACCTAATGTCCAGTGTGGTTCAAACTCAAATGGAAAGACTGAAACCACATGTCTGAGTTTCATTTTTTTTTCTAATCAGCATCTGTGAGTGTGTCATTGAATATTTCTAGCCAACACTGCAGGTGCCTGTATTCCTCGGGCCTGGTTGACGCATTAGGATTCTACGAAAGGAAAGGTGAAACACAGCCCCTGAATGTAGGGTCAGACCGAAATGGAAACTCCGTGACATTATCTTTATCATGTTTTCTCCTCACTGATCGTCATGCAAACACAATCTCTCCGTGACATTATCTTTATCATTCTTCTCCTCACTGATCGTCATGCAAATACTGTCCCAGTCTCTGTTGTCCCTCCATGCCCTATTGTCGTGGTGACCTTGCTGTGGATTATTTCCCAGCTACACCCGTGCTTGTGGTAACTTTGGGTTCATAGTCGTCGATGTCAACACGTTTATGAGACTGTCGCTGGACGGGCGTGATGGTACCCTTGGCTGGGTAAGCTGACACGCGTTGGCTCCGCGACCAGGCAAGTCGTTAGCAGAGGTATAGGTATCAAGTTGCATCAGAAGAGACAACACCGGAGGACTCGGCTGTAGTGCAGTGTCTTCTCCGGTGGGTTGCCCAGTGACGACCTGATATGATTTTCTCCTTGTGGACCTTGGGTGCTAGGGTTCAGTGGAAATGAATTAAGAGTGGCCGTATATGGTGTGGCCACAACGACCGGTGTGAAAGCAGTATCACTGAGACAGCGACTTTAACAACAACAACAACAACAAAAACAACAACAACGACGACAACAATACAAAACAACAACAGAAACAAAAAGAATACAAAAACAAAACAAGAACAAAGCAACAACAAACAACAACAACGGCAGCAACAACATCAGCAGCAGCAACAACAACAACACTAACAACAAGATTATTATAGATAATTGGATGACTGAAAAGATGTATAGAAAGAAAGAACACATGGGATATCTTTGAGCTAAACACATTTTGGATTGATAAATCTACATCTCACAATGTTAAGTAATTAACGTTGTGTGTTTCACAAATGTGAACTTCGACAAACAATTGTACACACCAACAACACTAACAACAAGATTATTATAGATAATTGGATGACTGAAAACGTGTACAGAAAGAAAGAATACATGGGATATCTTTGAGTTAAACACATTTTCGATTGATAAATCTGCATCTCACAATGTTAAGTAATTAACATTGTTGTGTGTTTCGTAAATGTGAACTTCGACAAACAATTCTACACACCCTAGTTTGGGTTTACATATTATAGGAACCCTCAACATGTAAAAGTATACGGGACTCATAGCCATTTGCCACTGCACTTACTTTAATGCTATAAAACCGAGTTAATTCAAAACAAAACAAAATAAAAACAAACAAACAAAAACAAACCAAAAAACACTAACAAATTGAAAGACTGAAATCACTTTTTTTTAAACAAGACAAAATGAAAACAAACAAAAACAAAAACTAAACAAACAAACAAACAAACAAAAAAAACCAAACGAACACAGTAACAACTGGAACGACTGAAATGATTTTTTCTTTCTTTACTTCAGCGGAAATCAGACTAGGTATACATGCTCCGAGTTAAACAAATAATCTGACAAACATCGACCAAAAAACAAACAAACAAATAAACAAACAAAAATAAACAAACAAACAAACGAAGAAACAAACAAACGTGAAACACAAATATGTCTTTTTGTCTATTCAGCAGATGCGAGATATAGTACATGCTCAGTGTATTCCGTCGACAAAAAACAAAACAAAACAAACAAACAAACAAACACACACAAACTTGAAACATGGAAAATGTCTCATTTTTTTTTCTTTCTTCTGTTCAGCGGAGATCAGATTCAGTACATAGTCAACGTATTCCAGATCGCCAAAATACCCGTGATTTCTTCAAAAGACGAAATCCATGTCAAACGCATTTATTTTCTATTGCATTTCAGCATTCAGCATTAAGAGGAGGTCGGAATAGCTCAGTTGGTAGAGCATCGGACACGTAATCTTTGGGTTACGGGTTCGCATCTCCGCCGGGCCGTTTCGGTACAGATGGGTTTTTCCCTCGGAGTTCACATTGGTTCTGACTCCATTCCCCATACGGTCCTTCGAATGAGACTATAAACCGAGGTTCCGTGTGTGAAACGCACGCACAACATTCTGCACACACGTAAAATCCCATCACCAAATTTCGGAAGAGAAGGTCAGTTTGGCCGTTGGTATGGATGACACGTTACACATAGCATGCACCTTCCTCGAAGTTGGAGTACGGCTGCCTTAATGGCGGGATAAAAAAATCGGTCATACACACGCAAGTGTCAGCATAATCAGCTTGATGATTGTGACACTCTACGGAAAGAAGAAGAGAGACAGAACTCACGAACAGCTGCAGCGTTTCTCAGTGCTTCATTAGAACTATGGTGCTCTTATAAAGTATGGTGTCAACAGGCAAGCACATGTTTCAGAGCATGCTTCAGTTCAAAATTGCATGGAACTGCACACACGTATATATGCCCCCTATTTATTTATTTATTTTTTCAAACGCACTTAAAACAAGTACAAAGTGAACCAGGATGTGAACACAATGTAAAGACATGCAAACACAAAAACTTGCTTCTGTTCAAAACTTTTAGCCTACTCTGACCAAAAAAACAGTACATAATTACCCTTCTGTCTGTTTTAATTGATGAATATTCCCCTATATTTCCCCCCCAAGGATAGGGTTCAACACACACACACACAGTGAACCAGGAACTCACACAATGCGATGTGTTAACAAACACGCGCATGCTGCAGGACACGCTTCAGTTCAACCCCGTATTATACTGTGACAGAAATTGGCGCTGTGACACTTCTTAATGTGTCTGCTGTATCCAGAATTATTCACGCTTCTTTTATCTTTTATGAAGCTGTAAAAATGTGCTTTGCGAATAATACAATGTATAAGAGCGAATGCACTCGATTTTTTTTTCGTTAAGACGTGAACAGTTCTAAACGAATTGATGTTGGGAGTACTTACATAGCGCCCACAGTCGGTTAAAAACCAAGCTTTGAACGCTTTACAGTCCACACTGTCGTCTACCTGGGTAGGGTCCACTGAAGAGGTGCCTGCTGGCGCTACAGTCAGTCGGTTCCCGTGTCATTCAGTTGAAGGTCATCCACTCAGTTTTTCCTGTCATTCCTCGACTGTCACTGAAGATGCCTGCTATTTG
>CM065740.1:24001608-24004108 GCA_033310375.1 Conus canariensis
TTTGGCTGTCATAGCTATTGTAACAGCTCTCTTGAGTCGTTTGGCTGTCATAGCTATTGTAACAGCTCTCTTGAGTCGTTTGGCTGTCATAGCTGTTGTAACAGCTCTCTTGAGTCGTTTGGCTGTCATAGCTGTTGTAACAGCTCTCTTGAGTCGTTTGGCTGTCATAACTATTGTAACAGCTCTCTTGAGTCGTTTGGCTGTCATAGCTATTGTAACAGTTCTCTTGGGTCGTTTGGCTGTCATAGCTATTGTAACAGCTGTCTTGAGTCGTTTGGCTGTCATAGCTATTGTAACAGCTCTCTTGAGTCGTTTGGCTGTCATAGCTGTTGTAACAGCTCTCTTGAGTCGTTTGGCTGTCATAGCTGTTGTAACAGCTCTCTTGAGTCGTTTGGCTGTCATAACTATTGTAACAGCTCTCTTGAGTCGTTTGGCTGTCATAGCTATTGTAACAGCTCTCTTGAGTCGTTTGGCTGTCATAGCTATTGTAACAGCTCTCTTGAGTCGTTTGGCTGTCATAGCTATTGTAACAACTCTCTTGAGTCGTTTGGCTGTCATAACTATTGTAACAGCTCTCTTAAGTCGTTTGGCTGTCATAGCTATTGTAACAACTCTCTTGAGTCGTTTGGCTGTCATAGCTATTGTAACAACTCTCTTGAGTCGTTTGGCTGTCATAGCGTTTGTAACAGCTCTCTTGAGTCGTTTGGCTGTCATAGCTATGGTGCCGGCTCTCTTCAGATGTTTGGCTGTCATAGCTATGGTGCCGGCTCTCTTCATATGTTTGGCTGACATAGCTATGGTGTCGGCTCTCTTCAGATGTTTGGCTGTCATAGCTATGGTGTCGGCTCTCTTCAGATGTTTGGTTGTCATAGCTATGGTATCAGCTTTCTTGAGATATTTGGCTGTCATAGCTATGGTGTCAGCTCTCTTCAGATGTTTGGCTGTCATAGCTATGGTGTCGGCTCTCTTCAGATGTTTGGCTGTCATAGCTATGGTGCCGGCTCTCTTCAGATGTTTGGTTGTCATAGCTATGGTGTCCGCTCTCTTCAGATGTTTGGCTGTCATAGCTATGGTGCCGAGTCTCTAGAATTGTTTGGCTGTCATAGCTATGGTGTCGGCTCTCTTCAGATGTTTGGCTGTCATAGCTATGGTGTCAGCTCTCTTCAGATGTTTGGCTGTCATAGCTATGGTGTCAGCTCTCTTCAGATGTTTGGCTGTCATAGCTATGGTGTCGGCTCTCTAGAGATGTTTGGCTGTCATAGCTATGGTGTCGGCTCTCTAGAGATGTTTGGCTGTCATAGCTATGGTGTCGGCTCTCTAGAGATGTTTGGCTGTCATAGCTATGGTGTCGGCTCTCTAGAGATGTTTGGCTGTCATAGCTATGGTGCGGGATCTCTAGAGATGTTTGGCTGTCCTAGCTATGGTGTCGGCTCTCTAGAGAGGTTTGGCTGTCATTGCTATGGTGTCGGCTCTCTAGAATTGTTTGACTGTCATATCTCTCGAGACGTTGGCTCTCACGAGATGTTGGCTCACTGAAGACCTTTGGCTGTCATATCTGTGCTGCCGATTCCCCAATCAAGTTTGCCTGCCACAACTTGCTTACGTTATTTCTGGAGTGCACTTCAAATACACTATCTGAACACACACACACACACACACACACACACACACACACACACACACACACACACACACACACACACACACTTAACGTCTATGTTATTTTCCCCATCCTGGTGTTAGTTGCTTATTTAGTGTTTCTTTCAAAGTTTTGGATTCAGTTATGTGGAGGTTTTTTTTTTTTCTTTTTTTTTTTTTTTGGGTTTTTTTTTTTTTTTTTTTTTTTTTAAATTATTATTTATTTTATCTAGGCCTAATTGCATTATACATACCTACGTACGCCCAAAATCAACACCAACCGTTCGCATGCATACACCCAAAAACATCACATGCACACACACATAACACTTACATACTGTCTAAGATCACTGTTAGGTGGATAGACGTTAAATTAAAGAACGAACACACACACACACACACACACACACACACACACACGCGCGCGCGCGCACAGGCATTCACGCACACACAAGCACGCACGCCAAGGTGACGTGCAGGCAGTAGCTCAGTCTGACTGAACAGACGACAACAACAACAACAACAACAACAACAACAACCGAGCATACTGTGTTACCGCAGAGGACAGCCCAGAGAGTTAGTGGACCAACCCTCGCCCAGCGCAAGGTGCCCGTGGTGCTTGCAAGCACTCTATGACCTGATCCAGTGAACAGGACTCCAACAAAGGCGAATACTGGGAAAGCTAGACGGAATACTGAGCGCCCCTTTTCTCTACAAATTTGTCTAGTCTATGTTAAAGCCAATTTGAAAGCCGGGCTTGTTCAGAACATTCAGGGGAGGGAGTGGACGCGGGTACTGGAACACGTGAACGTGGACATCCCGTCCTACCAATCATTTAGAAGTTTAGAGAATCGCTTAGTAT
>CM065740.1:24024108-24026608 GCA_033310375.1 Conus canariensis
AAGTTTCAAAACGGAGTGACTGAGGGCGGAAAACGAAGCAAAATTTAGAAAGAAAGGGTTTGTGGGGCCGGAATAGCCAAGTTGGTAGAGCGCCGGACTCGTGATCCTGGAGCTGCGGGTTCGAATCTCCGCCGGGCTGTTTCGGTACAGGGGAATTTTTCCCTCGGAGTTAACATTGGTTCTGACTCCATTTCCCATACAGTCCTTCGAATGAGACTTTAAACCGAGGTTCCGTGTGTGGACGCACGCATAACATCTTGCACACACGTAAAATCCCATCACCAACATTCGGAAGAGAAGGCTAGTTTGGCCGTTGGTGTGGACGACAAGTTACACATAGCATGCACCTTCCCCGAAGTTGGAGTATGGCTGCCTTAATGACGGGATAAAAAAACGGTCATACACACAAAACTCCACTCCCTTTGTTGGGTAGCTGGGATTAATACTTGCCTGTCTACACAGGGAGTGTCCGCAGGAGTATCAGCCTGCGTACGCAGAAAGAAAGAAAGAAAAAAGAAAAGAAAGAGAGGGGGTTAGTTACCGCCAACGACATAGACAAACAAAGTACGGGACAAGACACAATGCATTTCGACCTCTTGGGTCTTCTTCAGGCAAAAACAAATAACATTTAGGACAGTGAAAACGAAGAACGAGAAACCACGTATCTTCTCATGTTCGGCACTCTCTTTCTAAATCTAAATTTCACACCAACGTAGTTTTCTTTCCCGTACTGATGTCAGTAGATCCTGGTGCGGTTCTCTATGATTCTTGATGGTGTAACGCCTTTGTTCATTGCTGATATGATGAGTGTTGGTGACGTCTGGTATCTTCCATAAGAGCCCGTTTCAAAGGTTTGGATTCTTCTCTCCAGATCCGTTGTGAGAGCCCATGCCTCATATTCATATGGGAAGACGAAATATATCAGTGCATGAAAGGAGCAGGGTATCTGTTTCATGGAGGTGTCATCTCAGTCTCTGTCTCTCTCCGTCTCTCTCTATGTCTCTGTCTATCTGTGTCTGTCCGTCTGTCTCTCTCTCACGCTTTCTCTCTCTCTCTCTCTCTCTCTCTCTCTCTGTAAGTGTGTGTGTGTGTGTGTGTGTGTGTGTGTGTGTGTGTGTGTGTGTGTGTGTGTGTGCACTGGCGCAGACTATTAAACTCTGAGGCTGGGTGCGGAAAGTTTACAAACTAGTTGCAGGAGGAAATGTAGTAACATTGGCACAACCAACATTTCCACTCCACAACTAATCATTTTCCCGAGATTTCACGTCTGTTCAGTTTTCATCATTCCAGCAGTTGAGTTGAGAAGCCGTGAGATGGGAAGTAGGGCGCAGGAAGATGATAGGAGGAGGAGTCATACTGTGCCAACGACCTGTTCACATTTTGTCAATGTACTGCAGACCAGCCTCATAGCATGTAACGATTCCCATTGTTGAATGTTAATACATGTGAAAAAAAAAAAACATCGTGCAAATATCAATCGCCTGTATTTTCCGCTCTTACTGACGCTATTTATACAGAAAGTTAACTTTGTTCTTCTTTTCATTTGTGTTTAAAGTCCTACCACACTACCAGCTACGGAACTGGATTTGTGAACACGGATAACAACGTGCTTAGCAAAAGGGAACGGGGTAGCTCTGGACTATTATTATTACCCGAACCAGCGCCATGCTTACGATGCCAAAAATGAGTCAAACGTTGGAAATTGCTGAATCAGATGTCGCAAAATATGATCCATTAAAGAGAGTCCTCTCATGTTATTATCATATAATGCGCTCATCTGTAAAGTGGGACATGATTGTGAACACCGGTTTTGTCTGTTGAGAAAAAAAAACTCACATCGCACTGAATAGATCTCTCTCCAGTGCGTACGTACCACATCTACTACTGCCATTAACACACAACCACACAGACCCCCCCCCCCCACACACACATAACACAACACACACACACGCGCGCGCGCGCGCGCGCGCACACACAATGCACGCACACCCAGACACACACGTATCTGTCTAACAACAACAACAACAACAACAACACACACACACACACACACACACACACACACACACACACACACACACACGCGCGCGCGCGCACACACACACACACACACACACACACACACACACACACGCGCGCGCGCGCGCGCGCGCACACACACACACACACACACACACACACACAGAGAAGGAAGAAGAAGAAGTCGACGACGACAACGACGACGACGACAGCAAAGAAGAAGAAGAAGAAGAAGAAGAAGAAAAAAAGAAATCGATTCAAATGTAATAAGCTGTAGTGACCGACAATTGTAACCCAAAACGATTTTTACCAGCTACCAGTCCGTCACCATTACCAGGCCAATTTCTGACCATCCTTCTGTCTGACAATCAACAGTAGCCATTAAAGCTTAACCTTTTTGCCCCCTTCCCAACCCTTCCTATCCCAGTTAAGACCTATACTGCCAATACAAACCCAAAGTACGCACTCAAGTACCATAACG
>CM065740.1:24034108-24036608 GCA_033310375.1 Conus canariensis
TGAACGAATTGTCAAAGAACTTTCATTTACTTGATGGTTTATACGTGGAATATTTTTTTCGCACATTAAAAACTCACATTGAACAGATTGTTTGAAGATTTGGGGAAAAACGTGGAAGGGATGGTTTGGTGGGGTGGGATGAGGTGTGTGTGTGGGGGGGGGGGGGGAGGGGGGGGGGAGGCGGGGGCGAAGTGGGGTAAACAAGAATGATCAAGCAAGGATGTATTGGTAGTAGGTCGAGTACAGTTACAAAAAAAAATGACATCAAATTGTGTGACGCAGTATTGCAGAAAAAAGAGGTATCACTGTCTATTATGCGTTAGAATTAAATGCACCTCGATGGCGTGTGGGAGATAATGATTCTGTCCTTGACTCTCAAGATACGTAATGATGTCACATACCGCATTTGCAAACACTCAATCACACACACCGCATGTTTACTCCATACGCGTGCATCTACTCCATTCATCCAAAGGTGAGACTGGGGAAACAAGAATTCACTTTTTTAGCTCCCTTTACCAAAGACAACAAAAAAGTTTCATAATACATTAAACATACACAAAACAGCTTTTTTGTTTGTACACGTTCTAATCACTTAAAAAAAATCAACTTCATTAGTAGCTGCATGACTCTATAGAGGCAGCTCGTTTTCTTCCTTTTTAATCAACAATATACCAACACTACATTTCTCGTTTCTACTTTTCAAATACTAAAACGTTGCCTCGAAAAGAAGGTTTCCTTTGCCAAAAATATCCCTCCACAGGAATTAAGTTTCCAGGAGGTTGGTAGTTGGCTCCAATGGTTAGACGCTTAGGTTTTCTGAAAAGAAACCCCAAGCCATAGCATTAGCTTTGGAACATGTAAATTGGAATTAATCATTTTTTTTAAAAGACATTATATAACAGGACACGATAACATATATACTCACGAAATCGTAGCATTCTGCTTTCAGCACATTCCTACCTACAGTTGGAGAGACAAACTGAAATTTGTATGAAAATATTAATCTCAAAAAACGACTTGTATTATTTTAAAGCCAATTACGCGTTTTCACAAAATGCTTCTCATTACACGATGTCGTTTCATTTATTCATTAAAAAAATTAAACACATTAATGTTTTTTTTTTTACTCTTCGTGTATTTATTATTCCCCAGCTGGCAACATACCCACAGGGAATCAGTCTTCTCACAAACAGAATCCCTAGCACACTTCTGTCTGCACTGTATCAAAATTGACCCCTCCCTGGCCGCACAAAAAACTATGTTATCCTTTCACAACCCCAAGATTGAAAATGAAATACCAACTCGGCCCAAGCGAAGCGCACTATCCTCCTGCCTGTCAACTCCTGGTCTGCCGTACATCTCGGGAACACACACCTGTCCTACAAAACAGTAAGCTTTTTTTCACTAATCATGTGCCTCAGCGTCCAATCAACGACAAGAAAAAGGTTAGGGATTCAAACATTGTTCACATATGGTCTAGCCTTTGCGTCAAAGGTTCAAAATTGCACATATGCGTCATGACAAATGACCGAAAACAAAAGTCAGCAATGAAGTGGTTAAAGTATCCTAGATACTTTCGACTTCATGATGGACCCAAAGATCTCGATGCTATGACACGTAGAGTGAATGGACCGGGCACTGTGTCTGTTACTCAGAATATGACCCCGTCCACATCATAATTTCCCTCCAGGAATGCATCTGCGTGTGTTCGTACTACACATCTGATTGCTTCTGGTCATTCTCGGTTGGGTTTTTGTTAATTGTGTCTCCTGCTCTAATACCGATCAAAACATCTTTACTTGGAGAGGTTTCAGAGCAGTTTTAAATTACGTATTTTGTGTGAAAGAAGTCGAGGGTGTTATGACGATATGATTTTTTTTTTTATAACTGCAACGGATTTCCGTACAAGTTCGTAGCGTCATTTGTAGCAAAATTCTGCCATTTTGACGGTTTTGCTCTTTATGGTTTGCTATGTTTATATAACGTTAGAAATATACTCTACTTTAACTCTCTAGAAAGTAAACAAGTAATCATACAGAGAAAAGATATCGAGATATTGCCCAGAACCATCGAATAGACCGCACAATTTTGATTTAAGAAGATCCTCATAGACTTAGAAATGAACCCATTTCTCCAGGGTAGCGCAAATGCCGTATAAACACGATTGCAGTTGAACTTCTTGCTTCATGGGTATCGCAACTGATTTCAGTTTAGGAGTGAGTTTATTGATCAAATGGATAGCACATTTTCGGTCTAAGTTTAGACGTTAACTCATTGCTCCGTGGATAGTGTGATTTTGTTACAAAAATAAAGTAGGAAACAATAAAGCGAGCAAAAGAACGGAAGAGGGAAAAAGCCAATGCAGGCAGAAAGACCGAGAGAAAGACATGGGTAGGGATGATTGGATAGTGGAGCAGGGCAGACAGAGTGAACATGCATAAAACAAAGAAAACAAAGGCGACCTGTCCTATCCACCCCAAAACAAGAAACGAGACAA
>CM065740.1:24044108-24049108 GCA_033310375.1 Conus canariensis
GCTATCCCTGTTATTCACAACGTCTTTATTTTTTTAAATTGGATGGACAGAGAAGCTCCTAGAAATTCAACAGATGACCCTCAGGGCATTAGCATTCAATCCAAGTGACGGATGCCATGCCACGTTTCCTTAAAAAGAGTAAGACCTACTGCCTTCTCGCCCTTGAGGAAAGATTTTAACTCTGCCCCGACTGTAAGGTCCCCCCCCCCCCCCTCCGCTTCTTCTCTCCTCACTGGAGAAGAATGAATCTGTTCAGTTCATTGACTGCAAGCAGTAGCTGTGAGATTTGTGTTTCTTCCTTGCTTCAGGGCATTCTATTCTATCCGTTTCACAGAAAGTAACATTCGTCTGTATGCTGACCTTAAAAAAAAAAAAAAAAAAAAAAAAAAAAAAAAATATATATATATATATATATATATATATATATATATATATAGAGAGAGAGAGAGAGAGAGAGAGAGAGAGATCATTGTAAACACATTGTTTACTATTTACATTGCTACTTCTACATTCAATTGTTCTGGGTTGTTTTTTTAAAAATTAATTTATGTGTGATTTTGCATTTCTTCGTTTGTTTGTTTGTTTGTGTGTTTTTTTTCCGTGTTTGTTCGTTCAAATTCTTTTCTCTCCCCTCTTTCAATCAATTCATAAACTGCATTTTAAAAGTGCAAACCCCTTGCAAATTTAAACCCCACACAAAGGCAGGTTTTTTGTTGATTGATTCCACTCACAGAACCTCTTTTTTAGCTTTGAAAATCAGTGCAGGATTATCTAATCTACCAAAGGCCATAGAATAGCTGAGGACGGAGCACTGAGAGAAAATATAACGATGAAACAAACTTCACGAAATGTTGAAGAAATGTTGACACCAAGATCACATTTTTCACGTGCAGTTCAGTGAATAAAGAGCTGGTGAACAGACTTCGGGGCTTCGTTGAAAGCTCCCCATTGAATCGCTGTTCTTGATAAGAATGGCACGACAAGCTTTTATTTTCACTTGGCTAGGCCTACTTGTTGCGGGCGTTCATGAATAGAAGGGATGGGAAGAGGTCTGTGGAGGTCACTGGAGGAAGGAGGAAAAAGATGTCTTCTTCTGCGGTAGTCTTCATCTTTTGTCGCGAAGGAACTTGAAGTGGCGGGAAGTTTGCTTTTTTTTTCTCATTTGTACTTTTACCCCTCTCTCTCTCTCTCTCTCTCTCTCTCTCTCTTCTCTCTCTCTCTCTCTCTCTCTCTCGTGCAGGTTCTGTCTCAATGCTTCTGAAGAAAAAAATCTCAGACATCTTTCACTAGTGGGAGTCGTTTGCGGATGGAGTGCACTGCATCACAAATTTCTGAGAGAGAGAGAGAGAGAGAGAGAGAGAGAGAGAGAGAGAGAGAGAGAGAGACTTTGACACTTTTGACACTTTGATATTTTATTATCATTACCAAAGAGGTCTTTTGACAAGGGGGGAGGGGGTGACAGAACAATACCATTTCCCTCTTCCCTTCCCGCAAACAAATAGTACACATTCATTCTTAGTATCAAATCAAAGGTTAACAAAAACAAATAAATTCTTAACATTTCCTTATGTCCACACGCACAGGAGTAATGCAGTAATGTTTAAAAAACATCTTAAGACTGACTCGACCATCCACTCAATTAATCGAGAGAGAGAGGAGAGAGAGAGAGAGAGAGAGAGAGAGAGAGAGAGAGCGTGCGCACGCTCGTGAGAGAGAGAGAGAGAGAGAGAGAGAGAGAGAGAGAGAGAGAGAGAGAGAGAGGAGGTGGGGGCAGAGTCTACCGTTATTGTTTTCAGTGTTGCCTGGTACTGAAATTCACACATCGCACAGTGAGGGCAAGCTGAGGCGCCAAGCGTGGTCTCCCCTTGATGTGATTATCGTTCTTTGCCGTCTTGCGCTCTACTGAAAGTCGTAGACAAGATGTCGACATTGAAGAGGTCTTTCTGAACAAAAAGCACGACTTAAGGATCATTTTCGTTTTTGTGATGGGATCCTGGAGCTTGGCAAATGTTCAGGGTGGGGGCAGTGATCGGGATAGTGGTGAGGTTTTACGTGCATGTTAACAACATCTTCCTCTTAACCCCCCTTCCCTCCCTCTCTCTCTCTCTCTCTCTCTCTCTCTTCTTCTCTCTCTCTCTCTCTCTCTCTCTTGTTGTTGTTGTTTTCTTCTTCTTCTTGTTTTCTTCTTCTTCTTCTTCTTCTTGCTTCTTCTTCTTCTTCTTCTTCTTCTTCTCCTCCTCCTCCTCCTCCTCCTTCTTCTTCTTCCTTAAACTGTATGTTTTTGCCCTGAACTCCTTACATAAAAAGGGGACGAGCCACATACAGCTCAAGACTGTTAGATGCCCTTCTGCTGTCTGAAATATTTTGACAGTGCCAGCATTCAAACCTGCACTCCCTGGATGGTTGAGCATCTGAAGACGTCACTCTCAGATCTCTGGAGACTTTATGTAGATGGATAAATCAATGGCGGGACAGAGAGCCATAGATAGATAGATAGATATTGCATTTTTTTTAGGGAAAGACAATCTTACCCATGTTTTCATTTTGCAACAACAGAATCAAAATCCACACATTTTAGCTCTGACAAAAAACAAAATACAAGGACAATTTTTAGGGAAAGACAATCTTACCCATGTTTTCATTTGCAACAACAGAATCAAAATCCACACATTTTAGCTCTGACAAGAAACAAAATACAAGGACAATATCCAGTGACAGTGCTAAACGACTGTGTGTTTTGCTCCTCCATATAACGAGGATTTAATGCAGATGATTCTTACTTATAAATGTCAATTGGACCATAATTGAAGTTTCTGAAGTGCACATTCTTTAAATGCCAAGACATCGCCAGAGAATCAGACGAGCGTCATTTGATGTGAAGCACGAAGGCTGATTCCAATTTATGACCCCGAAACTGGAAAATTAGTGTGCAGCTATATAATGCGGACATCTAAAAGAATACATGCTCTGGAAGAATTCTGAGAATGAAGGATTGTGATGGGAGTTTAAAAAGGCAAAACGAACAACAATGAGAATATCAATCAACAAATCCCAGAACAGAAACTGCTGAGTGTCCGTTAGAGTGAAAAGAAACTGCTTTTCATCTTGACAAATCATGGAAATATTGAATGACGGTTGTCAAGAGCTCTAATTGTGTTGATATAAATGTGATCTGTTTGTCTCCTCGTGTTAATCATTTCTGTGTGTGTTCTTGAACGTAAAGTGCTTTTCATCCTTGATCGACAAAAAGTCATAGCGTATTTTCGATTCTGGTTCTGACGGGGTCTGAACGTTCATTGTCTCTGATGCTTTGCTGAAGACGACCTACAAACTACGGACAGAGGGAATGGACATCGAACGAAGACGAATGGGAAGAAGAACGCCTAAAGCAATGTGGCCGATATTTAGCAACTGAAGGGTTTCTCCAAATCCAGAAAATAACCCTTTACCCATGTTTTCGTTTCCTGTTTACTTACATGGCCATGTCAGATGTTAGTCACATAAGATAAGAGAAGACAACGAGTAACCCTGGTTCAGACCATCATAAAAAAAAAACCTCATCAGATCTGACACATGATTGCTTAGATGTGTCGTGTGTGTGTGTGTGTGTGTGTGTGTGTGTGTGTGTGTGTGTGTGTGTGTGTGTGAGTGTGTGTGTGTGTGTGTGTGTGTGTGTGTGTGTGTGTGTGTGTGTGTGTGTGTGTGAGTGTGTGTGCGCGTGCGTGCGTGCGTGCGTGTGTGTGTGTGTGTGTGTGTGTGTGTGTGTGTGTGTGTGTGTGTGTGTGTGGTCAGCAGGACCATTAGTCTATGTCCATATGAAGCAAGTCACTTTTTGTTTCTGTAGAAGGGGATCAGAATCTTAAAGGTAATGACAGAGATAGAAAAAATAGAGAGTGAGTACGAGTTGAATCTTAACACGGAAGGAGCAAAACGAACTTTACGAGACTTAAATTTCCCAAATGAAAGTAGGAGGGCAGTAGGTATGAGAGTCAGACATCCGTCTAAAAACGGTATGCCTTGAGATGCTCAATCATCCAGGGAGTGCAGATTTGAATACCGGCAGTGCCAGGATGATTCAGAATCAGACGGCCTTCTAACAATTCTGAGCTATATTTGTCCCGGCGCCTTCATATGTAAGGAGTTCAGGGTCAAAACATAGTGTTTGAGAAGGATTTTTTTCGCTGAATAAGAGAGAGAGAGAGAGAGAGAGAGAGAGAGAGAGAGAGAGACAGACAGACAGACAGACAGACAGACAGACAGACAGACACAGCAGAGAGAGAGAGAGAGAGAGAGAGAGAGAGAGAGAGAGAGAGAGAGAGAGAGAGCACTTATGCATTCAACTGCCGACATGAGAACAGAAATAGTGTAAAATATTTCAAGGGTATGTCATACCCTGACTAGAGAGAAGAGAGAAAAAGATCCCAAACAATTTCTTGTCCCGCCCCGCCTCCCTCCCCCCCCCCCCCCCCCATTCTCCGGCCCTCACGCCACCCCCTTTTCCCCCTCCCACTTCTACCTACCATCCCAGCACATCTTCCGTTTCCCTTCCCAAGCTTCCCCACAATCACACATAAGTGGCTGGGTGCCCGGATGTCATTCTTTTGAACCAGCCGGTCAAAGGCAATCAATCCATTATTCAGCATGCGCTTTACTCGAGTTCACAGCTGCGTGTGTTCACAGCAAAATTCGTCGTAGATCTTGCTGCTACATGCTGACAGCGACACCGTCCAATGAAATAACGAAGAGACACCGATAGTTGACAGGAGCTCACCTCTTTGCGTTCTTTGCGTTTTGTTTTTGTTGTTGTTGTTTTTTTTTTCACAAGCTTGTTTCTGAATCTGAGTCTGGATTCGAGGATATTAGGATTTATGCCTGAAAGACCCCCCCCCCCCACTCTCTCTCTCTCTCTCTCTCTCTCTCTCTGGATTAGAGGATATTAGGATGTTTACCTGAAAGACCTCTCTCTCTATCTCTCCCCCCCCCTCTCTCTCTCTCTCTCT
>CM065740.1:24061608-24064108 GCA_033310375.1 Conus canariensis
AGTAGTAGTAGTAGTAGTAGTAGTAAGTAGTAGTAGTAGTAGTATCATTCTCCTTTTCCTCCTCCTTCTTCTTCTGATTATCATGATTATTAAATCACAATCCAAACAACCGATCTATGACAAGCTGAAAAGAATGAGCTCCCCAAAGTGTTTCATGGCACACCGTGCTGCTCTTCAAACAATGAGAATTTAATACAGACGATTCTGTTTTTAATATGCTAATCACTCAACACTTGGGATTTCTGAAGTGCACTTTCTTTAAACGTCAAAACAACATCACAGATTCTGTTCAATGTCATTTTGATTCCGATCACGAAAACTAATTTCACTTTTTGGCTCCCGAACTTGAAGATTAGTGTGCAGCAATATAATGCAGATCATCTGTAGAAAGCATGCGTCCAGCGAATACAGAAACAGAGGGGATAGAAAAAAATAAACAACATCAACAAGCAAACAAAACAAACAGAACAAAATAAATCAACGGAACTATAAAAAAGAAATGCTGAGAGAAAGACAGGGTAAAAAAACAAACAGCGTTTTGTTTGTTTGCAAATAGTTTATATCTGGGCAAGATATTGAATGAGGGTTGTTAAGAGCAAGACATTACGTGCTGCTTGGAATGTGAAGTGTTGGTCTCTGCATGGTGATGATTATGATCTGTGTTCGTGAACTGAATAGGAAATACATTTTCTTCCCTGATCGACAACACACGCTGCCTCTGGTGTCATTGTAGCACCGACTCTGGCTGTAACTGATTCAGGATGATCCCTGTCTGTGGTGATATGACCATACTGTTAGGGACGACTGATAAACGTCTGAGAAAAGGAACCAGTTTAGAAACAGAATGGATGGACTTTGTATTAATAGCAATATTGTCTGTACGTAAAATGGGTCAGAGGTCTGTAAATCCATGTGAAATCTTATATCTATGCTTTCATTCATGTTTACTTGCTCAACACAATAATCAGCAGCAAAGGAAAGATGCAAAGAAACATGGAGCAGTCCTATTTGAGGCCACTGAGGCTCCTCTGAAGACTTTTCAGAATTAAGACACACACACACACACACACCACACACACACACACACACGCACGCACGCACGCACGCACGCACTCACACACACACACACACACACACACACACACACACACACACACACACACACACACACACACACACACACATTCACAGAGAGAGACAGACAGACAGACAGACAGACAGAGGAAGGAGGGAGGGAAGGAGGGAGGGAAGGCGGGAGGGAACGCCAGGAGTGTCCTAAAGGGAGATTAGTCATTCTCATCAACAGAGGATCAGGGTTATATTTTTTTCCATTGAACTTGACATGATGTAAATCAGTATGTGCGTGCATGTGTTTGTGTCTGTGTGAGAATTTCAAAACATGAAAGAAGTTAAGTTCGGTACAAAGGGAATGAATAAGTCATTGTTGGATTAAAAAAAACAAACAAAAAGAAAAAAAACAACAAAAAACAAACAACAACAAAAAAAACCCAGAAAAGCTGCCAGACCTGTCAGGATCTAGGTAAAAACAAAAGCTGAAAATTTCCTCAAACGAGCTTGCACCAGCTTACACTATTATGTTTAAAGATTCGGTTGATCAAAGAATGTGACCAAAAGAAAACAAGAAAGCCATTGTACTTCAAAGGAAAATGAAAGCCAGAGACTTGTAGTCTTCTGTCTCCAACATCGACATTTCGTAAGCAAATATGGAACCATTTGTATTTTTCAGTGAAGGAATATATTGACTGCTTTAAAATTCTTTATGAAGTTCAGCGTGAAATTGGCAAGAAGGGTTTATCAATGCAAACTGATCTTTACCTTTCTATTGTTTCATAAATGGCTTCATCAGAATAGCCCAATTAATTCTCTTAGACCTTTGACAAGGTGCGCCATAACTTGTGCTTACAAGCGAGGTCACTAAGGTATTAGGGGCGTGACATGTGTTTTCATGACCGACGTTTCAACCACGTTTTATAATCCCTGTTAAAGGAGTGCAGTCACTATTGCAGCTCGTTCCGTTAGGGTTTCATCTGTGTACCATACCCATTTTTTGCTTGTGAGAACTGTTGAAAACAGAACATTTTGTTTTAAAAAACATTAAGTGATTAAGATAATGGGGGAAAAAACCTCAGATTATATCATTCATGATGTCAACTGGAAACAAAAAAAATGATGCAACAATCCCTGTCAAAGGAGTACAGTCACTTTTGTAGCAAGGCCTGCCAGGGTTTCCTCCGTTTACCATACCCGTTTTTTGCTTGTGAAAATATGTTGAAAACAGAATTTTATTTTAAAATTTTAAAGTAGTTTAAGATAATGGGGAGGGGGACGGGGAGGATCTCAGATTATGTCATTTATAATGTTAACTGGAAATTAAAAAAATGATGCAAATACATTGGTGTTACAAAATACAGTAAAAGGAAATGAAATTATTGTATCATCACTTACGAAAAAAGGCGATGAAAACATAACCTTTCTCGAC
>CM065740.1:24069108-24071608 GCA_033310375.1 Conus canariensis
ATGGACAGGCAGTGTTCACACTCAACAGTGTGCAGACTTTCACTGCAGGATCAATAGTTTAAAAGAAAACTATGGCGTTACAGATTCTACAATAGAAAAAAAAAGGGAAAAGAGGCTTTTAAACAAATAACAAAGGGATCGGGAACAAAGGCAGCAGAAAATAAACAATTGTAAAGGAAGACAGAAGAGACAACAGTCAAAAGGACTGGCAGAAAGAGTTACTATCCAGGAATAGCCCACAAGCAGGATTGCAATTTATACTAAGCCATCCCCATGGGGCATTCAGTCTGTTGAAATACGGCCATGTTTGCCCAGTTTTCACTAAGCCCGGTTTCCGTTTACCACCAATGCTTGCAATGTGTCCCAGGGGGCAAGCTGAGGCCTGGGGGGGGGGGGGTGGTAATCTGAGGCTTTGAACACAGGCTTCTGAGCTGCTTTAAGTGTGTCACACTCTGTCGTGCTTTCAATATTAAATGAATGAGGGAATTCTGGGTCCATGGTGGCTTCAGCTTGTGCTGAGAGAGAGAGAGAGACCTTTTCGCTTCTGTGGTCATATAGAAGATGAACTGCATTTTTGTTTCGGTGAGCCATTTATGGACAGCTAGCAAAAAAAAAAAAAAAAAAAAAAAAAAAATTAGAGCACTGACATTTTAAAAAGTGATCAACCCAACTGAAAACCATGATAGTGAACGAAGGCATAGGCATAACCAGGGATGTTACTATGATCATCTATTAAGATAGTAAACGAGGGCATTGATGTAACCAGGGATGTTGCTATGATCATCTATTAAGATAATAAACGAGGGCATAGATATAACCAGGGATGTTGCTATGATCATCTATTAAGATAGTAAACGAGGGCAAAGACATAACCAGGGATGTTGCTATGATCATCTATTAAGATAGTAAACGAGGGCATAGTTATACTCAGGGATGTTGCTATGATCATCTATTAAGATAGTAAACGAGGGCATAGACATAACCAGGGATGTTGCTATGATCATCTATTAAGATAGTAAACGAGGGCATAGATATACTCAGGGATGTTGCTATGATCATCTATTAAGATAGTAAACGAGGGCAAAGACATAACCAGGGATGTTGCTATGATCATCTATTAAGATAGTAAACGAGGGCAAAGACATAACCAGGGATGTTGCTATGATCATCTATTACGCATTCAAAAACAGAAAGAGAAGAACAAGTCATATCAGTTTGCTAATTCGGGGTAATCTGTAAATAATGAAGTCAACCCCCAAAACGACGAACACTTTGTGTTGAATGCCCTTTTGGATCGTCTTTATATTCAGACGCATGGCCAGATCACGTCTCTCTCTCTCCCTCTCTCTCTCTCTCTCTCTGCATGTGTGTGTGTGTGTGTGTGTGTGTGTGTGTGTGTGTGTGTGTGTGTGCGCGCGCGCTTGCACGCGCACGTGCACGCCTGTCTGCCTGTCTGTCTGGTGTGTCATAGAATCAGTATTTTACTGTAATACAGTTTTAAACCTGGGTTACAAAATCACAAATCATTAGGGTCAAGAGTGGTGCCGTATTTCTTGAATCAATTAAACAATTCAATTTAAACTTGAGAATTAATTTATTTTAATTCAAACTTAAATCACAATTTAATTACGAATCAAGTTCGTGAAACGATGCCGCCAAAAGCTTTCCGCTTCATCGCTTCCATTCTGAATGATTCTAGTTTTGTGAGAGTCCAATTCAATAGCAGTTATTGCCGCGGGCTACTTTTTTGGTGATAAAATTGATTTATTATTTTCTAGAACGAGATAGCCAGGGGGAGGCTGTTGACCTGGTTTGATCGCAGTTATGATAGCTGGAGCTCGACTGAGACAATGCTGCTCGGTGATGACTTGAAACCTGTTTACATCGCCCAATTGTTTTAGGGCAATGTTATATATTTCATGTCTTACCTCATGGCTACCCCTATGAGCTATATTGCCAACAGCGTACATACTTTTAAAGGGAATCAGTTTAAATTTAGAAAGGACGGTGAACAATTAGACGGCAAAATACAGGTCATACACACAAAACTCCACTCCCTTTGTTGAGCAGATGGGATTAATACCTGCTTGTCTATACAGGGAGTGTAGGCAGGAGTATTAGCCTGCATATGCAGAAGAAGAAGTAAACAAATTTGTGGGTTGGGGTATTTTCCCCTTTTACGTTTTCGGTTTTTTGCCCTTGTTTTTAGTAACGCAGATGTCTGTTTCAGGCTCCCATAAAGAGATTAGGTTAGCTCTTTGCAGTATTTGTTAGTAACCTACATAGACAAAAATTCACGGTAATGAAAACAAAGAGGTTTACGGCACATACTCTCCTTTACAATTCTGCGAAGATTGAAAAAAAAAACACACACACAAAGGTCACAGGCTTTGGTTTATACCAAAAGGATATTTATATTGTTTCAAAATTGTGTGTTAGTAATTTATTTGACACAGAGTGAGGTATGAAAAAAAAAACATTCAGTCAAGACGTGCTATTT
>CM065740.1:24081608-24096608 GCA_033310375.1 Conus canariensis
GTTTCTCTTGCTTGGCTACCAGCTCCACCCTCTGGCCCCTGCTCCCCCCCCCCCACACTTCCACGTCCCACCCTGACTCATCTTCTGTTTCCATCCCCCCGCCTTCCGTCAAATCACACATGAGTGGCTAGTTGCTCGGATGGGATTCCTTTGATCTAGACGATCAAAGGCAGCCCATTCTTCATCAGGCGCTTGTCTCGTGTTCAAAGCATTTGTTCACAGCAAGATTCGCTTTATAGCTTGTTGCTGGGTGATGATGGTGAGCTATCCAACCACGAAGAGACAATTAATAGACAAGAGCCATTCTCTCTGTCTCTGTCTGTCTCTCTGTCTGTCTGTCTCTCTCTGTCTCTGTCTGTCTGTCTGTCTGTCTGTCTGTCTGTCTGTCTGTCTGTCTCTCTCTCTCTCTCTCTCTGTATTATTCATTACAAATTGGTCACGCATTCATTTTTATATGTGTGTTGACATGCAGTTCTGTGCGATGTTTTCTTTTATAAACTTACCTCTCTGAAGGCTGGACAAGCAAACTCCAACGACCTTGCACTTGCTCCTTTCTCTCAATATTTAACATTTGGCTCTCTGTCTCTTACACGCAGTTTTGGGGAATTACTATTGCAAGGCTTTTTTGTTCTGTTTGCAATACATATATGCTAGCTCCTCCCCGTTCCTACCCACTCCCCCCCCCTCCTTCCCTTTGTACCTTGTATTGTGACCCAAGGCTGATGTACATTAAAGCTTTCTGAGTTCTGAGTTCTCTCTCTCTCTCTCTCTCCTCTCTCTCTCTCTCTCTCTCTCTCTCTCTGTGTGTGTGTGTGTGTGTGTGTGTGTGTGTGTGTGTGTGTGGTGAAATGCACGACGTAATGCATTTCATCTTGAAAGCAACTCCTTCTCTTGAAGGACCATCAAGAGTTTTCACTCTATTACAAAGAGACAGAACTGACACCAGAGAGAAGAGAGAGAGAGAGAGAGAGAGAGAGAGAGAGAGAGAGAGAGAGAGAGAGAGAGAGAGAGAGAGAAGAGAGGGTAAAACAAACCATACAAAAAATCTCCAGCCCCTTTCTTCAGTTCAACTGTGACAAAACATTAAGACTGCCACAGAAGAAGACAACCATTCTGCTTCAAGTCACTTCGGCAGGCGTCTGCGATTCAAGATTCTGAAAATGACCTGCCAAAGGAAGCCAGAAAAAGGGTTATTCTTCTCAACGAAGGCGATTCAATGGTGTGCTTAAAACGAAGCCATAAGGTCTGTTTACAAGCTCCTCACTTCTTTTTTTCATTTTCTAAATTTAAAGGCTACGATCTTGGTGTCTAGTAATGACATAATTTGTGATTTTGTAATAACGTTTTTGAGTGCACAGTAACACACTTTTCCTTGGCCGTCGGAAGTTAAGGCTTTGTAAGCTGCACTGACATAAGATGTGAACAAAGGTTACATGATTGGAATCAGTCAGCATAGATCTGTTTGTTTGCAGACATTTCTAACATTGAGGGGATTTGTTGCACTTCGAAAACCCAGTGCATGACTTTACTGAATAAGGGGAATCTCGGGATTTTAAAGAAAAGAACACACACACACACACACACACACACACACACACACACACACACGACAATAAAAACACAAACAAAATTATCCTCTCTCTCTCCCTCTGTCTCCCTCTCTCACATTCTCTCTCTGTTTCTCTCTCTGTCTCTCTGTCTCTCTCTCTCTTAGAAGCCAACACCTATGATACCTTTCTTTTCCACACGTGGACTGAGCGGTCACTTTCACCTGTTGATCATCACTATGCAGGACAGACAGTCGAAAACATCCCTGCTACGTACTTTCCATTGCAGAAGGGCTCATAATGCCTAGGCCTCCCTCAGATCATGTCAGGGACATAAGAGATCTGGTTGATGAGTTGTTTTATTCAAACCAGCCCCCCAACGTGTCGCACGATCTCATCCTCCGTCACTTTTTAGGCATTGCACTATTCATGTCACATTATTGAAAAAGAAATGTAGCTTCCAACAGCCCCTGATGTTGATGACTTTTAGTTTGACTACATCTGCCAAAAGAGCGGCATCAGTTCTTTGCGGTGTGGATTTGAAGTCATCGACAACACCTAAAGCCTTTGTAATACATACATACATACATACATAATAAAACTACGTTTTCTTCCATAAAGAGCTACAACCACTTCATCCTAACCATGCCCCCCCCCCCCCCCCCCAACTTCCTGCTTCTTCATTCTTCAATGGGAAGAAACTCTTCAAGATTCCTCGGATACCTGTCCAGGCATTAGCGTTCATTACTTAAATGAGACATTCTGTTTATTGCCCTTGAACAGGGGCTCTTACTCTGACCCTGCTGGTAAACTGACAGGAGAAGAGTTGACCTGTTTGCTTCCTTCAAAAAAAAAATCAAGGTCTGAGTCTCTTCCCTTAGCTCAGGGCATTCATGCTGTCTGTATCAAAAATGTTATAGTTGTCTCTGAAATCTACTCTTGACCTCACGCACTGGCTTATTTTTCTTTTCTTATTTTATTAAAGTGGACCTACCTTGAATCTGTAATGACATCATGCAGCGGCCTTTTTTTTCATAGTGGACATATGCTGAATGTTAAAGCGTTGCTATACAATCAGGTCAATATTGATTGAGTCTTATCAGGAAATGTGTGTAATTTCTTCATCAGTATTAATGTAGGTATCAACTTAAAATTCAGTACTGCTTTATTCATCCATGGGATTTATTTGTGTATTCGAAGGCACATCATAGGCTTTCTTTCATACCACACAAAATTAAAACCAGTAGAAAAAAAAACAAAATGCTAACCTGCACAAAAGCAACCACACACACACACACACACACAAAACACACACACACACACACACACACACACACACACACACACACACACACACACACGCATATCTCTCTGTATCTATCTATCTGTCTATCTATCTATCTATCTATCTGTATAATATAAATTAAATTTCAAATCTTTGCCAAGTCATTACTATAATGATGGAAGAATTGTTAACCTGCACTTGTTTTCCCCCACTTCTTAATTGTTCAGCATTATACATACATACATATATATATATATATATATATATATATAGAGAGAGAGAGAGAGAGAGAGAGAGAGAGAGAGAGAGAGAGAGAGAGAGAGCACCGCACACCATTAGACCCTCAAGGCCTGACCAGCAAGTTTAATGAGTCAGGTCAGCCATCAGCAAAAGCCCATCCGTGCGCCCCTATCTTCAACAATTGTTCATAGCTCTTTATGTGTTCCCTTCTCTAGAAGCACCCCTTATGCAAGATGGGCAAACAGCTTACGAGTTGCTGTGTGGCGTGCATGGCCTAGTCTGCACGCAGTGACACGTCTTTGATGAAGCCGGTAACTGAAAGATGTAAACCAGGGATGCCTAGTTCTCTCTGTCAACGCTGTAGCCCGGAGTCATTGCACCAGTGGATTGTACGTCACTGTGTCTTTGTCCGGACAGGATGGGATGTATTTTTCTGTCTGCACTGAAGTTACTCTCTCTCTCTCTCTCTCTCTCTCTCTCTCTCTCTCTCTCTCTCTCTTGCTCGATTGCTCGCTCTTTGATGGACATAATTAATTGTGACCAAAAAAAAATCTTGGTAATTTTTTTTTTTTTTGTGCCTTTATCATGAAAGAAATCTTTGATGCTGTTCATTCTTCTCACCTCAGATTTGGAAGTCTTTGCCTTTATCAGATCTGTCATTCCCCTTCTCCGAACTCTTTCAAAAGAGCATTGAAAACACACTCTTCACGCTCTGCAGCTGTTCGAACTATCTATACTTGGAACTCATCAGTAATGTTTCATTTCTTTTGTAGTTCCATTGCTGTGGACGGAAACATTGTTGATTGATATGGAATGTTTGTGAAAGTATTTGTAAGATGGGGTATGCGGTGTGGATATTTCCTCAGAATTATGACAGAACTTTTTTTTTAATTCTCTCTCACTGTCTCTCTCTGTCTGTCTGTCTGTCTGTCTGTCTGTCTGTCTGTCTCTCTGTCTGTCTTTGTTTGTCTGTCTGTCTGTCTGTCTACACGCGTATATGGACACACTTTATCTTTTTTTTTTTGCATGGTAATGGGTGATGTTGCTTATTGCCCAGCCGGCCGCAAAGGGCCATATCAGGGCTGTCACCACGTTGAAGTTACTCACAAGTCATCACAACACACACACACACACACACACACACACACACACACACACACACACACACACACACACACATCTCTAAAATACACCTTTTAAAAACTCACCAGAAACTTCGTTAAAAACCCGTTTTCCGTAAAATCTTAGATCAGATGTAAAATGTGAATCTCTTTCAGAAATTTTAAGATCACGTTAGGTGGTGCATTTCTTAACAAGGTTTTCATGGAGTCTGCTCTAAAGTGTTTATATATCACATCGTGCAAGTCCCAACACTCTAAAAGAACATGTTTCACTGTGAGTTGCATCGATAATTGTGAATTGTTGGCTTCTGGAGGTATTTATATTTTTTTTCCGAAATTATTCCATATAAAATGCTAAGAGCTCCATTTATTTTTGGAGATGTGATAAGTAGTAGTAGTAGTAGCAGTAGTAGAAGTAGTAGTATAAGTAGTGTTGTTGTTGTTGTTGCTGTTGTTGTTGATGTTGTACTACTACTACTACTACTACTACTACTACTACTGCTGCTGCTGCTGCTGCTGCTGCCACTGCTTCTTCTACAACAGCACCAGCTACTACTACCATTACTACTACTACTTCTACTTCTACTACTACAGCTACTACCACTACCTCTACTACTACTACTACTACTACTACTACTACTACTACTACTACTACTACTATTGTTGTTGTTATCATTAAACTAGTGTTGCTGTTGTTGTTGTTTTCATTATTATTATTATTAGCATTATCATTGTTGTTATTGTTGTCGTTATTAATAAATCGCAATTCAAACAAGTGATCTCTGACAAAATAAAAACAACTAGCTGCCAAGAGTGTTTTATTGCACCCTGTGTTTCTCTACATACAATGAGAATTGAACACAGATGATTCTGCTTTTAACATGCTAATCGGCTGATACTTGGGATTTCTGAAGTGCACTTACTTTCAACGTCAAAACGTCATCAGAGAATTAGTCTGATGTCATTTTGATTCCGATCACGAAAACTAATTTCACTTTTTGGCACCCGAATTGGAAGATTAGTGTGCAGCAATATGATGCAGATCATCTGTGAAGAACACGCGTTGAAAGAGTACAGAAACAGATGGATAATAAAAAAGGCATCAACAACAAAACAAAAAAGTGAATAAATAAAGCAACGCAACTTTTTAAAAAAGAGAAAAAATGCTGGGAGAAACTTAAGGGTGAAAAACAGCTTTTTCTTTGTTTGTGAATAGTTTATATTCGGGCAAAACATTGAATGAGGATTGTTAAAGAGCACCACATTACGTGTTGTTTCTTTTTAATGCGAAGTGTTGGTCTCTGCCTGCTGATGGTCATTATCTGTGTTCGTGAACAGAATAGGGAATACAATTCTTCCCTGATCAACACCACACGCTGCATCGGATGTGATCGTGGTATTGGTTCTGACTGTGACCGATTCAGGATGATCGCTGTCTTTGGTGATGTGATTATACTGGTGGAGACGACTGACAAACGTCAGAGAAAAGGATGAACTTTACATTTAAAGCAATATAGTATGTACATACAACCGGACAAACGTCTGTAAATCCATGTAAAATCTGCGGTCCATGCCTTCGTTCCTGTTATTTTTAACTCGACAAAATAATCAGCAGCAAAGGAAAGATGCGGAGAAACACGAAACAGCCCTATTTAGGACCATTGAGACACTCCGTAACACTTTTTAGAGTTAAGAAGAGAGAGAGAGAGAGAGAGAGAGAGAGAGAGAGAGAGAGAGAGAGAGACAGAGACAGAGACAGAGACAGAGAGACAGAGAGAGACCGAGCGACGACCGACCGAGCGACAGACAGACAGAAGAAGAGAGAGACAGGCAGGCAGGCAGGCGGACAGACAGACAGACAGACAGAATGGGGAGGGAGGGGAGGAAGGCGGAGAGAACATTAGAATGAATGGCTCAAAAGGAGATCGATCATTCTCGTCAACGAGGGATCGGGTTTATATTGTTCCACTGAACTTGACATGATCTGAATCAATTACGTGCGTGCATGTGTTTGTGTCTGTATGTGAGAATTACAAACATACGAGCAGTAAGGATCAGTAACAATGGAATCAGGGAATTGTTGTTTAATTCACACACACACACACACACACACACACACACACACACACACACACACACACACACACACAAGTATGAAACAAAAACAAAAAAGCTGATTGACATGTCGGGATCTAGATATAATAAAGTTGAAAATTTCTTCAAACGAGATTGCAACAGCTTAAACTAATCTATGTAAGGATTCAGTTGATCAAGGAATGTTACTAACTGAAAAGAAGAAAGGCATTGCACTTCAAAGGAAAATGACATATCCAGAGATTAATAGTCTTCTCTATCAACATCGACGTTTTGTAAGCAAATATGGAATCGTTTGTACATTTCAGTAAAGGAATACATTGACTGTTTCCACGTTCTTAATGAGTTCAGCATGAATTTGGCAAGAAGAGTTTGTCAAACAAACTAATATATACTTTTTTATAGTTTCATAAATGACTTCATCAGAATAGCCCAATTCATTCCCTAGGAGCTTTGACAAGGTGCGCCGTAAGTTGTGCTTTACAAGCGAGGGCACTGCAGAATTAGGCGCGTGACATGTATTTTCATGACCGCCTTTTAACCACCTTTGATAATCCCTGTCAAAGGAGTACAGTCACTAGCATAGCTAGTGTTGCCATGGATTTCTGTGTGGACCATATCCGGCTTTTTGTTCTGAGAAAAGGTTAGAAACAGAATTTTGTTTAAAAAAATTATAAAGTGTTTAAGACGATGGGAAAAAATCAGATTGTGTCACTCATAAGGTTAACAGGAAACAACAAACGACGCAAATGCATAAATAATACAAAATAAGAAAATAGTGAAAAAAGAAATGAAGTTATTTTTATCAACATCACTTACGAAAAAGCCAATGGAAATATAGCCGTCCTCAACAGGCAATTCTGATTTTACACCGACTATATCATGCATAAATGTGATGAAATCTGCGATAGACTCGTCATGGAATATAAACAGGAGTGTATGAGCGCTAATACCCATTAACGTAAGGCATATTTGGAAAACAGAGCATAACAGCGCTGGAATACTTGCAACTGGAAAATACGAGGGCAATGTCTTCAGCGCAACAATTCTTCAACAGTTACCATAGTCCTGCTGGAGGAGAAATAGGTACGAACTGGGACAGTTCTCCTACAGAAGATAAGAAACCACACGATTAACATCGTTTTGGAAAGTACGACAATTACTGATAAACAAGCCCAGACAAACAGGCTGCCGTAAGACTCTAGAGTCATGAACCAATAAGCAGGTGCATTTCTATTACCAATGTATTGTCATACATTTCTATTACCAATGTATTGTCATACTTTGGAGTAAAGGTGTCAGAGAAGTTAAAAGCAGTTTAATTTGAAAAAAAAAAAATCAAAGATAACTTCTCATAACTGTGTTGAAAACAAAAAGGTGTTGACTCACTGAAGTGTAGATCACGCAATACTTGAGAAACAAAATGAATCCAAGGCACACGGTCAGGTATATCTTCTGAAACGGAATTGCAAATATGATGAAGAAAAACGTAGCAGACGAAGCTCGAACGTGAGTTCCCCTACTCTGAGTTCATTGTGATCTGTTTGTTAATTTGTGTGTGTGTGTGTGTGTGTGTGTGTGTGTGTGTGTGTGTGTGTGTGTGTGTGTGTGTGTGTGGATTTTGAGCTTTTCAATTTTAGGAGTTTATGTTGTTACCTTTGCTTTGATACCAAACACAAAACTAAAAAGTGTTTTGTGACTGGAATCAATCAATGTAGACTGATGACATTGCAACGTTTTGCAACGTTTTAACATTCATTAGGCATTTTGGATTTTTTTTTAAATACCAGGGCGTGAGTTGATTACCAGAGATTATATTTCAGCGTCAAAGGTGTTGAAGGGAAGGAAGAAATGGTGGTAATGATTTGTGGTGGTGGTGATGAGGTGGGGTAAGTTTTACATGTGCATTTTTTATGTATTAAAAAGCGTTATTTTGCACCTGATATGTGTATGCTTATGTCCAGTTTAGTTTAAATTTTGAAATAGTTTTAAAAACGAAGCTCTCGACAGGAACCATTTTTACACTCAAAACTTGTTCTGTCAGCCCCCCCCCCCCCCATCCCCACCCCCCTCCCGCCCTCCCTCCCCCCTCCCCCTCCCCCTCACACACACCCATTTGAAAATTCTGATTTTCCCTCTTGTAGCCAGTCAAATCCTGCAATAAACTACCAAAATGCAGATTCCTTGAATACTTACATGTTGTCAAATTATCTGGTCCTCATTGATTCATTTCAATCAAAAACTACAGATTTTCTTCTTTACTTTCAGTGCACGAATATAATGACGGGCATTTGACATTGAAAATCTTAGAAGTTGGCGCCGCCTAATCTACAATATACTAACAACACACACACACACACACACACACACACACACACACACACACACACACACACACACACACGTGAACAAACTTTCAAGCTTCTTCCAATGTTTTTCTTCCATCCTGGAGACGACTACTTTTCAGAAGATATCTGACAGGATTTGGGGCACTGATTTTAAAATGTGAGTATTGTATGCGATCTCAGTGAGTCTATACGCATTTGTCGTTTTGTTGATGAGATCAGCATGTTTGCTTGTTAAGCTTTCATTTCTTAATTGCTCTATGTCCTCTGATGTCTGATCGCTATCTGGTGAAATATAGGCCAATACATCTGGGTACATACTTCTGCAGGACATAATACTCAAACGACAATGGAAAAAAAGTCCTCTCCACCCTCACCCCTCCTATTCTCATCATCAACGCACTTCCCATCCCACCTCAACCCCATTTTCTTACCTCACATTCCTGAGACTCAAAGATGAGTCGTTGATGGCCCAGATGCCAATCTTTTGAAGGAGACGATCAAAGGCAACGCAGTATTGGGCTCTTGTTCGGAGCTGCCGTTGTTCACCATGGGACTTCACCAGATATCTTGCCTCCAGGTGGAGATGGCGAGACTATCCAAACGATAAAGGAACAATGCTAGGTGGAAGCAAAATTGACTGGCCCCTTTTTCAGCAAATCAAGTTTCTGAGTTTGGGTCCAGATCAGAAGAAATTAGGACTTTTGCTTGAAAGGTGTGGAACGTCAATTAGCTGACTCACACAGGTGAATCACACTAGGACTTGCAGCGACTGCTTCGTGACATTTTACTCCAAACGGAAACGTTGACAGTTTATGAACGTGATTCACTATGTCGCCATCTTTTCTGACATGCAAATCAGACCCCAAAAAAGCTTGCCTGAGTAAAACTCATGGATTCCATTCCTGCCAATCACAGGATGACTAGGGGGGCCGGAATAGCTCAGTGGTTAGAGCGCCGAACTCGTAATCTTGGGGTTACGGGTTCGAATCTCCGCCGGGCCGTTTCGGTACAGGGGGATTTTCTTCTCAGAGCTAACATTGGTTCTGACTCCATTTCCCATACAGTCCTTCGAATGAGACTATTAACCGAGGTTCCGTGTGTGAACGCACGCACAACAACTTGCACACACGTAAAATCCCATCACCAGCTTTCGGAAGAGAAGGCCAGTTTGGCCGTTGGTAAGGATGACACGTTACACATAGCATGCACCTTCCCGAAGACGGAGTATGGCTGCCTTAATGGCGGGATAAAAAAAAAACGGTCATACACACAAAACTCAACTCCCTTTGTTGGGTAGATGGGATTAATCCTTGCCTGTCTATACAGGGAGTATCCGCAAAACAAAACAAAAAAGAAAAAAAAGAAAAGAAAAGACGATGACTATTTTGGTCCACAGGGACAAAAATAACGGCTGAACATGTTACAAATGTCTTTTCTGACGTCTAACGCTAGTTCAACGTGTGCATAGCATTTCATGCAAATGATCTTGATTTAAATTGTCATCCGAAGGCCTGGACTCTGCGCGTATGTTGATGCTTAAGAGTGGACCTCTTTCAGCCTGGCTGTGTTGAGTGTAAATCAAATCCCAGAGATTTAGAACAAGCGTCTGCCGCCTTACTCGTTTGGCCGACCAGGCTCTCAAAACAGCCGATGATTGTTTTTATATTTTAAGCCCTTCAGTTCCCAGCAGGCCTCCAACATCGGAAGCCAGGCAAAAAGACGGTCATCTTTGCTCTAAATGCCACTTGTTCAGACCGTCTCTGATTCGGAAGTGCCCCCCGCCTTCCCCAACGACCGCCCCCCACCCCCCCCCCCTCTCTCTCTCTCTCTCTTCGCATATTTTCTCAAGTTTTTGTGTTGTGTGTATCTCGGTTTTCACCCAAAATTATTATCAGGCTTCATGTTTTGGCTTTCTTCGAACATTGGGGTTGTTTTGCATTCTATGATTAGCATGTTTGTGTGTTTGTTTGCTTGCTTTTCAGAGTTAATTGACAAACACAAAATATATTTTTGGCCAGGTATTAAGGAAATACATGCTTGATAATGTCTGGACATGTACAGAATCTACTCCATAGATAAGTGAAGAAGGAGTTAATTAGCCTTCTCCAAACCTTACATTTCTTTATTATTCGCTTTGACTTGTGGTAATAAAGTTCAGATCACATTATTTGGAAGAGCATTACTGGTTGCTGCCTGCTTGTTGTATAGTATGGAACAATAAAACGTTTGGCATTGTCTCCGTTTCCTTTTATCAAAACACAAAATCGGAATCTTTATTTTAATTGTTTCCTGACTGGTTTAGAAGAAAAAAAAAACACAACAAAACAGATTTACAAAACTTCAAAAAGGCCGGTGAGGACATTTTATTCTCTGATATTGAAAACATTATTGATTACACCAAGACATTACAATCAATTTAAGTGTATGTCCCTGCTAGGAATCTGGGCTGATGTGACATGTGATTTCTGTTGCTCGAACTCAAACAGTTGAGTGTGGTCAGAAATTTGCAGAGCAGTGTGCGTGCGCGCGCGAGCGTGTATTTGTGTGTGTGTGTGTGTGTGTGTGTGTGTGTGTGTGTGTGTTGTGTGTTGTGTGTGTGTGTGTGTGTGTGTGTGTGTGTGTGTGTGCGTGCGTGCGTGCGCACGCGCGCGCGCGCGCGCGCGTGTGTGTGTGTGTGTGTGTGTGCACGCACGCTTGGGTGCGCGTCCTCTTCTGTGGATCAAGTCAAGTGTCTTATTTTTTGCCTGCATTTAACTATTGTTAAACTATAATGGGCTGCCCAGTCACGCAGGATACAAATCCTGACACCCAAAGTATGAAACAGCAGTACATACAACTGGAAAGAAAACATCTGCATTACGTTATGATGACTCACTGGTTAGCAATCAGGTCATTTCCAGTATTTAAATGTATCGAAAATAATATACAGATAAAAAACTATGGTATGGAGAGTCAGTGTTCACACTTAACAGTGTGCAGACTTTTACTGCAAGATCAATAGTTTAAAAGAAAACTGTGGCGTTATCAGATTCTACAATAGAAGAAAAAAGGGAAAAAGAGGCTTTTAAACAAATAACAAAGGGATCGGGAACAAAGGCAGCAGAAAATAAAACAATTGTAAAGGAAGACAGAAGAGACAACAGTCAAAGGGACTGGCAGAAAGTTACTATCCAGGAATAGCCCACAAGCAGGATTGCAATTTATACTAAGCCATCCCCATGGGGCATTCAGTCTGTTGAAATACGGCCATGTTTGTCCAGTTGTCACTAAGCCGGCTTCCGTTTAATACTTATGCTTGCAATGTGTCCTTGGGGCAAGCTGAGGCCTTAGGGAGGCAATCTGAGGCTTTGAACACACTCCTCGGAGCTGCTTAGGGTAAGCCACACTCTGTCGGTGCATTCATTATTAAATGAATGAGGGAATTCTCCATCCTTGGTGGCTTCAGTTTGTGCTGGGGGGGGGGGGGGGGGGGGGCGAGACAGACAGAGAGAGAGAGAGAGAGAGAGAGAGACAGAGACAGAGAGAGAGAGGGAGAGAGGGAGAGAGAGACTTCTTTGATGTCTATGTCACTATGTTAAGAACTGGGGAATTCATGAATTTTATTGCTGGTCCACCAAGGTGTTTACGAAAGGATGCACGTTTGAAATGGCGAATGATGAGAGAGAGAGAGAGAGAGAGAGAGAGAGAGAGAGAGGAGAGAGAGAGAGAGAGAGAGAGAGGGGAGAATGCATTATCATCAGACAACAACAAAGCAACAGTTAACGATACGCAAAACATTGATAATCTTTGACTGTTAAAAGAAAAGAACAGGACAGATTCATCTGGGTTATACCTTTTCCTGAAGTAATCTGGCAGCTTTAGTAGTTAACATGGGAAAGGTGTTAGCATTCCCTAATGTCAGTTGAAAAAGGAACACACAAAAATGACAACAACCATTGAAATTAAACACTAACAAAGTTGGAACACACATACACGACAGAGAAATAAAGAAGAAAGATTCATGAAATATAGCTAATGACGTAAGGCAATGTTGTTAATAGCCCAGCCGACCGCAAAGGGCCATATCAGGGTTGTCACCACGATAAACTCAACCCACAAGTCATTCATTCACACAAACCTTGGCAATACACCTTCTAAAAACACACCCTAAATTTCGTTAAAAGTCTTTCTACTGTAAAATCTCAGATCAGACGAAAAATATTAGTCTCCCTCAGAAATTCAAAGATCACATCAGGTGAAATATGGCTGGAACTGCATTATTCATTTAGAGAAGGCTAAGGAATGGCTTGCGGAAGAGGAAAGTGCTCCGTCAGATCTAGCCATCAGCACACCATCATTCTCCAATGTCTGGCCATTGCCATGTGGACATGGCACACGTGAGAGAGAACGATCTACGGGTTCATCATGTGTGTTTGAAAGTCTGTATGAGCAGTTTTCAAATGTCCATCTGCTGGGGACAGGTTTCATAAAATGAACTTGTCAAGCTCCCGCCCTGTTTGTCTCCCTGTTTGCGTACGCTTCGTTGCCGAGATGAACAGACGGGTAGGTTTGGGTCTCTGTTAATCTCATTTTCTGCCTTTTTCATTTTGTGCCTTTCTCAATTTTTTGCCTTTTTCATTTCTGCTTTTCCATTTTCTGCCTTTTGCCATTTTCTGCCTTTTTCATTTTCTGCCTTTTCATTTTCTGCCTTTTTGCCATTTTCTGCCTTTTCATTTTCTGCCTTTTTCATTTTCTGCCTTTTTCCATTTTCTGCCTTTTCAGTTTCTGCCTTTTTCAGTTTCTGCCTTTTTCATTTCTGCCTTTTTTTCATTCTCTGCGTTTCTGCTGTCTCTGGACAGTACCATCCCCTTCTGTTGTATGATAGAAGATGAACTGCATTTGTCTTTTGGTGTGGTATTTATAGACCGTTAACAGAAAAAAATACATTTTGAGCACAGCTTCAATAACACTGTTGCTGTTGACCTTTCACTCTTTGATCATCCCTCTTCCTTTTTCACCGACCGTTACTATTATTGGGTTTACTATATTTATCCTCACCACCTTCTGTCTGCTCCAGTAGCACTGCTAGCTTTCACTCATTGACCATGTCTACTCCTTTCCAACAACTATTATGATTTCCAATGTTAATTTCATTATTATTGCTATCAGTAGCACTGTCAACTCAACGTCATTATCAGCAGTATCATCGTCGCCTTCATTATCTGTCTATCTATCTATCTATCTATCTATCTATCTATCTATCTATCTATCTATCTATCTATCTATCTGTTATCGTTAGCATAGATGCTGTTACAGCTTCATAATGTCACAAATATTACATTTACTACTATTATTAACATGTTCATCATTCTTTACAATATTTCTGACATTCCAACCTACCACTTTTCCAGCCTCCTATAGCATCACTGTCATGACTATAATGGCTACAATCGTGATTATTACTAAAACTATTGATATACATATTACAATGATGAATATACGTATTAGATTCCACCCTTCCCATGATTTGTGCCTTCCTTCTCCTTCTTTGTTCTTCCTGTCCTTCCCTTCCCCCTCCTCTCTCTTCCTCCCTTTCCTAAGCATTAGTATTAGTACTGTTATTATCATTACTATTATTATTATTGATATTTTTCTTTTTAATTATATTTCTGTATCATATCTTTATTATCAGTAATGTTACTCCATTACCGTTACTGTTGTTGTTAGCATTATTATTATTATCATTATTATAAATACCATTGTTAGTATTGATATTACCATCATTACCATTATCCTCACCATCGTCATCGCCACTAACACTGTTGCCACGGCAACCATGCTGTTCGAGAATCCTCTAACCCCTCCTATTTCACCCATACTACAACTGCTGCTGCCAGATTATCATCAAAAGTGGTAGTAATCCTCTCTTTATTTTTTTAAAAAAATATTTTGATCATCATCATTACCATCATCATTCCTATCAGTATTATTGTTATCATTATTACTATCTGGACTCACACATTGTCTCCTTCCCGACAGCCTCGTTCTCATTCAACGCCCATCTGGCGCCGAATTGGATGAAGATCGCTCATTCATTTTCGTTGTCCTGAGTGTTGTGTAGCTTGCCTGAAGAAGACCTAAGAGGTCGAAACGCGTCGTGTTTTGTCTAGTGATTCGTTTGTCTACGTTTTTCGGCGGAGCCTTATAAACTATTTTTTTCAAAATCTAAAAGCGAACATCCCAATCATGAAGCACGGTAAACGAGGGCATAGATATAACCGAGGATGTTTCTGTTGTCATCTATTAGAGATTTGAAAACAAACAAAAAAAGAGAAGAATAAGTCATACCAGTTTGCTAATCCGGGGTAATCTGTGAATACTGCAGT
>CM065740.1:24101608-24104108 GCA_033310375.1 Conus canariensis
TTTAAGAGGCATTGCAATTTCACAAGTTTTGCTTTTTTTCTCAAAACAAGGCTATTTCTAGACTCCTTTTAGAAATACAAGTTCAAACTGTGCATCGAGCTGACGACTGCACTCATTTTTAGTGACATCTCTCTCTCTCTCTCTCTCCTCTCTCTCTCTCTCTCTCCTACTAGTAGGGGCTGTGGCCTAACCAGAATAAACCATTTTCCATTTCCATTTCCATTTCCATTTCTCTCTCTCTCTCTCTCTCTCTCTCTCTCTCTTTACCACGTAAAGAGGCTGTAACCGTGTGTCTTTAAAATGTAGAATGGTATTGTCGTTGTGTTTGGTGTGTTGATTTCTTCTTTATCTACCGTTTGTTTGGATTTTGTTCTTTTTTTTAAATTCTATTTTCTAATGTTTTCTAATGTGTTGTACTGTATGAACTTATTTGAATTTAAAAAAAAAAGAAAAAAAGAAGAAGATGGTAAATTTTTTTAGTGACACCATATAGACAAATAGTCAGACGAGCATCATTGCGATTCAAATCATGAGGGTTAATTTCGCTTTTTGGCCTCCAGATTATAAGATTAACTTTCATGGATGTCAGGACACATCATCCAAAGAAATTAAATACCGACAAAAAAAAAGCCAGAACAGCCAATGGAATCCTGATAAGGAAAGTGCTTAGGGCAAGTAAAAAGAGAGAAAAGAAAGACATATCAAGAACAGTTTCGGCTGGAAACGAATGATTTGAAGTGCAACGCTCTTCCCGTTCCTGCCCGGCATGTTGAAGAGGCGTAGTTTGGAAAGCTGAGGAGGACGAAAGCTAGGAAGGCGTGCATTAGTGTCGTCATGGTGACGTTCTTTGTCTGCACGAGTTGATACAATAGAAAAAAAAAATCCTTCCTAGAACGCGCACGGCCTGTTGAATGCAGACCCGATTTGGAACAGGCAGAAGGTTGAATGATGCTTCTTTTTAAGTACAAGAAAGAAAGGCTGAAAAAGAAATTGGACATAAAACGAAAAAGAAAAATGTCAAAATGGAGAGGATGAACCTGGTCGTATATATGTTATAAAGGTTTAATATCGTTAAATGTCATTACATTACTTATAAATTGGGTATACGCACTATCTTTTTAAACGTATCGCTATTGACAGGAAATATCTTTCACAGGGAAATAAATGTTTCATATAAAATGTCTTATCAAGACTTCATATATTCCATAAAACTGACCGATTATCGTCAGCTTTCATGTAGACATTTAAGGTGAACATCATACGAGGACTGTTCTGAAAATGTATGGCTCATATTGTGTCACAGTCAGCTGTCAAGTTGATAACGCCCTATTCTCAAAGAATCCCGTTTAAGCTGTAACACTCTCCAACGTTCTGTCGAATACCTCTTGAACACGTCAGCTCAAATGGTTTCTTCTTAATGACCCTCGGGAAAGCTAGGAGAGAAGCATCTGGGCATTCAAAACATGGTGCTCGAAGCTGTTTCATGACAAGAAGAAGTTGCGGGGGGGGGGGGGGGGGGGGGGGGGGGGGGGGGAAGGTAAGGGGAGATAAGGAAACGATAGACGAGTGAGCAGATACACTCAGCTGCTACAAAGATGGTCATTAAGAAGCGTGTTGAAGACGAAGCACTCACTGTCAGCGTGAAGCTTTAACCAGTAAGCTCGCGTGTTTGGGTGAAGCTTGCGTCAAGCGTTAAACTCCTGAGGTTGGACGCGATGATGCAAGTATCACTCTAAAACGACCGTTCAATGCTCTTCATGTGGAATTGCAGAGACATATCTCTTTTTTTTTCCCAAAGAATGCAGTCACCACCTTTTTGCTGAAATTGTTGGTTTTTGATGGAGCTGCAGTCGTCCGATTTGGCTGAGGGCCAAATCTTTTGCGCTAGTCCCATCGCTCGCCCATCACAACTTCCCAAACAGCTTGACTTTCTCCGCAATGATTCGAGCAGAACATTTTCGCAACGCCAGTTCCTTTTCTGCTTATCAGAAAGGATATGGAGCACACATTGTGGACAATGGTTGTGTGCCCTGGGTGTCTGTGCAGGATCTCATCACTGCTGCTGTCCCTGTGTCCACTGTGTCCTGTATCGCCCAGTTTGTAGTCTGGCTTCATCTCTGATCAAGTTTCCAGTGACAGGTACGTTTACTGTCATAACAGTATCAACAGTCAGCCCGGTTGAATGTCATCTTTCAGGATTTTTTTTTCCACTGTGTTTTGATTTATCGAGTCAATGGTAAACTCTTGCTTTGTAAAGCGTGCTCGTCCCAATAATTGTCGTAAGTGTGCGGTAGGCTTTAGACAGAGAAGCCTTTCATCAAATCAGAATACATTATGGCTCTGAAATCCCATTTTGCACGCTCCACAACCGAAAAGTAAACATGGACAGGAATTCGAATGTTTTTGTGCGCTGTTTGGAAAGAAAAACTACGAAGAACATATATCTCCGAGTCATCACTGATGAAAGCATTCAGTATGTATTGATCATTATGAATATTAT
>CM065740.1:24111608-24114108 GCA_033310375.1 Conus canariensis
CGCCTGGCAGCAGGAGGACTGCCACTGAAGTGACACCAAGCTGGAGAAGTTGTCTTCTCCTGGTGACACTCTTATTCTCTTATTGTCGAGAAAATGTTTGGATACTTCAACTTTTCTTTCATTGCACGTGTTTTAAGTCTTCGTGCGCGCGCACTTCTCCCCCTCCCCCCCCCCCCACACACACACAAAACACGCTTTGTTGACTCAGACTTTCTCCCTTCCTAGTAGACAAAGCCCTTGGTAAAAACCCTCGGTAAAAACCCTTGGTAAAAACCCTTAGTAAAAACCCTCGATAAAAAAGCCTGGGCAAAAACCCTTGGTAAAAACCCTCGGTAGAAACAACCCTCGATAAAAACCCTCGGTAAAAACCGTTGGTAAAAACCCTCGGTAAAAACCGTTGGTAAAAACCCTTGGTAAAAACCCTCGGTAATCCGTCAAGGACTGGACTGTTCCAAACTTGGAAAACTCTGCATCACGTAGTGGGAAATTACGTTACAATGGGAACGTAGATATTGAGAGAAGCACCTTATAACTTTTCGCCGATGAAATATGGGGAATAAACCCCCATCCTGACTATGGAGCTAAAGGGAATATGCATGTCACACGCCACAATTAGCACACTGCGCTCAAACGTTACGCTATTTGATCAGAAACCTTGTGTAAGAGGATTTACAATATGAGGATTTTATGTTATATGGCAAAATGCTGAGCACAGAGATGGGCTTGTCTGTACTCCCTCTTTGTTTGACCATAATAGGCCGCGCTCTCCAAATATAAGATTGTGGATATGTGTCAGCTGAATCATGCATTACAGACGGTGTGTGTGTGTGTGTGTGTGTGTGTGTGTGTGTGTGTGTGTGTGTGTGTGTGTAAATGTGTGTGTGTGTGTGTGTGTGTGTGTGTGTGTGTGTGTGTGTGTGTGTGTGTGAGTGTGTGTGTGTCGTGGTCGTACATTTGCTACGAAAACTCATTAATTGTTAATAATTATGCAAGATATATAGTTTACAATATATAGAAAGACAGACAACCAAAAAACATAGATAGATAGATGGATAGATAGATCGACAGATCGATATGTAGATAGATAGATGGATAATTATATAGATGGATAGATAAATGGATGGATGGATAGACTGATGGATGGTTAGATAGATGATGATATGTATTGAGGGAGAGAGAGAGAGAGAGAGAGAGAGAGAGAGAGAGAGAGAGAGATAGAGAGAGAGAGAGAGAGAAAGACAGACAGACAGACAGATAGACAGAGGCTCCAAACATTACTCGGCACTTCAGCTTATGAATTTGACATGTGATGGCAGCCGTATATATTGTCACTTTAACAACAACAACAACAACAACCACAACCACAACAACAACAACAACGACGACGACGACGACGACGACGACGTCACAACGACCACGATGACAACGACACAAGAAAAGAAGAAGAATAATAACAACACAGAATTAAACGAAACGAAAGAAACGATTGAATAACATCAACAACAACAACAACGGCAACAACAACAACACATCAGTCTCACAGAGAACGAAGCATTCACTATTGGAGAGAGAGAGAGAGAGAGAGAGAGAGAGAGAGAGAGAGAGAGAGAGTGACAGACAGACAGGCAGACAGACAGACAGATATATATATATATATATATATTTATATATATATATACAATAAACTAATAAATTCCAAGGATAAATACTGAGCCCCATTCCAGCAACTTACAGAGCAGCTTGGTGTTGCAGTAACTGCAAGAAATATTCAATTATAAACAAAGCTTGCTCTTATGTCTTAGATCGAAGAAATAGGGGGAAATAAGCATTCATATCTGCAGTGGTAGATAATTCTGCCTAACTAACAGTATGTGCTTGAGTGGGTGAATGGGGATAGCATTCTTGTTAAAACCGAAAAGGCAGAGGAGTCAAATTACCACTTTCCGCGGTCACTGAGGAGAAACAATCAGGTTTCGAAATATCGGTATCTGACCAGGAGTTACATACTAGTGAGTTTCCTCTCTATTGGAGAATGTCTCTCCTCCCTTGGAGACTATAAGCTTGCTGAAGGCTCATTTTGAGAAGCATTTATTTCATTTTTTCCCCATTCACCCACTCAAGCACATACTGTTAGTTAGGCAGAATGATCTACCACTGCAGATATGAATGCTTATTTCCCCCTATTTCTTCGATCTAAGACATAAGAGCAAGCTTTGTTTATAATTGAATATATATATATATATATATATATATATATATATATATATATATATATATATATATATACTACGCACAAAAAGTTAAGGATCGGTATGTGAAAACAGGTGCGTAATAAACTCAGTTCGCTACTGTTATTTATTTCTTAGTCCAGCCAAATTGTCATGAATTCTTGTTCAGCTGTAAGTGGGCGATGTTGTGTTAGTGCGAAAATTGCACGGGATTCTCTACTACTGAGCTGGGCCGCAAACGGAAAAGCGGAAACTTGCGAAAAATGACCTTG
>CM065740.1:24119108-24121608 GCA_033310375.1 Conus canariensis
GCAGAGCTCACAGGATCTGTCCGGCCGCCTCTCTCTAGACAGCGTCCCAGAGTGGTCTCGGTACGTCAAGCCAGAACAGAAGAAAAGGAGAGAAAGGAAGCAAAGAAAGACGCAAATAAAAACACGCAACAACTACAGCATCAGCAACAGCAACAACAAAACAACACAACACAACGCGCGCGCACACACACACGCGCGCGCGCGCGCGCACACACACACACACACACACACACACCACACACACGCGCGCGCGCGCGCCACACACACACACACACACACACACACACACACACACACACACACACCACACACATACACACAAGTACGCACGCATTCACGCGCGCGCGCGCACAACACACACACACACACACACACACACACACACACACACACACGCACGCACGCACACACACACACACACACACACACACACCGCGCGCGCGCGCGCGCAAACGGGCGGGCGGGCGGGCAGATGCCACCCATTCCCCCCTGTCGCTCTCTCTCTCCAAACTGATTGCTTCCAATAGCAGCGTCTCTTAAGTTCAACTTCCTTGCTTTCTTGTGTTGCTCTGTTATCCTGCGCACAGAAAAAAAAAAAACTCGACAGTGCAGGTTCTCTTTTGTTTTGTTTTGTTTTGGTTTGGGTTTTTTTTTGTTTTTGTTTTCCGGATCTGTCTGTGTGCTTGTACGTTTATATGTCTGTGCGCAGTATAACCCATTGCATCCTGCTTCGCTTTCAAGAATGTTTGTTTGTTTGTTTTTCGCTTTATTTAGTTTATCGTCGGTTGTTTTTTTGTTTTTCGCTGGAGGGAGCGAAAAATTAGGTGAAAGATTAGGTGAGAAGAAGTGACGAAGGGGGGGGGGGGGGGGGGGTAAGGGGAGGTGATTGAGGGGGGGGGAAGGGGGGGTGGGGGTGGGGCGTTGGCTTCTTTCATCACATGATCTCTTTAGATATTGGCTAGGACACAGCATGCATTCTAATCTCATGTTTGATTGCCAAACAGTGACAAACCGGCTTCGTGTCAGGAATCAAGGAGCCATTGATCTGACTCTTTGATAATGATCATCATTCTGCCAGCAGTAAAGTACCCCGCATCAGATATCGAGAGCGTGCGCGCGTTGAGGAATCCAGGCTCCTGTTGACTTCCACTTCCACTGTTTCGGAAGAGCACTGGGCATCACATGAAAAGAACATTCTGGAATGAACAGAGATTCTAAGAAGGTTTTTTTTTTTTTTTTTTTTTTTTTTTTTGTACAGGTTCACAGAGTGTTGCCCTCAATTATTCAAACTACATCAGCACAATAGAAATGTACGCGAACGTGCGCGTGTGTGTGCGCGCGTGCTCGCGTGCGCGCGTGCGTGCGTGCGAGTGTGCGAGTGTGCGTGCGTGTGTGCGTGCGTGCGTTCGTGTGTGTGTGTGTGTGTGTGTGTGTGTGTGTGTGTGTGTGTGTGTGTGTGTGTGTGTTTTGTTGTTGTTGTTGTTGTTGTTGTCGTTGTTTCTGTGGTTGTTGGCATATTAACCCTATTCTCATTGATCATTTCATTTTTTTCCCACCAGCATTCTTGTATCATCATACTATTACATTAACACCAACATTGTCTCACTTCTCACAATTAATCTGATTATGATCATCCACCATCAGTAACACTGTTTAAACGTGTTTCCCCCTTTGTGTGCGGGTGGGTTTTCTTTCTGTTTTGTTTTTCAAAGACACGTTACCCCTTTTCTCATTGATCATTTCCATTTCTTCCTAACCAGCGTTATTATATTAACACGCCAAGACACTATTTCACTTACAGACAATGACCACCATCCAACAGCACTGTTAACTGTTCCAGTAATACTGTCTGCATGAATTTCCCTTCCCTCCTCACTGTGCATACGTATGTGTAGGTGGAGAGATGTGAGCTTTCCCTCCTCTCCTGCCATCTCTGTTTTGTTTTTTTTCCAGCAGCAATGATAGCCCTTCACCCATTGATCACTTCCATTCCATTCCGGTCATTATTATCAATACCAGCATCCCCACATATAACTACTTTCATCATAATCACCATCCACTGGTGTCGTTTATGTTTGCATCATTTCTATTCCTTGCTACTAAGCACTATTATCAATCTACCATAATCACTACCATCACTAATATATCATACACACAATAATCACAAAACAAACAAACCTGCTGTTTTACTACCCTGCAACATCTTTTCTTTCTCGCCTTCAGTGTTTAGCCACCATTAATACCACAACTATAAGGCCTATCCTCATATTATCACCCAAAGATTAACAGTATTCCTCCTCTTCCTATATACATGTTTTCATCATCGTCACTATCATTGCTATTGTTGCCATTATTGTTATTGTCATCATTATTCATTTTATCTCGCATGATCCCCCATCTCAACAGCCTCGTTTTCCATCCAATACCCATTTTGCGCCGAATATGAGAAGATAAGTGGTTACTCTTTCTTCGTTTTGATTGTCCTAAATATTGTTTGTTT
>CM065740.1:24129108-24136608 GCA_033310375.1 Conus canariensis
CAGAACAATGCAATGTCACATGATTGGTTTATACTGAGCTGCATTTTCAGAGAACCACATAATCCATCACAATGTATAAACATGACTGAGAATTGTCTTTATGTGAAGTTCCTTCAAGAGTCAAGCTTTGGTGTGTCCATATTGAAACCACATTGCTTCAGGTCTTTACGAACTTGTGAGGGTATGCCGTGTGTATTTTGCTCACATGCAAAAGGATTACAACTACACTTTGGTCTAATATATCCTGCCTATTAGAGAGAACAGGTCATTCTGAATACGTTTTGTGTCTGTCGTTATGTTTTTCACGTATCTTTAGTGCGAACAGATGCCAAAACATGCGTGCCATGCCTTATATCTTTTTTATCAGAAGCTTTCGCCCACACAAAGATCCATTATTTGCGAATACATCTCTCTCTCTCTCTCTCTCTCTCTCTCTCTCTCTCTCTTTCAGAAATTTACACCAGCTGACTCAAGCTTCAAAGTCGGTATCAGATAAGTCTTCCTTTTTCGGTCAAAATTTTCATAGGGTCAAGCACGGACATTCAAGGGACATAATTGTGCATATTGTAAGGCGGAGTTATTGCAACGGTCAGTTCTTTCTTTTTCCCGTGTCGATATTTGGGAGTTACGATGCGTGTTTGTGTGTGTGTGTGTGTGTGTTTTGGTCGAGTCATTGTTGGTAGGTGATCGAACAAAGAGGGTGGAGTTTGTGCCTATATTTGGCTGTATCCATTCTTGTGATTTTGTGGTCTGTTGCCTTGGTGGTTTATGGGTGATTGGTTGACCAACTAGTGGGGGTTGGTGCTTGCATATGGATGTGTCCATATTTGGTTGTGTTTATGCCGTTGGTGATTATCGATCGGCGAGTGGAGGGGTTTATAATCTAGAGTCTGTGCCGATACACAGTTGTTCCCATATTGGGAAGTGTGGTCTCGTCACCCTAGGTGACTTATTGCTGATTGGTCCTCTGGCAAGTTGGTGTTTCGAGTCTGTATACGACTGTCTCTATCTATGCCCCTATCTGGAGTTTTGTCGTGCCGTTCCCTGGGCAACCTATTGATGATTGGTCGAAGTCAGGGTGTGGCCTTGTCAGTTTCATGGTGTCTGTCAACTCTAAGTGTCGTCTGTTTTTTTGACTGTCTGATTCAGTTGTTTGCGACTCCTGGCTCGAGACGGAGGTCTTCTGATCCAGCGTTTGGTGAGGCAGTTTTGCCACTTTGTTTAGTGGGCTGCCAGGAAACCCATCGGTGTGTCCTTGTGACAGCTCGGGATTCCAAGAAAAAGTTATCAGTATATCGGTGTCTGCCACCAGTGTCCACGCCTTCAAGGGAGCGATGGTTTCCCCGGTCTGGAGCTGCTCTGGCGGGTGTTTGTCCTGTGTTGTCTTCGTTGGTCATTGTAACTCCAGGTGAGAAGTGTAGGGCTGGTTGTTCATTGAAGAAGGAAGTTGGAGGTAGATGATTCTGGATCGAAACGCGTCGTTTGTACATAGGCGAAACGTGAGAAGCGCGATTCAGTTTAGTATGAAAAACAGAGGATCTACGGGGCCGTAAATCGCGCCGGCTTGTAGACAAGGGGGGAAAGAGTGAGAGGGAGGTGTCATATGCTTGACGCGCGCTACTGTTTCAGGCGAGAGGTTATCGTCATGCGCGCGCGCGCGCCGAATGTCGGTATGTGCGGCGGTTGTTGTTTTCATTGCATTATGTTTCCGTCGTTTGTTGAAAATGATTTTTATTTTAAATGTGTTGTTTTAAATTCTGATAATTATCGAGTCAAACCATAAGTTCGTATATATGAAAATTGATGAGGATTATAATAGGATTTTGCTTATTCTTATTTTTCTTTTGATTGGAGAAGGAAATTATTTCGTATGCCCTTTTTTTCGTATGAAGGATGGCTGTTGCGCCGAAGCGATAATGGGAGGGGGGGGAGGGGGGGGATGGTGGTGTGCTTTGACCTCGATTAGGGGGAAGAGGGAGTGTGAAGGTGGTTATTGTGGTTGGAAAGAAAATGGTATATGGTTGGTTGTGTGAAGTTGGTGAATTATATGACATGGGTGGTTTGAATTGATGACTATTTGCGGTGTTATGCATTGATATATTTAATGCATTATGTTTTCTTTTTGTGATTATGATTGGAAGTTGGAATAGGTAGTTTTTAAATTTGTTGTGTTATTCTTAAGAAAGGGCAGTGATTTGATTGCAAGTTGAAATTGATTAGGCGTATGCCTAGTCACGTACAGCCCAGCAGGGGGGCGCCGTCCTGTCGCTCCGCTTTTGTTAGTATGTCTGGGTCTTCGTTACTATATATGGCCTCGCCGGTCATTTGTTTTCGGTCGCTATCGGTTTTGGTGATACTGCGCTGTTTGAGTTCAGGGCAGTGACAGTGGTCATTCATTTTATTATTGGATTATGATATCATTTCGGGGTTGACCCAGTATTGTGTCTTATTCAGCAGCGGCGAGCGCTTCCGCTCTCCGGCGTTGTTGTTGTTGTTGTTGAATCGTTTGGCATTGATTATATGCCGTTGAAGAAAACAGTAAATCAATAATGTTTTATAAATTCGATGTGGATAATTTCGTTGATTGATTTATGGCATCATCCTGTCCCACTTGGATACATACCGTTTGAGGTGTGTCGATTGAGATATGGAATAATATGATATTGATAGTGTGGTATGTGAAAGGATGGTTGTTAATCATTTTTGTCACATTGACAGTATTATTAATTGACTTTGTTGACTTCGATATTCCAGAATAATTATGGAGAAAGCCGGGGTGTTCATAATCGGAAGTTAACAACTGTTGTTTTGTTTTTTTGCACTCTGTTTTTTTATGGATATTGTAGGCTGATTTATGTCCCGTTTGGTAGAATTGTGAGTGCCAGATTGGGTTGTTGGTGTATGTGTTACACTTAGTTTGATGGCTCAAATGCCTTGGCCGACATTGAAGTCGCAGAGACAATGGGTTGTAGTTCTGGTGTGCCTGAAGTTCTATGATCAGTTGCGGGCCAGAGTAGTCATGAAACTATTTTATGTCCAGATGTCGACAGGGTTTGACCGCTCTGCTGCTGCAACCTCTGGTGTGAGGCATCTTACCTGGTACTGCCCTGTTTCCGACTTCTTTGTGGCCGACCTCTAGGTCATCGCTACGAACGACTGGGAGAGGGCGAGCTCATCCTTCTGCGAGCGTCGGAGCTCCCCCTCCTGCTGCTGAGATCTGCTGAGATCTGCTGGGTTCTTCATTTTCTTCAATGTGTGTCACAGTGTACTTTGAACCAGTGACCCCGTGTTGAACCTTGTGACATCATCGATTCTTCATCGTTCGGCGCTTCGTCTGCTGGGGCATCAGGACCTCAGTGACAGTGTGGTCACCAGTGCACAAACCGTGAACGTTCGTGAAGGAAGGGGAAAAGTTGAAGTGTGGGAATTGATTGTGTGAAAAAAAAGACGGTTCGAGTGTGTGAAGGGTGAATGGTATTGTGCGTGAGTTGTTTATAATTATATATATATATATATATATATTTGTATGTATTGTGTGGAGGGGGAATTGTAACGATTTTTTAAAAAAATTATTTATTTATTTATTACTTTATTTATTTATTTTATTTTATTTATTTTTATTTATTCATTTATTTATTTATTTATTTTTTTTTTTTTTTGGGGGGGGGGGTCGTTGTGTCCCCTTTGTGGTTCGTATCGCGTGGGCACTTTGGGTTCGGTGGGCCATCCTACCTCTGGATGACCCAGCCCCAGGTTACCACGTGATAGTCCCTGGAGTATCCCTGGTCCGGTGTTAACCCTGTGTGGGTTGGGGTCCCTTGAGGCTTCCTGGATTTGAAGGTGGGGAGTCGGGGCATTTTTTTATTGTGTATTGCTGATTTTGGTGGTGTTGTTTTTTGTATTATTGTTTGAAGATTTTTTTTTTGCTGATAGTGTGTGGGTGAGTGTGAATTTGAATAAAATCTGATTGTTTGTTGCACCTATTATTTAGTGTTTTGTATTTTTGTTCTGCGGTGTCGGTAGTTTTAGAGTGTGGGTGGGGCAGATTAAAAGGGGGTACCCTTCTACATTCGGGTATCCCTGTCACTGCACTAGGCGTAGTGACACATAGCTTTTTTTTTGTCTTCGTTTTTCATAAAACAACAAAATAGGGTAAGGTTTACATTCTTTAGTGTTGTGCGTGCGTGCATGCATGCGTGCATGCATGCGCGCGTGTGTGTGTGTGTGTGTGTGTGTGTGTGTGTGTGTTTTCGTAAGTCGGTGGACGTCACCATTTGTGACTTCAGCTGATAACCATCTTTTTTTTTTTTTAAATCACGAAAATAACGCTTGAAGCTACAGAATGGTTGACACTGTAGTTGACAATCTATAAACTTGCAGTGTCTCCTCCTCATCTTATGGCACCAATTGCTGTTTTGACCAATATTATCGAAAGTGAGTGACATTTCACCCCCAGTCCCGTCCCCTCCCCTTTCTTCAACTTACTGGATCGTCGTTAATGTTGAGACGTTCAAAACATGCCCTAGGATCGTGAAGGAAAGAAGGCTTCATTGACAATCGATCCATTTCCCCATATGAATATTTTACGATGGTGTTCGAAAATTTTGTGGAGTGCGCAAATGGGTTCGATCTTCTTCTCAAAAGGAAACAAAATTGAAACGAGCGACATTTATAGCCCTTGCTTGAGGGTACCCACTGGCACTCTGAATGCGACAAAAAATATCGTCTTTCTCCAAGACAAACTGAAGCTAAGTGTTTGTGAGCTAATACCTTTTAGGTTGTATTTACACACACACACACACACACACACACACACACACACACAAACCACACACAACAACACACACACACACATATAGATACACACACACGCACGCACGCACACACACACACACACACACGCACGCACGCACGCACGCACGCACGCACGCACGCACACACACACACACACACACACACACACACACACACACACACACACACACACACTCAACGTGCACACACGCGCTTCATGCACGCACACAATTCGCCTTGCTAAAAAAAAAACAAAAAAACTTAATACAGGAATCGGCGAAGCAGGTAGCATGACGGTCACAGGGAACATCAAAATGGCATCATTAAATAAAGGAGACGGAGTTGATACACAGTTTAAACGACCAAATAAATATTGTTGAATAAAGTAGTCGGAGTTGACTACCAGTTATAACGACCAAATGTGTGAGGTGGCTCTTTCCCCCTTTTAACATGCACTTGATCTCCAATACAACTCAAAGCAAGTTAACCCCATCCCTCACCCCCACCCCCACCCCCACCCCACCCCCGCCAAACCACCTCTTTCCCAAGCATTAGGAATGGTAACGTCTTCTTACTGGTAGACGAGGCAATCTCAATTCTCCATCCTAGAACGCTCGGCCTGAAGCGAAGACAGGTTAAAGAGATGGAGTTGTCCTTCCTGCCCATCAGTTACGGCCGTTTCAAGTGCAGAGAAAATATGTCGATTATCCACGAGATGGTTTGGAAAAGGGTTTCAATGCCAGACATGCAGTGTAAACGTACGGTGAGTGTTTCGTAAATGCATGTAAAGTTCTGTCCTTCTGGAAGAGCACGTCAATCGCCTTCTCTTCCTCTGCGATCGAAGACATAGCACTTACGTGTCTCTTACTGTTCAGGACATTCTTTTGTGCACACAGATAGGCCAAACATTCCACGACTCGTGAAGATATGTGCATGTTCTTAAAACAGATGTTGACGGCAGAAAAAAGGGACTGTTTCAAAGGTAGAAAATATGTCTAAGACAGCTCTCTCTCACACACACACACACACACACACACACACACACACACACACACACACACACACACACACACACACACACGCACGTACCCACGCACGCACGCACGCACGCAAGCACACACATACATCTCTCTCTCTCTCTCTCTCTCTCTCTCTCTCTCTCTCTATATAATATATATATATATATATATATATATATATATATATATACATGTATGTTGTTTTGAGAAAAGCAGACCATCAAAACCCTCCTCTGACGCTGTCATGACTTTTGGCGCGGTGATCAACTTCATTTTCCTGGTCTGAGCCTTGTCATCAAGCCAGTCTACCGTTGAAGTACTCTGTTATGTGACTTGGCACCCACGGTTTTCAACAGAGCACGTACACTGCGATATGCTCTCTTCAATAAGCCGATAGAATCAGCTGTGAAAAATGTCTTATATGGCCTTCCAAGAACTGAATGTAAACCTTGTGTCGAAGTTGTACTGATGTCACCTGTCAGTACAACAGCAATGAGTGAGGCCGTGGGATGCATGCAGCGGTTCCCTTAGTGATGGCGTCTTTTGCTGGAGAGCTCTGCAGTCATAAAACAGGGGCTGATAGCCCCACGGGGACGCTTCTTTGGAGGTTTTGTTGTGCCCCGTTCAGTGGTCATCCCACAATGGCATCTGACAGAGAGCACTTATGTCCCCTGACATCTTAATGGAAGGCATTGTGCATGCCTGCAGTGTATGTCTGCACAGCGCCGGCTTCCAACGGTGGTGCATGATTGCTCTTGGCTTGTTGGTTTGGAAATTTTACGACGGCACTTCACTGGGTCCCACTGACACCTTCTCGTGTATATCGTTCTTGTCTGCCTTCTGGTCTGTTCTGTGGAAAGGCCCAGTGATGCTGAGAAAGTGTCAACTGAGTATAAGGAAAGTCATGTTGATAGTGAGAAAGACCTCAGTATGAGATCCTCCTCAGCGGGCACGTAACACCGTGTTGCGAAAGCTTGGCTGTGTCTGGACTGGTTGCAATTGCCATCCAAACAGCGACAATTTGGGCTTCAGGGTGCGCACCGCAGTTTGCTTGATGGTGGTGTCTTTTATCCAAAGTCCACAGCCTCCTTGTCCTCCTCCACCTCCTCCTCCTCCTGCTCCTCCTCCTCTATCTTCCTTTTTTCATCATCATCATCATTATCGTCGTCGTCATCATCAGCATCATCATCATTATCATCATCGTTATCATCATCTTCTTCATCATCATAATCATCGCAACCACCATCCTCCTCCTCCTCCTCACATCCACCATCATCATCATCATCACCATCATTTTCATCTTTCTCCTACTCTGTCTCCTTCTCCGTCACTGCCTCTACTTCCTCTTCTTTCTGCATTCGTTCTGCTGCTTCTTATCTGGCCAGCAAAACATTCGTCTGACAAAGCAAGCTGCATGTGGACACAAAATTCACGGGCACAATTACACATGTAATAAACTAGAGACTTAAACGAACTCGCGGAAAGCGAGCAGACTCTTTATCATCCCAACTCCCCAACCACCCCAGCTGTCTCTCTCTCTCTCTCTCTCTCTCTCTCTCTCTCTCTCTCTCTCTCTCTCTTAAATCCAACTGCACACACACACACACACACACACACACACACACACACACACACACACACACACACACACACACACACACATCACTCTCTATGTATGTCATTAGGG
>CM065740.1:24141608-24154108 GCA_033310375.1 Conus canariensis
TCCTTCCAAGGACACAACGCCGATCCCACGGATCGAACACGGGACATACCATCATAAATCGATCAATATTTCAATCCAATTCACGTAATCCCTTTTATGAAGATTTTTTTTTGTCCATAGTGGATAAACACTTTTCCATTCACATACAAAGTAAAATGATAATGGGTATCTTTAGCTTGAATTTTCCACACAAAAAAACAAAAACAAAAATGAGGACAAAGAAACCAATCATTCAAATCAACATAAGTATAATAATTCTTCATTCACTCCACTGACACACAGACAAACAAAAACGTACGAGACGAGCGGTGCCAGAAGGTAGGGGCTGCGAGAGGAAGGACTCCTTACTCCCCAGCTGAAATATCATGTCGTACAAACGCTACCAACGTTCCGTGACTCCACTCGACTTAATGACAGAGGGCTAACACACAACACCACCAATACCCGCAGCAGCAAAAAGGGAGACAAGTACGACCAATCAACCATAAAAAGAAAGAAAAAAAACCCGAGTTGTCTCCATTCGAAAACTGTCCAAAATGGCGAGTCTAATCTCCGGCTACCCTGCTCTTTATTATAAGCAAAGCGCGAAGCTACCAGCCCAATGTAGCTGATAAAATATTGCACATTGATCATTTGAAAGCTTGATGCCAACAAATAAATTATTTTGCCAACAAACTGCTCACACGTAGAAGTTCAAGACACATGAGTGGCTTCACCAATCAGTAACCATGGAGTATTCTGGAATGTTCGAGAGTTATGACTTTGCATGACCAATTAAAATGCAAGGAACATTCCTTAGGGATCGCTAGGGACGTTCAAAAGACAATTTCTGGAAGCTTCTGGTGTCTTCTGCCTTATTCTGGTACTTTGTAGAGACCTCTGGAATCATTACGCAATTTGTGTATACGTTACTTGGCGGAGGAACGACGCGTTAAATTTAACATGTACAAAGCAAAACCCAAGATAGGTAGCTCGGAACTGACCAACGATAACCATAAGTGATATATAAGTTTGTTTATGACATTAGCCCCCTCTCCCTCCGTCATCTTGCACAAAATAAGGTCGCATTTCATTCTAAAAATGGCTATTGCGACAGAGTCCACTGAAATGATCACATGATTTACTCCACCATGTGGCTCTCACAATTAGCACCAGCATTGTCACCTCTCGTGATGATCACCACGTGGCTGTCACAGTTAGCACCAGCATTGTCACTTTTCGTGATGGTCACCACGTGGCTGTCACAGTTAACACCAGCATTGTCACTTCCCGTGATGGTCACCACGTGATTGTCACAGTTAACACCAGCATTGTCACTTCCCGTTATGGTCACCACGTGGCTGTCACAGTTAACACCAGCATTGCCACTTCCCGTGATGGTCACCACGTGGCTGTCACAGTTAACACCAGCATTGTCACTTCTCGTGATGGTCACCACGTGGCTGTCACAGTTAACACCAGCATTGTCACTTCCCGTGATGGTCACCACGTGGCTCTCAGAGTTAACACCAGCATTGTCACTTCTCGTAATGGTCACCACGTGGCTGTCACAGTTAACACCAGCATTGTCACTTCTCGTGATGGTCACCACGTGGCTGTCACAGTTAACACCAGCATTGTCACTTTTCGTGATGGTCACCACGTGGCTGTCGCAGTTAACACCAGCAGTGTCACTTTTCGTGATGGTCACCACGTGGCTCTCACAGTTCCCACCAGCATGCTCACTTCCCGTGATGGTCACCACGTGGCTCTCACAGTTAGCACCAGCATGCTCACTTCCCGTGATGGTCACCACGTGGCTCTCACAGTTAGCACCAGCATGCTCACTTCCCGTGACGGACTCAGTTTTCATCTCACGCTTTTGCGAATACATCGCCCATTGCATCACTGTCGTTAATAAACTTTGCTGAGTTCAAATACAGGGGCAGGCAATGGTTTGTCTGCAACACAATTGTCAGACCTTAAGGTTCATAGTGAAAGTTCACACTCCGCACAATAGCAAGGGACTCCCTTTCAATTGTAGAATAGTTCCGCTCCACCAAACACTGTTTCTTGCTGGCATATACAAAAGATTCAGATATTCTTCAACACCTGTCTGAGGCGCATCTACAAAATCCGACGGCAGGACAAGATCCGAAACGAAGATCTGTGGGAGCGTGCGGGACAGGAACCAGTGTCCAAGCAGATACTGCGAAGGAAGTGGGACTGGATCGGACACGCCCTCAGGAAGCCAGCATCCAGCATCACACGCCAAGCCCTGACCTGGACCCGCAGGGAAAGAGGAAGAGAGGCCGGCCTCGCAACAGCTGGAGGCGAGACACTGAGGCAGAGCTGAAGCAACAAGGGACCAACTGGACTGGAATGGCCAGAACAGCCCAGAACAGAGTGCGATGGCGAAGGGTCGTCGATGGCCTATGCTCCACCGGGAGCGATGGGCATAATGATGATGATGAATGAATGATAGCTGGCAGGGAACAGCTTTCCGCCGTGTTCTTGCTTCAGGACTGCTCCAATACCCACATCACCTGTATCTGTCCCCAGGACGTAGGTCTTGGAAGGTGTAGGATCGGGTTGCTGGTCATATTCTTGATGGTTTGATGCGCCTTTTCTTGTTCGTCTCCCCTCTCCACTTTGTGCTGTCTTTCCTCCTTAAGGTGGCTGACGAGAGGTGCACATATTGCAGAAAAGTTCAGAGGGAACACTCTGTAGCATTCAGCAAGTCCATGAACGACTGGATTTGTTTCTGGGAGATATTACTTGCCGCCTCCTTTACATCGTCTTCTTGAAGCACTTTCTGGCCATCCTGAGATATATCGTCATCAAAACCAACCTCGCCGATGCCTAGCACATTGCTTGGTCTCACTATTCTAATCAGACGCCTGACCAACTCCAGCAGAATGTCGGTATGTTTTTCCAGGTGTGTGTATGTATCACAATATTGTCCCAGACATCCACCACGTTCTTCAATGTCCTTCAGCATCTGTCTTATGCCTCGTTTTAAAGCAGCTCCAGTGTTCACCATAGCAAAGGGTATCGTCAGGAATTCATAGTTTCATCTGGGGTCACCAAAGCCGACTCAGGAATGCCACCTTCCAGAAAAAAGTGCTTGCCAATACCCTCGGCAGAGGTCAATACTTGGGAAGTATTTGTCTACAGTAGGGGAAGTGTTCTTCAGTTGTAGGCATAGGCTCTCGGCCAAAGATTATTTGTTTGCTTGTTTGCTTGTTTTTAACTTTCAGCAGTCCACACAAATGCGATTTGCACCGTTTCTCTTCTTTACTGTCACAACAGGGGAGGCATATGGTGAGTTGTTTGACTCCCAAATCACTCCCGTACTCAACGTAGCATCGATGTTCTCCTTCAAAGACTCCAAGCCACACACCGAATTACACAGAGTTTCGACTTGACCCAAACCGAACGAGGTGAGCTTAACATGGTGCTCAGCTAACCCTGTAGTGACCGGATGTCTGTAAAACTGCCAGGAAACATGTTTATAACACCCCAGATTTCTGCTTCGTGTCGAACACGTTTTATGCCCATGTTGACGTCTTCCTTAGACTAGACTGAGCAGGATTTCGCCAAGTTCATCATCGTTGACACTGTCTTCAGTTTCACATGGTTCTCTTTGCTATGAATGATCTTCTCCTCACTGGTCACTGCTGCAGTGTGGCTCAGTTGATTTCATATCATCCTTGAAGAGTGGCCGTCCAATCTGCAGTATCTGTTAGCTGACATGACTTTTTCAAGTCTACTTCATGGGCCATCCTGTTTCGCTCTTTTCTGTTTCGTTCTCTCTATTGCTCATTCTTGCCCCCCCCCCCCCCCCCCTTTTTTTTTTTGTTTTGTTTTATTTTTTGCTCTCCATATGTGACAACAGAGAAGGAAAAAACAGAGCCTACCCATTGTTTATTGTAAACTTTTTTTATATATATTCCCCTTCAGAATACTTCATGAAGAAGGATGGCAAGATTGGCCACAGTTCAACTCTCTTTCATCAGTTCAACTCTCTTTCATCAGTTCAACCCTCTTTCATCTCTTTCATCAGTTCAGCTCTCTTTCATCAGTTCAGCTCTCTTTCATCAGTTCAGCTCTCTTTCATCAGTTCAACTCTCTTTCATCAGTTAAACTCTCTTTCATCAGTTCAGCTCTCTTTCATCAGTTCAACTCTCTTCATCAGTTCAGCTCTCTTTCGTCAGTTCAACTCTCTTTCATCAGTTCAACTCTCTTTCATCAGTTCAGCTCTCTTTCATCAGTTCAACCCTTTTTCATCAGTTCAACTCTCTTTCATCAGTTCAGCTCTCTTTCATCAGTTCAACCCTCTTTCATCAGTTCAGCTCTCTTTCATCAGTTCAACTCTCTTTCATCAGTTCAACCCTCTTTCATCAGTTCAACTCTCTTTCATCAGTTCAGCTCTCTTTGATCAGTTCAACTCTCTTTCATCTCTTTCATCAGTTCAACCCTCTTTCATCAGTTCAGCTCTCTTTCATCAGTTCAGCTCTCTTTCATCAGTTCAACTCTCTTTCATCTCTTTCATCAGTTCAACTCTCTTTCATCAGTTCAACTCTCTTTCATCAGTTCAGCTCTCTTTCATCAGTTCAACTCTCTTTCATCTCTTTCATCAGTTCAACTCTCTTTCATCAGTTCAACTCTCTTTCATCAGTTCAGCTCTCTTTCATCAGTTCAAGTCTCTTTCATCAGTTCAACTCACTTTCATCTCTTTCATCAGTTCAACTCTCTTTATCAGTTCAATCTCTTTCATCAGTTCAGCTCTCTTTCATCAGTTCAACTCTCTTTCATCAGTTCAACTCTCTTTCATCAGTTCAGCTCTCTTTCATCAGTTCAACCCTCTTTCATCAGTTCAGCTCTCTTTCATCAGTTCAACTCTCTTTCATCAGTTCAGCTCTCTTTCATCAGTTCAAGTCTCTTTCATCAGTTCAACTCTCTTTCATCTATTTGAAGGATGCCAATAGTGAAACCATGATGGTGTACGTTAGAGTGCGGGAAACACTCAGTTGCATTTGTCTGACATTCTTTCTTAGTTTATATTTTTTTTCCATGCCATCATTTTCTTTTCTACAAGGCAAGATGTGATGAAGGTATGAGGGACGAAGAACACACAAGACAAGAAGGACGGGAAATCTATGGAATCCGCACGACCTTCTTTTGCACCCAGTGCCAGATACCAGACCCTTCGCCAAGAGCGGTCATGAGTGGAATTAATGGCTGTCACGCTGCTGCTTCAAGCCATCTCCACACACAGGTCGCCACGTGGCCTGATGTGATTGGCTGGTCTCGCCCACTGAGGAAAAAAAATAAGTTGCAGTCAATATGAGAAGTGGGGTTCGGCTAGAAAGTCATCCGAATGGTTGAAGCAGAGCGTGGAAGTAGGGGGCCGGGGAAGGAGTGTGGAGTGTGGAATGGGGGTGGGGTTTTAAAAGTCACGGAGTTGGCAAAGGAGTAGTTAGAAGATAAAGTAAAGCACACACACCACACACACACACACGACGCGCGCGCGCGCGCGCGCGCGCGCGCGCGCGAGCGCACAACACAAACATCCCCTACATCCATAACACGAACAAACACATGTCCAAAAAGAAAATCTAAGTGGATGGAAGATAGGGAGGGTAAAAAAAAAAAGGAGTGGTGAATAGCGAAGCAATGGTGTGAGAGACTAGTCTGTTGATGGATAGAAAGAGGAAACATAACAAACATATAAACAATGAAAAGAAAGCACTGCGTAGGTGAGAGACTAGTCTGTTGATGGATAGACAGAGGAAACACAACAAACAATCAATGAAAAAGAAAGCACCACGTAGGTCCACATAGGTCCACAGGCATGAACATGAGAGATGACGACATCGTTTTGAGAGGCAGCTGTTAGAAAGATGTCTGCAAAGAAAGCACAATGATGCGAGACCATGAACAGATAGGGAAGGAGAAGAAAAGAGAATGGCTACTGGACAGCAGATGGACTGATGAAGCAGAGGGCGGAGGTGGAGCAGGAGGGGATGGGAGAGGAACGTGCCGATCAGCGTGAGCAGTCAGACAACTTGTCAGGGAGAGTGGAGTCAGCCAGTTGTCGACAGATCTGTCACTGCTGCTGTTGTCATGTAACGAACCGGCTGATTGGTTGTTGATCCACTTCCTGCAGACGCGCTAACCAACCAGAGTGTTCTGTCTTGGTTTTCATTGGGATTTGTTTATGCCTTTGTTCATTCGTTTAAAGAAGGTCACTATTTTGAAGAAGAAGAAGAAGAAGAAAGTGAATTAATCAGTAAATTAATTGATTAACTAGTTACTTGATTGCTCGATTGGCTGATTCGCTGATTAATTGACTGATTGGTAAATTAATAGATAAATTGATGGATGGATGGATAGATGAATGGATGGATGGAGTGAGTGATTGACTGATGAACTGATTCATGACCCTCAAGTCATGATTTGAAGCTAGATTAGGTATCCATATGAGTAATTATTGATCATGATATCTTAGTTAAGTCATCATATCCATTTGACCTCTCTCACCCATTCCCACCCACCTCTCCCCCCACCTCACACACACACACACACACACACACACACACACACACACACACACACACACACACACACACACACACACACTGTTTGTGATTGTGTGTGCCTGGAGAATGGAAAAACTGCCATAGGACAGGTTGTGTACAAGGGCATGAAATGGCAAGGACGGGGAGGGGGGTGGGGGGTGGGGGTCGAGAGTGAGAAGGCAGGAGCACGGGATCTAGAAGCAATACACTGAGCTGGCACAATACACATTTTTGTTGTTTGTTTTCTAGTAGAAGGATTCGTTTATTCTCTCGCTTTGTGGTCCCCCCCCCCCCCCTCCCTCTTTCCATTTGTCAAAGTCAAAGGTGATTCTGCTGTCGTTCATTCTATATTTAGAACTAATCAGTGGAAGAAAGCATTAGTTTTTTACCCCCCAAAGTTTTTTGTTGTTGTTGTTCTCCGCATTTATTTATTCATGTATTTATTCTTTATCTATTTACTTATTCGTCGATCTATCTAATCATTTATCCATTTATTCATTTATCTATCTATTCATTTACTTTACTTTTTTTTTTCTTTGTGTTTATTTCTTTTTCATTGATCTTATTCTCTTTTTTCCCAGATGGACTGAGAGACAGAAAGCCGACAGACAAGCCGACACAAGAAGATCGAAGATCTATCCAGACAAAGTATTGGCGTCGAGCCCATTTTCTGTGGATACAAGGTTTATTTCCCCTGTTACCGCCACAGTCACATCAAGGGCGAGTCTCTCTGTCTCTTTCCTGTATATCTGTCTGTCTGTCTGTGGATCTATCGTCTGTCTGTCATGTCTCTGTCTCGTGTCTCTGTCTCTGTCTCTGCTCTCTCTCTCTCTCTCTCTCTCTCTCTCTCTCTCTCTCTGTGTGTGCGTGCACGTGAATACGTATGTGTGTGTGTGTTACCGCCCCAGATACACGAAAACATCCGTCTGACGGCTAATGCCAAGCTAAAATGGATATAGATTAAGCAACGTATTTGTTGTTCTTGTTGTTGTTGTTTCGTTTTGTTTAAGGATGGAGGTATGATTCAAAGTACTGTGATGAATTCTGTAGCTATGACTAGTACACCCATAGACGCAGAATAATGTAATCTTTGACAGAATGTAGATCCCTAAGCACAGACACTAATCGTCTTGTCACCGGAATGGCCAGAAACCCATGGCAATGCCAGCACCTGGCATCACTGATATGCGAAAATAGAAGAGTGCCGTATGTATTGTGTAATTAATCTGATCCTTATCGACTGTTTAAGAATGTTAGTGCAAATTCTGAATTAGTTTTAAAAAATGTTTTTAAAGGAACAGCAAGTATGCCAAGACGTATTATGATCTCCAACCCGCTCGGTGGAGAAGATCGAGCAACAAGTAGTTAGATGAAATCTTTCTTAACATCTGTGACATCCGTTATGAAAGTAAGATCAAATCCATGTTATGTGTTAGTCAACTTTGCAACTCCGGTGCTAATATGAGACGGTTATCTTTCGTGCTTACAGGAAAAATGCAGTGAGTCAGGAAGGATGCAGAGGACATGGAATATGCCTTGGTGCCATGTTTGGTGTGGTGGGTTTATGGGCTGGGAATCCGTGGGTTCGATTCCCGTCAGAGTCAATTATTCGTTTGTTGTTGTTGTTGTTGTTGCTGTTTTGTTGTTGTTGTTGTTGCTGCTGCTGCTGCTGTTGCTGCTGTTTCTGCTGCTGCAGCTGCTGCTGCTGTTGCTGCTGCTGCTGCTGTTGTTGTTGTTTTTGTTGTTAAGCACAGTTGAGTATGATATGAGCTTAGAAGGGAAGATTTGAACCACACGGTGGATACAAGGTTTGTGTGTGTGTGTGGAGAACTTTCATCCACCTGATTCATATGTCTCTGTGAATGTTGCTGAAGTGTCCTCAGCAGTACTACAAGTCTCTCTCTGTCTCTCGGGCTTGTTTATCTCCATAGTGTACCATAAAAGAAAGCGTATAGTGCAGCCACGCCCTCTCTAGTCAACATTAAACTTTATTGCATCATGTTTGTAATCTTCTCATCCTCATTTATTATTGTCATCGTAAGAGAGAGAGAGAGAGAGAGAGAGAGAGAGGAGAGAGAGAGAGAGAGAGAGAGAGAGAGAGAGAGAGAGAGATTTAATCTATGTTTTGAATTATACTGGAGTCAGCAACTTTCGATTTTTTTGCTCTCCGTTTAACTTTATCAAATGTCACTATAAATGTCAATGGAACCTTATCTTCAAGTAGTGACCCTTAATTAGTTTCAATCATGTGTGCGTGCGTGCGTGCGTGAGTGCGTGCGTGTGTGTGTGTGTGTGTGTGTGTGTGTGTGTGTGTGTGTGTCGCGCGCGCGCGCGCGTGCGCGCACGCTGATACACTGTAAAGAGTAGATAGAGATAGGGTGCAGGGGGAGGGGGGGGATGAAGATGATGAGGGAGAAGATGCAAGAGGATGATGAGGGCAGATGGGAGGAAGAGGAGGGGAGCGAGACGGGGAGGGGGTAAACGATGGCCTTTGACAGGCAAACTCCTTATCAGTAGAGGGTCGTTGGCCACTTGTGGACAGGTCTGTCGCTGTCACTACTGACCTGTAGCGAAGATCCCGATTGGCTGTCTGTGATGGCTTGCTCTGGGCCAGTCAGAAAATAGTGTTATGGGTTCGCCTTGTTCGTTCATAGTGCGTTCGTTCGTTCGTTCGTTCGTTTGTTTATTGATTGATGTATAGATTTTTTTTGTTTAATGCATTCAACTGTATTTACCATACCCCTGTGCCATTTTTTTTCCTTCTGTAATCTGTTATGTCTGTCTGCCTGTTTCCATTGTTTTTACATTTTGTTCCTTACCCCCCCCCCCCTTTTTTTTTTTTTCTTCCTACTTTCTGTTTTTCTCTGTATATTTACTTTTGTCTGCACCCCTTCCCCCCTCCCCATTTTTTCTTTTGTTCTTGCTTTTCGTCTTTCCTGTATTCAGTACGTCTCCCCATTTATCCTTCTAAACAGTTTGTGCGTTAACAACGATTCAGCTGACACGCACAGGTGTCTGTGTCACAACAATAAAGCAGTTCAAGGGAAACAACCTCCATGTTTGAGCAACTTGAAGAACAAATACAGTTCGTTCCTTTCTGTTACATTTGGTTAGTCAACCCTGTAATAAGTCGGATATATGATACCTTACTTAGTCGGTTGGCATATCAGCCAGTGGGTCAATTAGTTACTTACCAAGATGTTTGATTAGTTCATCCGTTTGTTTATTTTTTCGTTCACAGTGCAGTTACCAAGTTCATTTGCAGTCAGACAGTAGTTACATGGTGACTAAGATTGAGTTTAGTTTGACAATGAGTTTGTCGGCTATTCATTCTGTTAATTAGTTAGCTGGTCTGTAAGGTAGGTTTAGCACATATAGATCACTCTGTCTCAGTTTAAGTTCCATTACAAGATCGTCGTTTTACGAGCAGGCCTATCCACATGCGCTACACTTTATCCACTAAGGATCTCTGTATATGGTCAGGTACAGGCAGCAACTGCGGTAATATGAAACCTATAATAAGGGCCTACGAGCTCCAATGCCTCCCAGAAATATTTCTGAACACACACACACACACACACACACACACACACACACACACACACACACACAACACACACACACACACACACACACACACACACACACACACACACACACGCACGCGCGGGCGCGCGCGCGCACACACACACACGCACACACACACGCACACACACACACACACACACACACACGCACAACACACACACACACACACACACACACACACACACACACACACACACGCACGGGCGCACACACACACACACACACACACACACACACACACACACACACACACACACACACACACAGAGGCTCGTGCGCGCTTATCTTATAAATTTACTGTGTTTGAATTACAGTCTGAAGATTGCTGTGAAATTTGGAAATAATGGAAACAGGTCAAGGCTCAACAGATGCATCCCTGTGGCATTGTGTGCGTGCGTGCGTGTGTGGTGTGTGTGTGTGTGTGTGTGTGTGTGTGTGTGTGTGTGTACATTTTACTCATTTATACATAAAAGAACGATTTTTCACCCACTGTTATGAAGTGCAGCCAACGCACTTGTTTCCTTTCTTTTTTTGTTGTTGTTGTGGTTGTGGGTTTTTTTGTGTTTTTGTCTTTTTTTTATAATGTCGCTTTGGTCTGGTTTGCTTTAATTTTGCTCGCCCCAAGGGCAAAGAACTGAGTTTAGCCTTGCACACTCCCATGACCCCTATCTCCCTGTCACGTACCTCTCTCCCCCCCCCCCCCCAGCACTCAAACCTTCATTCCCACTGCTTCTGTCCTCTGTCCTCAGACCACACAGACGGATACCTTTCAACGCTGGCGGGTCTAGTCATCGTCTAGTCATTGCTGTGCTGGCGTTTAAAATAGCCTCGGGCGTCCCGGAAGTAAGCTAGTTTTAACTGATCAGTAACCAGCTCTTGAGCAGAATCTCGAACGCGTGTGTCTGCTTCCTCTGCCTTGTTTGGGGTTGACAGATCAACTTCTGCGTGGTTGTGAATCAGTTCTCTGGAAGGTGAGTAAACTGAGGAAGTGATTTTTCTCGGCATTCTTAAGTTGCAAACCGGAGTGACTGAGGGTGGTAAATGAAACAAAATTTAGAAAGAGAGGCTCGAGGGGGTTAGTTACCGCCAAGGACACAGACAAATGGCCGCCAGACGGCGGCCATTTTGATCTTGTGGCGAACATGAGAAGATACGTAGTTTCTCGTTCTTCGTTTTCACTGTCCTAAATGTGATTTGTTTTCGCCTGAAGAAGACCCAAGAGGTTGAAATGCATTGAACCCCCTCTCTGTCTAAACTTTGCATTTTTTAAGATATATTTTTAAGGTGTGTGTGTGTGTGTGTGTGCGTGTGTGTGTGTGTGTGTGCTTGCGTGCGTGCGTGCGTGCGTGCGTGGGTGGGTATGCTTGTGTGTGTATGTGTGTGTGTTTGTGTGTGCCTCTCTCTCTCCTCTCTCTCTCTCTCTCTCTCTCTCTCTCTCTCTCTCTCTGTGAACATGTGAGCGCGCGCGCGGGCGTGTGTGTATGTGTGTATGCGTGTGTGTGTTTGTGTGCGTGTGTGTGTGCGCGCGCAGGCGTGTGTCTATATGTGTATGTGTGTGTGTGTGCATGCTACGTGAATGTGTGTGTGTGCGTGCGTGCATGCATGCATGATGAGTGCGTGCGTGCGTGTGTGTGTGTGTGTGTGTGTGTGTGTGTGTGTGTGCGCGCGCGCGCGCGCACTTATGTGTGTGGTCTCAAACATTTTTTTTTTTCATACTGAAGAGCTGTACATCATGCTATTAGAGACTACAAATGCGCTTTCAATGTTGCACTAGGGGGGATTATTTGGGTGCATACACACACGGATATGCGCTTGAGTGCACACACATAGAAGGGGAATAGGCCGGTTTTCGAGGCAAGCTGTACGCTATCTTTACTACATCTCTCTCTCTCTCTCTCTCTCTCTCTCTCTTTTTTTTTTTTTTCTTGTTCCTCCCTCTCTCCTTCGCGCACGCCCGTATCATCCTTGCATATTATTTTCGTTTTTCGTTTCAAGGATTGTTCCAGGAAGACGTACGGGCCTTTCTTTCTTCCTTTTTTTTTTTTTTAGCTTTGAATCTTGTTGTTACGTACGGTGTGAAAGTGTCACAACACCAAGCGGTGGTGGAGGGAAGCGTTTCGGACCACTTCGTTTCTGACTTTTCCTGCTCCTTTGTGGCATATCGAATCAACTTGGAGTTTGTTGTGAATCAGTCTTACAGAAGGTGAGAGACATCAACAATGATTTCTTTTATGTTTCCAGTGGAAGGTGGGAGCAGGGGTGAGTGTGTGTGTGTGTGTGTGTGTGTGTGTGTGTGTGTGTGTATCGGTAAAAGTTAGTTCGCTGTTAATTCAGACGAGCACAGTTCGA
>CM065740.1:24159108-24161608 GCA_033310375.1 Conus canariensis
ACTACCCTACCAGTGCTAAATGATGATGGTACTACACGTGTTTAACAATGATTTACACTGTAAGTGTTCATTATTGACTGTATAGAAGTATTCAGAATCAACCAGACTAGCAATGTTCGGTGTTGGTTAGACTGTCAGCGCTCAAAATTGATCTGACTAGCTTGTTCCATATCAACCAGAGAAGCACCTTGATTACAGAATAGTTTAGTGCTCAGTGTGGACTAGATAAGCAGCGCTCGATATTGATAAGAGAAACAGTTCTCAATATTGACAAAGCTAGAAGTGTTCAATATTGATCAGACGTGTAGTGTGCATGCAATATTGACCAGGTCAGTAGTGTTCGATGCTGATCCAGCCAGCAATGCTCAGTGTTGATTAGATCAGTGGAGTCTGGTATTAAGTGGACGAACAACGTGCAATATTAACTAGACGAACCATGTTCAACGTTAATTAGATGAATTCCATGAAGCATTGAAAAAGGCAAGAAAAGGGAGTGGATAGGTAAGTGAGTAAAGAGTAGATTACTAAAGCAAAGGGACTAAATGAATGGAGGGTTAGGGATGATGGCTGTGACATATACTGCTCAAAACAATTTAAGAGCCACCTGTATTTTTCATATGGTACAGATAACGCATCGTAGTGTATAGAATTCAAAACTTTTGTCCAAATTTTGCACTGAAAGTGTGATAACTGCTTCAATGCAAAACTGGTTTTGGCATGTGTTCAGTTGAATCTGAGTCTAAGGGGTTGAACGAGTTCACAAAAGAAACACCGAAATCACGAAAACGTGGTCGCGGTTTGCGAGTGCATAGCTGAGGCAGCAGAGTTGGGCTGACTGCAAACCGCATTGGACGTGCAAGTCGTGCCTTTACTGAACACATGGCAACCAGTTTTGCTGACCAGTGGGTATAGAACAGCACTTTTGGGGGTGTTTTTAACCATGCCACCAAGACGGAGATTAAATGACACTGACCGGGGAAGGGCTGTTGCTTGGTTTCAAGAAGGTGTAGGCGTCAGAGAAGTTGGTCGTCGCCTTCAAGTGCATCATGCTGTCATCCAAAGACTTCGTGACCACTTCAACGCCAACGGTTGTACTGCTGAACGAAGACGGTCTGGCCAGCCTAGGTCCACCACCAGACAGCAGGACAGACTGCTGGTTCTGACGGCGCTGAGACAAAGAACTGCCACTGCCAACAACCTCAGGCGACAACTGCATGCTGCAGCGAACGTCAACATTTCCGACCAAACTGTTCGGAACCGCCTGAGAGAAGTTAACCTCCCAGCAAGACGGCCAGCTCCCCTGATCACCATAGGGTGCGACTGATCTGGTGCCGAGCTCATGTGGCCTGGACGAGGCAGCATTGGGCCCGGGTGATGTTTTCTGACGAGTCGCATTTTGCTCGGCTCTTCCACGATGGTCGCATACGTGTCTGGAGGCAGACGGGGGAACCCTACCAAGAAGCCAATGTAATCGAACGGGACCGGTATGGCAGGGGGTCTATCATGGTGTGGGGTGGCATAGGAAGGAACTTCAGAACCCCCTGTACCGAGCTGAAGGCAACCTAACTGGTGTGGGGTACAGGGACAACATTCTTCAGCCTCTGGTCCTGCCTGCCCTGCTAGCCCTGGACCCTGACCCATCCTCCAGGACGACAACGCCTGTCCCCATTGTGCCAGGGTGGTAAACGTCTTCTTGGAGGAGCAGCAGGTCAACCGCCTCGACTGGCCAGCGTCCTCTCCCGACCTTAACCCGATCAAGCACGCTTGGGACGTCCAGGGGCGCCTGCTTCACGAGAACCACCCTCCAGCAGTGATCTGGGCCAACTCTTCGACTTCTTGCAGCAGGAGTGGAACAACATCCCCCAGCTGACTCTCAGGAGGCTTGTCGACTCTATGAGACAGAGATGGCAAGCTTGTATCCGCGCTAATGGCGGCCATACTGGGTATTGACATTGATTGTCATTTGATTTGACTGTTCTGATTTCTGAAATGAAGATGTTCATCAATTAAGCCCATGAAGTTGTTTTTGAGCAGCTGTTATTCGTTTATTTCTGATGTCATTGTATCATTCCATAGATTAATTTTCAATTAAATTGTTTGAAGAAGTTATTTTGTTTTTTGGTTGAATTGTGTGTGAATGTTTTTTACTGGCTCTCAAATTGTTTTGAACAGTATATATAGACGTGGAGAGTTCTGTGGGCCGATATTGTGTGTGTGTTTGTACGGAAGGGGGGGGGGGGTGGAGGGGGATTAAATACAATATATTTTTAGAAGTTAATGCAAAGTGGGCAGATGTTCCCTTGTCTGGCATTGAGATGGAATAACTGCATGGTGCACTGAAAGTTGACAATCTGTGTGACCGCCAGAACATCAAGACTTTTAACGTTATTGATGTTCCAATGTGGATGGTTGAAGTGAAGAGCGACTGGTTTTGGGTCGATGATGGCGGACGTCGACCAAGTGTTTAGATGAGCATCTGAAGTGTGTGGAATGTTTCACC
>CM065740.1:24164108-24176608 GCA_033310375.1 Conus canariensis
CATGCGGCGGTCAAGGAAACAAAAGGTACACGGCTAGGACGTGGAAAATCATGGCTGGGACAGGCAGAAGACAGTATACAGCCTGTGTGCCAGTTAGCAGTAGCACAGGTAGAGGAATTCAGAGTATGGAATGGTGTATTTTGCAGTTGGATGGCAGGAAGACTGTCGTCCTAGTTTAAAGACTTATTGGTGGGTTTAAAGAAGACTTAGATTTTGATCAGTCCATCATCAATTTCGGTGGAATTGTTCACAAATTTGACTGATTGAATTTACGTGCATTTACTGGGCAGATGGAGGGTCTGAACAAAGTTGTGGAAGTTGCAGAAGTCTTATCCTGGCATGGATGTGGCTCCAGCCCATCATGGATGTAGCTTTAGTAGAGATCGGGTGTCGAGCCCATGCGGTGTTGTCAGAGTCACAGCATCATGTACACTACTCATCGCAAACTGTGCGGTAAGATCTATGCAGATAAGACATTCCACACATTTGAGACGCAAATCTCTAACACCTGGCTGACGTTCGCCATTATGACCAAACCAGTGGCTCTGCACGACAACCATCCCCAACACATAAATCACGTGAAACTCTCGGTGCTTTGGGAATCAAAGAGTGACAACTTTGAGTGTACTATGCAGGAATCCCATCTTATTGTCAGACTAGAGACTATCCCACCCACTTGGCATCAACATTCAAAAATCGCATGTGCCTGCCCACCCCAGAACACCAGCCTGCAATACTCCCCACATGTATATGCTACAGCTACCTTCCCTTCTCTCCTCCCTTCGCTATATCTATTAAATTTTGTTTCATCGATCCATTCTTTATTTACTGATCTACCCATACCTTTTCTAAATCAGCCTTTTTTCATTAATTGCATATACTCCCTCTTGTACATCTCTCTCTCTCTCCCTCCCTCCCGCCCTCCCTGACCCCCCTCCTCTCTCTCTCTCTCTCTCTCTCTCTCTCTCTCTCTCTCTCTCTCCTTTCTCCCTCCCCTGTCCCAGTAGGGTTGTTGGCATTTTGATCATTGATCATTTCTATTCCATCCACCTACCATTAAAATTATCAGCTCACTATTAAAATAATCAGTAGTAGACGTCGTCGTCGTCGTCGTCGTCGTCGTAGTATAGTAGTAGTAGTAGCAGCATCAGTAGTGGAAGCAGCAGTAGCAGTGGTAGCGGTAACAGTAGTAATAGCAGTTTAAACCTTATTATCATTGTTGTTATTATTATCATATCATTGGTTCTATCATTATTAGCAACAGTAGCAATACTACCAACATTATTGTCATCATCGTTATCATCGTTATCATCAGCATCATCAGCATCGTCATCATCATCATTATTACTATTGTTACTACGACCACATTTACTGTAACTATCCTGTAATTGTATTTCCTCTTTTTATGTTAGTATTGTTTATTATTATTACTACAAAGGTATCACTATTATCATTAGTATTAGAATTATTGTCATATGGTTATACTACCATCAGTAGTAGTAATAGTAACAGCTACAGCAGCAGCAGCAGCAGCAGCAGTAGTAGTAGTAGTAGTAGCAGTAGCAGTAGCAGTTGTAGTAGTAGTAGTAGTAGTAGTAGTAGCAGTAGCAGTTGTAGTAGTAGTAGAAGGAGGAGAAGGAGGAGGAGGAGTAGCAGTGGTAGTAGGAATAGCTGTAATAGTAGTTGTAGCAGTAATTGTTGTAGTAGCGGTGGTGGTGGTTGTCGTGTTGGTAGCGGTGGTGAAAGTAGTAATAATTTCTTCATTCTGTCTTTATTTTCATCATAATGATATTTAATCCATGTTGTCTCCCCTTAAAATCGTTTCCATTCTTAGCCTTTCTGCATCCAGTACGAAGAGATGAATGACTGTCTGTTCGTCCTTGGCTTTTATTGTCATAAATGTTGTTGGCCTTGCCTCAAGAAGGCCAAACAGGTCGAGTTGAGTTGTGTTTGTTTTGTGATTCGTTACTTCCTTCATTTAATGGTCTAATAATTCTGTCTTTGCTGCTGTTCTAATTTTCACTTGCAGTCACCCTACCTTGATACCAGTTATTGACTAGATGAGCTGTGTCCACTGTTAACTGGATGAAGTTAGTTCAATATCAATCAGGCAAGCAGTGCTCAATGGTAATCGAATTGTGTTCAGTACTGACTACGCGAACAGTAATAAGTATGTACCCATGTTCAATTTTGACTTGATTAATACTGTTTAGTATTATCTAAACGAGAAATGTTCACCCTTAGACAGGCGCGCCGTGTGCAACACTGACGTAGGTAGCAATGTTTATACAAGTGACAAGCGGTTCTCAGATAGGAAGAAACTCTAGACAGAGCTTGAGAAGAGAAACTTCTGAGAAGACTAGATTCCGCTGGAACTCTTTTCAGCTGCTTCTTCCGTTGTTTTCAGGCCTCTGGTTCTCAATCTATCAGAAATCGAGAGCTCTTTCACAAGGGAACAGTCAGACTCCTGCGTTTATTGCAAAGAGTTTGGCTCAGAAACGTCATTGCCGCAAACTGCTGGCTAGAGCGATGTATGTTCTAGGCTTGCAGATGTGAGCTTCTAGCAAAGAGTTTGGCTCAGGAACCTGATTCCCTCAAACGGCTGGCCAGAGCGATATCTGTTCGAGGTTTGCAGATGTGAGCTTCTAGCAAAGAGTTTGGCTCAGGAACCTGATCCCTCAAACGGCTGGCCAGAGCGATATCTGTTCGAGGTTTGCAGATGTGAGCTTCTAGCAAAGAGTTTGGCTCAGGAACCTGATTCCCTCAAACGGCTGGCCAGAGCGATATCTGTTCGAGGTTTGCAGATGTGAGCTTCTAGCAAAGAGTTTGGCCCAGGAACCTGATTCCCTCAAACGGCTGGCCAGAGCGATATCTGTTCGAGGTTTGCAGATGTGAGCTTCTAACAAAGAGTTTGGCTCAGGAACCTGATTCCCTCAAACGGCTGGCCAGAGCGATGTCTTCGCTGTGACCGAAACTTGGTTTCGTGCTGAAGGTGACGAAGCTAAGTGCCGTGACATCGCTCCACCCGGCCACCACACCATCTCCTTTCCCCGTCAGTCCCGCGGCGGCGGCATTGCATTTGTCGTCGCTGATTCACTCTCCCCTTTCCTCTCCACCAAGTGCTCCTTCCCCTTCACCCACACCTCCTTCGAACTGGCACAACTCACCCTCACCTTTCCCCACCAAACTTTCCACCTCCTGTGTCTGTATCGTCCCCTCCAAACCCTAAGAACCGCTTGACTGACTCCACCTTTTTCGATGAACTCCCCGATCTGCTGTCCTACTGCAACTCTCTTCATGGCTCCTACATCATCGCTGGTGACTTCAACATTCATTTTGATCGCCCCTCTGACTCCACCACCTCCAAAGTCATCGACCTCCTGGACTGCTACGGACTGGGTCAGTGTGTCCACGCTCCCACTCACATTCGTGGACACACATTGGATAATATGATCCACAGGGTTGACCAGGCTGTGGTGAGTTCTGTCACTATCGACCACACCCTCCCGTCTGACCATGTCTGCCTCGTAGCTGATCTCCACCTTTTCCGCCCTCCACCTCGCAAAACGTACGTTCAAGCCAGAAACCTCTCCGCAGTCGACATGACTCTTTTCAACGCTGTCCTCCATTCTCACCTGTCTACTTCACCGCCGACCACTCCAGATGACCTCAACTCCCTTCTCCTTCGGCTCCTGGACCAGTACGCTCCTGCCTGTGGCCGTCTTGTCTCCAAGAGGCCACCATCACCTTGGTTCTCCTCCGTTGCGCCTCAGCTGCAAGAAGCCAAGCGTGAAAGACGCAGAGCCGAGAGACAGTGGCTCAAGTCCAGTCTGACAGTTCACAAGCAAATTTTCCAAACTGCCAACAAAATTGTTAACAGCCTTGTTCACGCTACAAAATCTGCCTATTACAATGCCAAAATTCTTGCATGCTCCACATCCAAACAGCTGTATAACATTACTAACACTCTTCTTGGTAAAACTGACTCCTCTCCTCTTCCTTCCAATCTCCCACCTTCTGACCTTCCACAGGCTTTCTCTGACTACTTTGTCAACAAGATCACTAATCTTAGGCTTTCACTGGACTCCCTGACTAATACTCATGCACCATTTCCCGATCCCCCTTTCTCGGGAACTTTCCTCACTTCCTTCCATCCTGTTTCTGAGGTCTTTGTAAAGAAAATCATCATGAAATCTGGCATTAAAACCTGTGAACTTGACCCACTACCAGCTTCTTTCCTCACCCATTGCCTTGACACTCTACTCCCTCATATTACCATCATCATCAACCACTCCCTCTCAACTGGCTTCTTTCCTTCTTCTTTCAAATCTGCAATTGTAAGACCTCTTTTGAAAAAGACTACTCTTGACCCTGACAATTTGAAAAACTACAGACCTGTGTCAAATCTTCCGTTTCTTTCAAAAATTTTAGAGAAAGTTGTTCTTGACCAACTGTTAGACCACCTTCATTCCAACAGCCTTGTCTATCCCCTTCAGTCTGCTTACCGCTCTGGACATAGTACTGAGACTGCTCTTCTCAAAATCTGTAACGACATTCTGACTGCCCTTGACTGTAACAATGTATCACTTTTGACTCTCTTGGACCTATCTGCTGCCTTTGACACTATTGACCACTCTATCCTCATTTCCCGCCTACATCACTCTTTTGGGCTTGATGACACAGTCTTGAGTTGGTTTCATTCCTACATCACTGATCGTCAACAAGTAGTTTCTGTCAACGGCCTTTCTTCTAATCCCTCTTGTCTGACCTACGGCGTGCCACAAGGATCTGTCTTGGGCCCTCTACTCTTCATTCTCTACTCTTATCCTGTCTCTTCTATCGTCCAAGAACACCTACTTCAGCATCATTCCTTCTCTGATGACAATCAGCTGTATGTCTCTGGGCCTCTCTCTGACCTTCCTCTCATGATCCAAAACACCCAGTCTTGTGTAGCCAACCTTAAGGACTGGATGACCCGAAACAAACTAAAACTAAATGAAGATAAGTCTGAACTGATCCTGATCACCCCACCAAAACTTCAAAACCACCCTTCTGTTCCGACTTCCATCAAACTTGTTGATTCACCTATCACTCTCTCTCATTCTGCCCGCAACCTCGGTGTAACTCTTGATCAAACCCTGTCCTTCCAACAGCATGTCAGCAATGTCTGTCGCACTTGCTTTCTTGAACTCCGCCGAATTGCTTCTATTCGCCATCTTCTCTCAGAAAACACAACAAAAGCTCTTGTCTGCGCATTTGTTCTATCCCGCCTGGATTACTGTAACGCTCTTTTGTCTGGCTCTCCCTCTCATCTCATCAACAAACTTCAAAGAGTTCAGAATCATGCTGCCCGTCTCATCTTCCGCACTTCTAAATATAACCATGTTACCCCATTGCTCCGCTCTCTCCACTGGCTCCCTGTTCAGCTAAGAATATCCTACAAGATTGCCTCTCTCTGCTTCAAATCTATCGAGTCTTCCTGTCCTGAGTATCTCACCCACCTGTTACATCTTTACACCCCATCTCGAGCTTTACGTTCCTCATGTGACACTCGTATCTACAGTATCCCCACTGTTCGCACTAAAACCTTTGGTCAACGTTCCTTTGCCTATCAAGCTCCAACTACCTGGAATCAATTGCCTCGCTCTCTCAGATACTCACCCTCACTGCCCACATTCAAGCGCCTTCTCAAAACTCATCTGTTTCCTAGGTAACTTCGTCTTCCCTGTGACCCGACGTTTGCAATGTGTGATGCGAGTGTCTGCTTTGTGTGCGTTCGTGTCTGTGTGAGTGTGTGTTTGCGTGTATGCATGCTTGTGAGTTTGTGTCCTTGCTTTGGATTTTGATGCCTTTTTCTCATGTATGATTGTTATATATTGTGTGATTTGATGTCTGTTGTGATATTGTAAACGCCTAGGGCATTCAATTGATTAGGCGTCATAAATGTTCATAATAATAATAATATCTGTTCGAGGTTTGCAGATGTGAGCTTCTAGCAAAGAGTTTGGCTCAGGAACCTGATTCCCTCAAACGGCTGGCCAGAGCGATATCTGTTCGAGGTTTGCAGGTGTGAGCTTCTAGCAAAGAGTTTGGCTCAGGAACCTGATTCCCTCAAACGGCTGGCCAGAGCGATATCTGTTCGAGGTTTGCAGATGTGAGCTTCTAGCAAAGAGTTTGGCTCAGGAACCTGATTCCCTCAAACGGCTGGCCAGAGCGATATCTGTTCGAGGTTTGCAGATGTGAGCTTCTATATTCTACTTTCATCTGGTACAGGCATTCAATCAGGTTCGGTATCATTTGTTTTTGACGATTCTGAGTGGAATAATTCACCTGGCTTCATGCTGCTCTTTCTGCATATTTCTTGGGTTTATTTAACCGCTCCAGGGATTTACATTATCCGTGGAATCCCAGTTGGTTGAATGGAGTTTTGTTGTGTTTCCCAGGAAGTACTAATCGCATATGCGATCTCTTTATGCAGTTGGTTCTTCACTATGTGTACCTTTCCTTGTCAAGAGCTGCATTGCATGAGCTCAGGACAAATTCCATTGTTTGCGTGCTCTCGAGAGCATGAGGTCTTTGGATAATCTGAGGATGAAGCCGATCGTGAATTGGGCCATACATTCACTGTTCAATATACGAACAGCGTTCAATATTAAACAAACGAGCAGTTTTCTGAAGTGACCGGCAATGTTTAATCTTGACTAGACCTGAAATGTTTACTACTGACTAGACAGAAGTATGAAGTAGTGAGTAGAATGGCAATACTTAATATTGACTACACAGGCAGTCTCCCCAGAGAGTGCAACATTGTTGTGGTTGAGGGGCTTGCGTGTCTCTATGACCCTGAGAGCTATGCTGGCGGGAGATCCGTCTCCTGGTAGGGCCACCCAAGCCAGACAGATCAAAGGGTAGAGACCAGACGAATAGCACTCAGTGGCCCTCCAGGTTGGGGGTTTGAACTGGGCTAACAACCCAAACTAGCCTGTTACAGAAACCGCAACGACAATATCTGAAAACAACATGGTTGAGGAAGGGCCCTCTCTGGTAGAGCCCATGACGCGAGCTGGTGAAAGCCTTCGGGAAGCCAGTGCGCCGACTACTCTTCTGACGACCAAAACCAAGACCAGGATAGGGACCTGGAACATCAAAACCCTGTATGAGACCGGAAAAGTGCTCAAGTGAGCAGAGAGATGCATAGATACAATCTGAAGATACTTGGCCTGTGGGAGACAAGATGGACAGGAACAGGACAGACAAGACTTACGAGCGGAGACATCATCATCTACTCTGGACAGGAAGAAGGCCAGCCACACATGCACGGAGTAGCGCTGATGTTGACACCCGAGGCAAGGCGAGCACTGCTGTCATGGGAATCAGTGTCACCAAGGACCCTCACTGCAAGATTAACTCAAAGGGCAGGAAAGTCACAATCCTACAGTGCTACGCTCCTACAAACACGGCAGATATAGAGGTCAAAGAAGAATTCTATGAGCAATCCAAGCAACCCAGGACAAAACACCAAGGAGAGACTTGAAGATCCTCATGGGAGACCTGAATGCAAAAGTGGAATCAGACAACACAGACAGAGAACTCATCATGGGTAGACACGGTGTTGGCGAGCAGAATGAAAATGGCGACCTCTTCACAGAGTTCTGTACCTTCAACGACCTGGTGATCGGAGGCACTCTATTTCCCCATAAGACCATTCACAAGACCACATGGATTTCCCCAGACGGCAAGACCGGGAACCAGATTGACCACATTACCATCGGCAGAAAGTGGAGGCGGAGCCTGGATGACGTCAGGGCTAGGCGCGGAGCGGACGCAGCATCAGATCACCATCCAGTTGTGGCAGTACTCAAGACCAAACTGAAAGCCTACACTGACCAGGCAGGAAGACCATCGTACAAGTTTAATGTACACGCCTAAAAGAGAAAGAAAAAGCAGAAGAACTCAAGGTAGAGCTTAGGAACAAGTTCAGTGCGCTTTCCCTACTGCCAGAGGAAACAGGAGAAGAGCAATGGCACAGCCTGCGAGAGGTCTGGAAGACAACATGCAAAACAGTCCTAGGGAAGAAGGCAAGGAAACATAAAGAATGGTTAACAACAGAGACATGGACACTGATCACAGACAGAAAACATCTGAAAGACAAGATCAACCAGACACAAGATCAAGAAGAGAAGCAGAAAGAGAAGCAAGAACTACAAGCACGCTACTGGGAGATAAACCGACAAGTGAAAAGAAGTGCAAGAAAAGACAAGAGAAACTTCATCGAGGAGCTGACTGAAGAAGCAGAGACTGGAGCGGGCCAAAGAAACATGAAGAAACTATGCGAGATCACCAGAACACTCTCTGGTAAGACCAGAAATCCCAGTCGCCCCGTCAAGGACAAGAACGGAAATGCCATCTCAGGCAAAGAAAACTAGAGAGCAAGATGGGCTGAGCACTTCAAGGAAATAAACAGACCCGCACCACCAGCCCCGCCTGATATCCCACCACCAACCGAGCTCCTTGATATCAATACCACCCCCCACCCCCAACCAAGACACAGATCACCAAAGCCATCAATTTCCTCAAGTCAGGCAAGGCAGCGGGTCCTGACGGCATACCACCCGAAGTACTAAAGGCAGACATCCAGACTTCGACTGAGATGCTACACCCACTCCTACACAAGATCTGGGAACAGGAGAGAGTGCCAGAAGACTGGAAGAAAGGCCACCTTGTAAAGCTGCCGAAGAAAGGGGACCTGTCATCCTGCAACAACTGGAGAGGAATCATGCTGCTGTCCCTCCCGCGGAAAGTATTGACAAGAATCATCCTAGAGAGATTGAAGACCGCCCTTGACCAGACACTTCGGGAAGAACAGGCAGGCTTCCGCCAAGATAGATCATGTACGGACCATATTCCGACACTGCGGATCATCATCATCGAGCAGTCCCTAGAGTGGCAGACCCCCCTGTACACAGTTTTCGTCGACTTTCAGAAGGCCTTTGACAATGTCGACAAAGACGTCATCTGGAAACTGATGTACCACTACGGCTTTCCACCAAAGTTCGTCCAACAACTATACGAAGATACCATCTGCCAAGTCATCCACGATGGGAAGCTGACGGAACCCTTCTCTGTACAAACCGGCGTCCGTCAGGGTTGTTTACTTTCGCCGACAATCTTCCTGATGGTGATTGACTGGGTCATGAGACAGTCTACAGCAGGCCGGAGGACAGGTATCCAGTGGACCTCCACGAAGCAGCTGGAGGACCTGGACTTCGCGGATGACATCAGCCTTCTCTCCCACAAGCAGCAAGATGCACAAGAGAAGCTATGTCGTGTTGCAGAAGAAGCTGAGAAGACTGGGCGCCAAATCAACACCGGGAAGACAGAGGTCATGAGGGTGAACAACAAACAGCAAGATCCAGTGCGACTTCACCAAGAAGACATCAAGGAAGTTGACAAGTTTGTTTACCTGGGCAATGTAGTCCGTAAAGATGGGGGACAGATGAAGACATCAAATGCTGAATCAACAAAGCAAGACACGCCTTCAACACCCTGTGCCAGATCTGGAAATCAACAGCCCTCTCACTCTGCAACAAGATCCGAATTTTCAACACAAACGTGAAGTCTGTTCTTCTATATGGTTCAGAAACATGGCGGGTAACCAAAACCAACACCAACAAGCTACAGACATTCATCAATAGATGTCTCAGAAACATCCTCAACATCAGGTGGCCGGAAGTCATCTCCAACAAACAACTGTGGGACAGGATGAGACAAGTCCCAATTGAAACTGAGATAAAGAAACGGAAATGGGGATGGATCGGCCACACGCTATGGAAGCCTGTATCCAACGTAACCAGGCAGGCTGTGGATTGGAATCCACAAGGAAAGCGGAAAGTGGGTCGACCAAAACAGACATGGCGCAGGAGTGTCAATGCTGAGGTGAAGGCCGCTGAAATGACGTGGGCCGAGCTAAGGAGGACCTGCCAGAATCGCGTGCGTTGGAGGGGTGTCGTCGCGGCCCTATGTTCCTCAAGGAATCAAGAGGCATAAGTAAGTCAGACAGGCAGTGCCCAATATAAACTTGATTGGCATTGCTCGATATTGATCAGATAAGTAGTCTTCAGTCTTGAGCAGACGAGCAATACTTTATATTGCGCAGACGAGCAGTTTTCAGTGTTGACCAGAATAGCAGTATCCAATACTGACCATACGAGGAGTGTTCAATGCTGACCAAACAAGCAGTGTTCAGTATTGTTCAGACGAATAGTGTTTAGTATTGCCCAGATGAACCAGACGGGCAGATTTCAATTTTGACAGGTGAGCAGTGTTCAGCATTGGCCAGACAGGTTGTGCTCAGCATTGACCAAAACTGCAGTGTTCAATCTGGATCACATGACCTGTGTTCAGTGTTCACCAAGTTTGCAATGTTCAGTCTGGATCAGAGGAGCAGCGTTCAGTATTGACCAGGCCAACAAGGTTTAATGCTGGCTTAAAAATATATCAATTAGAAAACAAAAAACACTCAGGCTGGCAATGGGGAGAGGGCGAGGGCTTGTGAGGGAAAAAGGAGAGGAAGAGGGGACGGGAATGTGTGTGTGTGTGTGTGTGTGTGTGTGTGTGTGTGTGTGTGTGTGTGTGTGTGTGTGTGTGTGTAGGGGAGTGTGGTGTGTGTGTGTGTGTGTGTGTGTGTGTGTGTGTGTGTGTGTGTCGTGTCGTGTCGTGTCGTGTCGTGTCGTGTCGTGTCGTGTCGTGTTGTGTGTGTGTGTGTGTGTGTGTGTGTGTGTGTGTGTGTGTGTGTGTGTGTGTGTGTACGCTCATGTGTTTGTGTCAGTGTGTGGATAGGTAGGTGTGTGCGCGCGCACGCACGTTGTGTGTGTGTGTGTGTGTGTGTGTGTGTGTGTGTGTGTGTGTGTGTGTGTGTGTGCCTGCCTACGTGTGCTTGCGTGCGTGCGTGTGTGTGTGTTTGTGTTGTCTGTGCGTGTATCCGTGTGTGTGTGTGTGTGTGTGTGTGTGTGTGTGTGTTGTGTGTGTTTTTCTGATACACACAGTGCATGTGTGTGTTTGTGTGTGTGTGTGTGTGTGTGTGTGTGTGTGTGTGTGCGCGCGCGCGCGCGCACGTGTGTATGTGAGCTATGGTGGGAACAACTCTAATTGGTGGATTGGATTTCAGAGTCATGTCACAACCTGTTGACGAGTCCTACCGCCAGAAGGTGAAACGAGCCTTGGAAGCCGCCAAATCTCTTAGAGAAGACTTGCTGAAAGAGGCGGATCATGTGGACTGGGTTAACCGTACTGCCAAGAAATGGCAGGCTGCCGGCACCTTGGTGTCTGCAGTTGGAAAGACAGGTACACCATTGGAACTTTTCAACACACACACGCACACACGCGTGCGCGCGCGCTCGCGCCAACAAACATCATAATGGATTATAATAATTGATAATCATACCAATCGATAATTCTTTCCCTCTTACTGCTTCAACACTACCTCCTGATCACCTCTGGCCCCCCCCCCCCTCTCTCTCTCTCTCTCTCTCTACATATATATATATATATATATATATATATATATATGAGTGTGCGAGTGTCTTCTTTTCTTCTTCTTCTTCTCCTTCTCCTTCTTCTCTCTCTGCGATAATTATTATTATTACTATTATTATTATTATTGTCGTTGTTATTGTTATTATTATCATTATTTAATCTTGTTATCTTCATCATCATTATCATTGTTATCATTATTTTAAGCATGTCTGGTGTGTTCTCTTCACCCCTTCCTCTCTTTTCCTTAGTCCCTTTCCGCGCTTTAAGGTTTTTCATTGAAGATGACACTGTGCATTGAGATCGATGAGATTAATGATTGTTCGTTAGTCGTTTGTTTGTGTGTTGTCCTGTCTGGAGAAGACCAATAAGTCGAAACGCGTTGCATCTTTCTTCTAATTTGTTCCTTTCATTCGTTTGGCGGCCAGTGATTCTGGTTTTGCTCTTGTGTTTCAATTTCCGCCTGCAGTCACCCTACTTTAAAAATCTTTCTTTGACTTTTTTTTTGCTTTATCCTACTAACTGCAGCTGTTTGTATATGGGCAATTCAGGATGCACTCAATCTTAACATTAAAAAAAAAAGAAATTTGTGGGATTCTGACCCCCTCTGTCTTACCTTGTTCCCCTACATATTCACCTTGCCGCCCCCCCCCCCCCCCCCCCCACCCCCTCCTCTCAAAAAAAAAAAAGAAATGCTGTGAGCCCATACTTCCCGTCCCTGTCCCTCTTCGCTGAGAGGGGGAATTGGATGTGGAGGGTGGGTTCTCGGGGTTGAATTTCAACAGAAAACATCTTGGGATAAATTGTCATAGTGTCCCATACTCAACCGGCCATCTTTTCACTTCCCCTACCCACACCTCCTTTCTACCCCCTCTCTTCATGTACTACTCTTTAATTCATCTTGAAAATCGGTTGTTTTTCATACCCGTACCTTCAGCCTAACTCCTCGATTCATTCTCCACAATGCT
>CM065740.1:24181608-24194108 GCA_033310375.1 Conus canariensis
ACTAGCAATAAAGAAAAGTTTGTGTGTTTCGTTTGTTTGGTTTTCTCTTCTCATGCTTTTTTTAGGGCAGTTTTCTGTTTGTTTCTTCATTTCTGTATCAAACTAATAATCAGAAATCTCACACATTTTAAGCTTGATTTATTCAGAGTCATCATCATCTATGAATGTCTAGAATGTGACTTGCTTTTTGCTTGGGTGTACGCAAATCACAAGCTTATCTGATCAAGAACAGAAGTTTAAACAAGAAAACTGTCATGCTGATTTCAGTATGGACACTATGGTTTTGTGCATTGTGTTACGTCTCTGGTTTGTAACATCTGAAGACGACATACTTTTTTTTTCTTTTCTGCTTGCATTGTGTATTAAATATACGTAACTTTGCATTTGTGTTTGCTTATGCTATATTGGCTTGTTTTCAGAGACACTTTGCTGTGTTTCATTCTTGAACAAGAGCATCTGTCCGTACAACGAGAGAGAGAGAGAGAGAGAGAGAGAGAGAGAGAGAGGAGAAGTGGGGTGTGTGAAGTGTGTGTGTGTGTGTGTGTGTGTGTGTGTGTGTGTGTGTGTGTGTGTGTGTCAGTATCTGTCTTGTTGTTGTCGTTGCTGTTGTTTTGTTTGTTTCTGTCAGTCCTGCTTAAATAGGATTCCGAACTTCAAGTTCCATGTTTTGCAGATCTCCTACTGTATTTTCTTCCTCTCCGACCGAAGTAACTGGACGATCTTTTTCATTTGTCTATTTCAGAACTTTAAGAATTAAGTTTTGCATTTTGGCATTCACGAGATGCAGTTGTACACATGTTGGCACTTACAGAGAGTGTTTGTCTATTTTTTAACTTTGGATGTGGCATTCCCGCTCAAGCTATTTATGTGTGTAGTTATGAATACAAATTCCTTGTGTTTAGATTGCACTTGCACAATGTACATTAATTCTTTTCCTGAGAGAATGTCTAGAAACACAAACAGGAGCCAGCACGTGTGCATGTACTTAGAAGTAGACCTTTTCCAGAGGAAAAATGAGGGGAAGATAACTCCTGTCTTTCCATTGCATATAAAAAATAAAAAAAATTAGAAAGAGAGGGTGTTAGTTACCGCCAATGACATTGACAAGACACTGTCAATGTCATTGGCGGTAACTAACACCCTCTCTTTCTAAATTTTGCTTCGTTCTCCGCCGTCAGTCACTCCATTTTGAAATTGCATATAAAGTTACCTCTTCTCAGTTTCTGGGCCAAAAGCTCTATAGAGTAGAATTTCGTATGAAGCGCGTTCCAAGATTATGTTCAGGATACTGACTCTCTGTATTACAGACGCATCAGTTTACACTATTGCTTTGGAGTTTTCTCTAACCGTCTAACAGATAAAGGTGGGGGGGGGGGGGGGGGGGGGGAATACTGCTTTTGCCGTGCCCCCCCCCCCCTCCTCGAGGCATCTGACCCATGAAATCAGCGGGTGATTGTCGCTGACCGCGAGCTCTAATACAGATAACATATCCCTTTGCAAATTTCCGATCATCGTTTGTAGTCCGGGCTCGTCCTTACGTGATGATGCACCTGTCAAAAAAAATGAAATGGAAAGACTGACTAGCTAAGGTCAGATGCTTTTCTTGGGTTACACACAGTGTATCTGGCTGTATTTGTGCTTGGTTTTCTTTTGTGTCACAGTTTCTTTCTGACCATCTCTCTCTCTCCCTCTCTCTCTCTCTCTCTCTCTCTCTCTCTCTCTCTCTGTGTGTGTGTGTGTGTGTGTGTGTGTGTGTGTGTGTGTGTGTGTGAATTCTGGTGTACTGCTGCTGTTGTTGTCGACGTTGTTGTTGTTGTTGTAGTTGACAGTTTATAGGTTTTTTGCCTCTTTTAAAAGTCTGACTAACTAGCAATAAAGAAAAGTTTGTGTGTTTCGTTTGTTTGGTTTTCTCTTCTCATGCTTTTTTTAGGGCAGTTTTCTGTTTGTTTCTTCATTTCTGTATCAAACTAATAATCAGAAATCTCACACATTTTAAGCTTGATTTATTCAGAGTCATCATCATCTATGAATGTCTAGAATGTGACTTGCTTTTTGCTTGGGTGTACGCAAATCACAAGCTTATCTGATCAAGAACAGAAGTTTAAACAAGAAAACTGTCATGCTGATTTCAATATGGGCACTATGGTTTTGTGTATCGGGTTATGTCTCTGGTTTGTAACATCTGAAGAAGACATACGTTTTTCTGTTCCGCTTGCATTGCATATTAAATAAACGTAACTTTGCACCATTTGTGTTTGATTATTCTTTATTGGCTTGTTTTCAGAGACACTTTGGCGTGTTTCATTCTTGAATAAGAACACCTGCCCGACCAACCACAGAGAGAGAGAGGTGCGCACGAGCGCGCGCGCGCGCCGTGCACTGTGTGTGTGTGTGTGTGTGTGTGTGTGTGTGTGTGTGTGTGTGTGTGTGTGTGTGTTGTGTTTAGCACAACAACAAGTGATCATTTCCAAACACACCATCAGACAATCGATGAATTTAGTTGTCAGCTTTCACACTTCATACCACATAATCTCTGCTTTTTCTTTATTTTCACACAGAAGTACGGGCCCCATTATTTGGGGCAGCAATGTGCATAAAGCACACCGAAAAGAAAAATCACTTCGCATCACATGAGTTACCTCCCCCTGGGGAATACCACTAATCTTTGAATAACAACAAGGTGAATTTGACCACAGGATTACACAAAGAAAAAATAAATGAAAAAACAGTGTGGAAAAGGTAGTCCTAGGAAAAGATTAACCAAACGCTTCGGGCCTTAAACCTTTTTTCAATGGTAAAGAACTATGAGAACATAGCAATTTAAAAGATGGAAAGGTGAATATAAATCATGTGACTGCAAACTCAAGCAAGTGGCTGCAGGGCGGAGTAGAAATCAGATGTGTTAGGAGAAAGGGAAAGGAAAGTGAAGCTGAAGAGAGAGAGAGAGAGAGAGAGAGAGAGAGAGAGAGAGAGAGAGAGAGAGAGAGAAGGAGGGGGAAGCATGGGAGAGAGAGAGAGAGAGAGAGAGAGAGAGAGAGAGAGAGAGAGAGAGGAAGAGGAGGAGGAGGAAGAGGAAAGAAATTATTCCTTGATGTTAAGTCCTGTTGATGTGGTGGTGCCAAGTCGTTTGACTTTGGTAAAGACAAGAACCTCTTTGATTGTCCTCTCATCCCTTCATCATTTCTCATCCATTGCCCATCCACAAACTGGGCTGAACGGGTATCTTGCATGCAAGTGAGAAGAACAATTTCGTAGACTTGATGGTTCCTAAAGAACTTTGCTTTCTCTTCACACAGGAAAGCCAAAGGGTCCTCGTGGAAATAGTTCCTATAAAGGATTTATGGTACATGACTTCCCTGACTGTTAACAAGCGGCAGTTTAATGCTCGAAATATCGCATGTAGCCACACCCTCTGCCGATGTACGATTATTTTCTCAGAAGGAAATCATTATTCTCAGCCACCAACACCTTCTAGTTATTTCTAATGTTATCATGATTATCTACTGAGAATACTTATACAAATCTTATCATCGGTGAGAGGCAAAGATCTAGGCGCCTCATAGTCCACTACTCTCTTTTACAGCAACGGACTGTCTATTAGGGTAGAACCGACTGAAGAGCTGCTTCCTGGTTCTACAGTTTGACGTTTTTGTACCATTCAGTAGATTCTTTTTTTCATGTAGAATGCATGACATGTGTTAACGTGTCATGCAGACCCACGGCCAAAGCGGCCTTCTCTTCCGACAGTTGGTACTGGCATTTTACTAAGTGTATTAAGGATGTTATGCGTGTGTTCAGACACAAAGCTCGGCTTATAGTCTCATTCGGAAGACATTCGTTTTTAGGGAATGAGGAGGGGGGGGGGGGGGGGGGGGGGGGGGGACGAAGTCAGAAACAGTGTGCCTCGGACATTCGAATCCAAAACGTCAGGATAACCCGTCAAAAGCTTTAACAACTAAGCTTTTCCGACCGCGGTCAGAGATGTAGATGGTGGTAACAAGTCTCTCTCTCTCTCTCTCTCTCTCTCTCTCTCTCTCTCTCTCTCTCTCTCCCTCACCGCACACACACACACACACACACACACACACACACACACACACACACCACACACACACACGCACGCTTGCGAGTGCACCCACACACTCATACGCACTTACAAACACACACACACACACACACACACACACACACACACACACACACACACACACACACACACACACACACAGAGGTAGAATTGGTTGAAAATCAAAAGTACTGAACATGAACATTTTTCCGTTCAGGACAAATCAGTTCTCTGTTCCAAACCAGGAAATCATCCCAAGTTTTATCGCGGAGACTTCAGCATCAAAGCAGCTTATCAGGGTGTGTCTGTTGAATTCCAGAAGGTTCTTAGAGTATTGCAGTCCTCTGGATAATTCTCCATTTTTCCTTCGGCTTTTCTTTTTCAGACAAACAAATGGTGTAATACCCGATTGAGATGCGACACGCCCTCAGTTTTTTCTTCTCCTGTTCCTGTCTCAAGATCTGAATAAACCCGAACACGTTCAAAGGGGCATCGCTCCTCGCCAACAAAAAACTCACCAAGCTCATGACAATTCATAAACATTGCCACGAGCAATAGGCATTGCGACATTAAGTGATTCATGGAATCTACGAAGCCCATGAAAATCATAAGCGAGGAAACGGTAACCTACTAACGGATACAGCGAACTTGACTTGTTTGTGTTGGCAATGCAGTCCCGGAGGACAATGCTTGGTGCGCCAAGTGAGGTTTCTCCTAGGGTTGTGAACAGTGCCTGGTGTGGCTGTGCAACCCAATTCTGGAGTGACAGTCTCTGTTGCAGTTGGTGCAGACGAAGCAGGATGACTGGGAAGAAGCAGACGCTGTTCGCTGTTTGTGGCGTGCTCGTTTCTCTGCTGCCTGCTGGGTTCTCTCCTCCTCCACCTGTCTCATTCCTCTCTGCACCATTTGACGCCAGCAGTCACGGTCGTCAGCAGCTGTTTCCCAGGCATCAGGGTCAATGTTGCACACTTCCATGTCACGTTTGCACACATCCTTGAACCTGAGAGTGGGGCGTCCTGTGCGTCTGGTACCAGTGACAAGTTGGCCGTAGAGTAGGTCCTTGGGAATACGCCCATCTTCCGTGCGCCTTACGTGCCCGAGCCAGCGTAGACGTCTCTGACTCAGCATGGCGAACATGCTTGGGATTCCAGCCCTGGCCAGGATGTCGCTGTGCGGTACTCGGTCCTGCAAGGTGATGCCCAGAATGCGTTTGAGGCAGCGCAGGTGGAAGGTGTTCAGACGGCGTCCCTGCGTCGCGTAGGTGGTCCATGTCTCGCTGCCGTACAGGAGAGTGCTGAGGACGCAGGCCTGATAGACACGCATCTTGGTATTCTCTGTGAGCTTCTTGTTGTCCTACACCTCTTTGGACAGCTTGGCCAAGGTTGCTGCGGATTTTCCTATCCGCCGGTTGATCTCTATGTCAAGTGACAGGCTGGTAGAGATGGTCGACCCAACGTACGTGAAGTCCTCAGTCACTTCCAGGGTGTAGTCGTTGATGCTGATAGAGGGTGCGTGGCTTGCATCCTGTGCGCTGACGTTGGTCTTCTTCAGACTGATCGTGAGTCCAAATTCTTTGCATGCATCCGCGAACCTGTCCATGAGTCTCTGCAGGGCCTCTTCAGTGTGTGAGGCAAGCGCTGCATCGTCAGCAAAGAGCATCTCTCTGGTGAGGATCTGGGACACCTTGGGTTTGGCTCTCAAGCGGGCGAGGTTGAACAGCTTTCCATGAGAGCGTGTGTGCAGGTAGATTCCATCTTGCGAGGAGCTGAAGGCGTACTTCAGAAGCATGGACAAAAAGAAGCCGAAAAGTGTCGGCGCGAACACACAGCCCTGTTTTACTCCACTTGTGATGGAGAAGGGTTCTGAGCAAGACCCGTCGTACATAGCTGTGCTCTTCATGTCCTCGTGGAAGGAAACCACCATGCTGCGCAGCTGAGGAGGACAGCCGATCTTCTCCACTGCTGACAGGGTCGAAAGCCTTCGTTAGATCGATGAATGCCAGATACAGTGGCATGCCCTGCTCTCGGCACTTCTCCTGAAGCTGGCGCACTGAGCAAATCATGTCAGTTGTTGACCGGCCTGCCTTGAAGCCACACTGGGACTCTGGGTACACTCGAGCAGCCAATGTCTGTAGCCTGGTGAGGAGAATGCAAGCGAATACCCTCCCGACTATGCTCAGGAGGGATATCCCTCTGTAGTTGTTGCAGTCGCAGCGGTCGCCTTTGTTCTTATAGAGAGTCACAATGGAGGCATCACGCATGTCTTGGGGGACTGCACCCTCCCTCCAGCACAGACAAAGCAGGTCGTAGAGGGGCTGCAGCAGCACTGACTTCCCACCCTTGATCACTTCAGGTGGAATGCCGTCACTTGCTGGTGCTTTTCCACTGGGGAGCATGTCGATGGCTTTGCCGAGTTCCTCAAGCGTGGGCACCTGGTCCAGTTCTTCCATCACAGGCAAGTCATCGATGGCGTCAAGGGCAGCGTCAGTGTGACTACTGTTTCCCTGGAGTAGAGCTCTGAGTAGTGTTCGATCCATCGCTTCATCTGTTGATCACGGTCAGTGATTGTCGCGCCTGTTGAAGACTTCAGAGGAGCAGTTTTCTTCACTTCTGGTCCAGCTGCCTTCTTGATCCCATCAAACATACCACGAACATTTCCGCAGTCGGCTGAACGCTGGATGTCCTCGCACAGTTGCAGCCAGTAGTCACTGGCACATCGTCTTGCCACCCTCTGTGCGTTGCTCCGTGCAGTTCTTAATGCTGCGAGCGTCTTCTCACTGGCGGATTTCTTGTATGCCAGAAGAGCGTTACGCTTGGCTTCAATGACCAGCTCCATTTCAGAGAGGTTGACATCAAACCAGTCCTGGTTCTTCCTTACTCTCTTGCCGAAGGCTGAGATGGCGGCATCATAGACAGCATCTCTGGTGGTGTTCCACCTTGCTGTGGCATCCTGTTCTGGCAAGTCTTGGAGTGTCTCTTCGACGGCAGCTACAAATTCCTGTCTGCGATCAGGGTCTCCTGTTCTTGCAACGTTGATGTGGGGATGACCTTTTGCTTTGGAGCGGTGCGACTTGCGTGGCTGTATCCTCACTTTGCTGCGCATGAGGGCGAGATCAGTGTCGCAGTCGGCGCTGTGGTAGCTTCTTGTTGTTCACAGCTGAGCGTCTCGTGACCACAAGGTCCAGTTGGTGCCAGCGATGAGACTTTGGGTGTTTCCAGGACACTTTGTGTTGGGGCTTGGAATGGAAGAAGGTGTTGGTGACGCAAAGGCTGTGGTATGAGCACAGCTCCAGCAACCTCTGTCCATTGTCGTTCAACTTTCCGACCCCGTGGTGACCGATGCAAGATGGCCACGACTGGTGATCAGATCCAACCCGGGCGTTGAAATCGCCAAGAAGGAACAGCGGCTCCAATCTCGGTACCCTGCCAACCTGGATGTCAAGCTCATTGTAGAAATGGTCCTTGATGTCTTCTGAACTACTCAGAGTAGGAGCATAAATGCTGAAGATGTTGACAAATCCTGCATCTGTAGCCAAGCGGATTGACAGGATACGATCTGTGCCACCTGTTGGGGGTTCCACTGATGCCAGAAGGCTGCTCTTTACTGCAAAGCCAACTCCATGTATTCGTGGTTCATTGGGTTCTTTCCCTTTCCAGAAAAACGTGTAGTTTTCTTCCTGAGAGAGCCACTGGAGGGTAGCCTGGTTTCTTGGAGGGCCGCAATGCTCACGTTGAGTCTTGTAAGCTCCCTGTCTATGATAGCAGTCTTCCTGGAGTCTTTTACCTGTGCAAGGTCGTCTGAGATTCCTGGGCACATGGTTCCGCTCCCTGTCTATGATAGCAGTCTTCCTGGAGTCTTTTACCTGTGCAAGGTCGTCTGAGATTCCTGGGCACATGGTTCTCACATTCCAGCTTTTAAAACGAAGTGCTGGAAACTTCTTTGATTTTCTTGAATTGCCTGGTGCGATGTTTCCGTCTGCTTGTCATGCCTAAACATTTGAGCTCCAAGCACCCATTGAAGCAGGCAGACGTTGGCGGGTCAGCACCTTACTGGCTGGGGACTGCCCAGCTTGAGGCGGGCGGTAGCTGACCAGTGGGACACGATGATCCCTCCCACCGTCGGAGACAACCCGTGGCGTCCTACTCTACGCCAATCGAGTGTGGACTTATAACCCGTAACTGCTGTCTCCTGTGTTGGTTCTTCGCTGAAGCAGTGAAGCTGGAGTGACCTCTCCAGGGCGCAAGCCTGGGCGAGAAATATGGAGATGCTGTGTTGCCCATGCATCAGTATCCCCCTCTCGGCCTCGCCAGTGGGCTCAAAGGAGTGCGGGCACGACGTTTGGCACTGGTCTGGCTGCAGGAGCTGCCGGAAAGAAGTCAGAAGTTGACGTCCAACCGCCTTAGGGGCTCCACTCCGGATTTTCTCTCTGGGTTTACTCCCATAGCCTTTCCTTCTCCCGAGGGTGTCCACCAGGCAGCGGAGCCATCATCCAATGGCCGGGCATGGATGCTGGATGCTGGTGCGTCCATGGACCCAGGGTCTTTGCGCTCCCAGTCTGTCCAGCGCTCCTAGGCACTTCGTGGGTTTAGCATCAGACTTGTTCCTTGTCCTAGATAAGTGGCCTGCCAAGGCTGCCGGGTCCCATCCACCCGGGTTTTGGAATAAGAGATTTCCTTCTCCTAGGCAGATTCGCAACCAGGGTGGCAGGCTCAGCCCGCCCGCCCAGTTATACCGCCGGGTACTCGGTCGCGCCAAGACACAGCAAGCTTTGTAGAAACAGGGACGCCACGGGAAGGCGTTGCTGTGGCCACAATAATGTAGGAGAGGCCATTGCAATAGCCTAACAGCCTGGCGAACCAGACAGTGGCTACACGGCGATCACTACACCTGGAAAGGAGGGGTGATCCAGTTGCACGTCACTTTCCTCTAGTGAGCGGGACGTCCGGCACCAGACCTCACGATCCCCACGTGTTGTTTACGCCACTGAAAAACATCATGACATATTTTGTGTTGTGATGGATGGTGTTGCAATGTGTATAACTCGTTACAGCAGATTTCCCTGCCTTCATTTCAGACTTGTATTTTAGAGGAATGAACTTGGTTATCGAGCTGAGCTAGTCCCGTGTTGCACCACCCAAAAAGATCACTTCATTTGGTAGTGACGCAGCAAATCCTTGTCTTTGATCGTTTGTTTGCTTGTTTGTTTGTTTGTTTGTCTGTTTGCTTGTCTGTTTGTTTGTTAATACTTACCTGCGAGACCGAAATACCCCCATAACAGCAGAGTGAACGAAACTGCCCTGACACTAAATAAAGCACTAGCTAAGTGGACCACTCTGAAACACAGAGGCCACAATGAATGGCACAGTCATGCATATTCCGTGCCTTTCATGGAGACTTTGCGATTGCGGTTTTGGTGATCCACCTCAGACAACCACAGCCTATTCATGGAACGTTTGGTTCGTGCCGATGACGTTGTGTTGTTGGAAGGAACTATGCCAGTGGTTATCTTAAAGCTACAGACACACTCATCAACTGATGTGAATGACGCCACTCCTTGTCGGGTGTAGGCCTAATTGCGCAGGCATCTCTAACCATTCATACTTAAAATTTGTGCCCATGTGGTGCAGGCTCCCGAATTTCTAATCACATCTTACAGTCCTGCCCCTCCTTCCAAGCCTTGAGACGCCAGACGTAGTCCAGTCCAGTTGAGGTCCAGAAGAAGCTGTGGGGGTCCGATGGGGTCTCTGTGGTGGACTGCTGACTTCGCCTCACTGACTGGACTGAGGAGCTAGCTTGGTCGGGAATGGGAAAGAAAAAGAAATAACTGCTTTATATGTAATCAAGCACTGGTGGCCTGTTCTAACAAAAACAATTTAGTGGCATCGTTGGAGGAAAAGACCAGCACCCTGAATGGTGTACCATCAAAGCATTCTCATTGCATCTCTTCTTCAGTCTTGAATCAAGAGGTAACAGTAAGCAGTTAATTGAGTTCTTTAAAGAAACCGCTATCTCTCTAATTCATCGTATCCGGCATTTTTCAAAGACACAAAGTGCAAGATTCATTTGTTTATCAATTAGTTTCTAAAACATACTTTTTAGGTAACAATCAATCATAAACGTTGCTTGCTAGATGTGTGATAGAAATCCGCTTTGTTGTTCCCAATTCTTAACATGTATATTTGTAATGCCCCACTCCTACGCTTCGCACCTCCTTTTTTTTCGGAGGACCATGGCCTATATAGAATCTAAAAAGAAATCTGCATCCACACACACACACACACACACACACACACACACACACACACACATGCGTGCGTGCAGAACTTCCTTTTACAGGAATCAGCTCACCCCCATCCTCATTTCCTCCCTGGTATCTTTTTACCACAGAATGCTGAGTAAGGGAGAGCACACAGACAATACAGAAACCTGCTGACGTCAGTGAAAAACTTCTACAGCTTACAAACAATCATAACAAAGCTCATTGGGAAGGCAGCACTGAGCCAGATTTCTACAACCTCTAGGACGTTCAATATAAAACTTTTTTTTTTCATGTGTGTAAAACAGCAATATAGAAAATGTACGCAACCAAAGAACCCCATCCCTCCTTTTCCCCCACCTCCACCTACCTCAACCACAGCCCTCTCCCTACAAGTGTATCTTCTCAGGGAAATAACGTGGCAATCGCGGTGTATAAACGCATTAACGTCAATCCGAAAAGCTCGTCTAGATTCACATTCTCCAACACGAACATGCTCCCCTCGCCCCCACCCCCCACCCCCTTCATGCTCCTACACCCCTGAAAAAAGACAGGTCTAAACTAGCGATTGTTTCGATAGTTCCTGTTTTCTGCGGTGCAACAGAACCGAGAGGTGACAGGATACCCGGATGTGCCTGTTGTAGCCATGATGCCGTGAGTTGCAAACTTTCTTTACTATCGCTTGCTTTGGAAAAAAAAATGTATATATGGGTCAGATAAAAATAGGAAAATGTACGTTGAAGTATTCTGGAAGTAAGCGTAAGGCAGCCCACGCTTTGAAACTTTGATCGTTTAGAAAGGGAGGGGGGGGGGCAGGGGTCTGTACGTTTGTGTGTGTGCATGGGGGGGGGGGGGGGGGAGGGGAGAAGGCATGGGGTTGGTATACTGGACAATGAAATGAGACTAGCAATGGAGGGGTATAGATTAAAAAAAAAAAACGTCAAGGGGGAAGAGAGAGAGAGAGAGAGAGAGAGAGAGAGAGAGAGAGAGAGAGAGAGAGAGAGAGATCAACAGGCAGACAGACACTTACACGCACAAGCACACAAATAATCTCTCTCTCTCTCTCTCTCTCTCTCTCTCTCTCTCTCTCACACACACACACACACACACACACACACACACACACACACACACACACACACACACACACACACACATGCGTGCGTGCAGAACTTCCTTTTACAGGAATCAGCTAACCCCCATCCGCCTTTTCCTCCCTGGTATCTTTTTACCACAGAATGCTGAGTAAGGGAGAAAACACAGACAATACAGAAACCTGCTGACGTCAATGAAAAACTTCCACAGCCTACAAACAATCGTAACAAAGCTCATTATGAAGGCAGCACTGGCCAGATTTCTACAACTTCCAGGACGTTCAAGGTAAAACTCTTCTTTTTATTCTTCCACGTGTGTAAAACAGCATTACAGAAAATGTACGCAACCAAAGAACCCCACCCCCCTCCCCCGACCCCACCACCACTCTTCCCCCCACCTCAACCCAAGACCCTACTTAGAAGAGCATGTTCTCAGGGAAATAACACAGCAGTCACGGTGAAAAAGCGCTAATGAATGTCAATCCGAACAGCTCTTCTCCACTCCCGTTCTCCGACACAAACCTGCTCCCCCCACCCCCCACCCCCCAACCCCACCCCACCACCCCCTACATCCCTACACCCCTAAAAAAAGAAGAAGAAAAAAGAAAAGAAAAAAAGCCTGAAGCAGCGATAGTTTCGCTAGTTTCTGTTTTCTACAGTACAACAGAACCTAGAAGCAAAAGGATACCCGGATGTTCCTGTTGTTGTCGTAAAGCCGTTAAGTTGCAAACTTACTTTTTTTTTGTTTACTTTGGGGGAAAAAAAATATGGGTCAGGTAAAAATAGGGAATTTGTCCGTTGAAGTATTCTGGAAGTAAGCGTACGGCAGCCTGCGCATTAAAACTTTGATCGTTTAGATAGAGAGAGAGAGAGAGGAGAGAGAGAGAGAGAGAGAGGGGGGGGGGCAGGGGTTTCTGTTTATGGGGGGTCGGGGTGAGGAGTGAGTGGAGACGGCATGAGGCCGGTATACTGACCAGTAAGATGAGAATAGCGATGGAGGGGTATAGAAAAAAGACGTCAGGAGAAAGACAGAGACACAGACAGACAGACAAACAAACAAACAGACAGACAAACAGAGAGACAG
>CM065740.1:24209108-24211608 GCA_033310375.1 Conus canariensis
ATAAACAAACGAATAAATAAAACCAAACAAAATAAAACTAAAGCAGAAGAAAAACTAATGGCATATATTGAACACAAGATCGCTGTAACCCTAATACTGTGAAATCAGGCCGATTAAGAAACATCAAGGAGAACCACAGAATCATCGAATATGCAAGAAATAACAGCAAACAAACACAAAACGTCCTGTTTGTATGCGGCGAAGTATTCCAGAAACAATGCCAACTAGTTGCTTGAACAGATGCGTGCTTCTTCTACCCTGTGTTACCATAGCACTGACCATACGCTAACAATGTGCAAAATGTGTGGGGTTCTTTAGACGTGAAAGAATCCTATAATCATGAAGGAACTACACTGAACATTATTTCGCAATAGTGTGTTTGGCCGCTTCTCTCTCTCTCTCTCTCTTCTCTCTCTCTCTCCTCCCGTCTCTCTCTCTCTCTCTCTCTCCTCTCTCTCACGAAGAGAGAGAGAGAGAATGCGTGCGCGCGCATGCACATGCGGGGCGTCTAACTTGCCTGTGTGCGTGCGAGTCTGCGTCATAATCTTCCACTCATATATTTTCTATTTTATTGTATTTAAATCTTGATTAGGTGGATCATCTAAGTTTAACAGATAGTGTGCCCTAAATCAAGTGTGTGTTGTGTAGTTGTGTGTGGTGTGTGTGTGTTGTGTGTGTGTGTGTGTGTGTGTGTGTGTGGTGTGAGTGAGTGTGTGTGTGAGTGTGTGTGTGTACGCGCGCGCGCGCGCGCGTGTGTGTGTGTGTGTGTGTGTGTGTGTGTGTGTGTGTGTGTGTGTGTGTGTGTGTGTGTCTGTCTGTCTGTCTGTGGTGTGTGTGTCTGTGTCTGTGTGTGTATGTTGTGTGTGTGTCCGTGTGTCTGTGTGTCTGTGTGTGTCTGTGTGTTCTTCTTCTTCTTCCTCGTTTCACCATCCCGCTAGATGAGCAGGACGGTGTCCTCGATGAAGGCTGCCGTCCGTCGCAGCTCCTCCAGGGTGCCGTACAGCTTGGCTTCCACTGCTGTCGTTGTTGGCCAGTACTTTCTCCTGGATGCTGCATGCGTCGTACAGTCTTGAAGGATGTGGTCAGTTGTCATTGGTCCCTCACCACAAGGGCACTCTCCACTCTGTCCAGTGCCAAATTTTGTGTGCATGTGGTGGAGCAGGCGATTGTGTCCAGTCCTCAGGCGGAAGATCTTGACCTGTTCCCGTCGTCCCAGCAAATGGTATGTGTCTTCTGGGTTGTATTTGGGTTGCAGGAGGCGCCATTTTATTCCTTGCTGTGTGTATGTGTGTGTGTGTGTGTGTGTGTGTGTGTGTGTGTGTGTGTGTGTGTGTGTGTGTGTGTGTGTGTGTAAAAACCAAAGAAAATGTTGGTACATTTACATTCTTTTGTGTACATTCACACTTTTATTCAATATCTTTCACATGCTGTTGTTCTTCTTTACGTCTTTGGCTTTATGTTAAGCACTAGTGCTTGCGTTCCAGGCTTAAGGGAGGAAACTCATACGATGAACAAGTGGACTTTCACAGTATTCTCTCTCTCTCTCTCTCTCTCTCTCTCTCCTCTCTCTCTCTCTCTCTCTCTCTCTCTCTCTCAACCAAGAGAGAGAGAAGAGAGAGAGAGAGAGAGAATGTGGCATACTTTTTTTCCGCTTTGGGATAATTTCCTTCTTCCCCTAGCTGTCATTCCCCTCCCCTTCCAACAACCCCCCCACCCCCCACCCCCAACCTGGCCCCTGACACCCCCACCCCTCTCTCTCTCTCTTTCGCCTGCCCTCTCCACCAGAGTCGTTTTCAGTTTTGACTTTGATATGCGAAATACATCCAGTTACATATCTTCTCGTTCTGTGTACATTAAAAACGATTTTTCAGTGTCGGATAATGTATTGCGACTAATTCGAAGACTGGGTTATTACTTTATTTATCTATCTAAATTTTCATTCATCATTTCATGTATTGGTTAATGTGTATATCTATGTATATATTTAAAATAGGAGACAGAGTAGGCAGGCATAAATACTTGGATTTTTGTGAACAATCAAAACAAAAACACAAAAGCAAAAAACCCTTTCCAATATATTTTTCACGTTTCTAAAGTAAACCGAACTAAACGAATACTTTAAAATTGCATATATACATAAATACAATAGTGTATAAATAAACAGAAGGAAGAAAACACATCAATAAATAGACAAAGGATGTAACGTAAATTAAGAAAAATTGGATTCTTTCGTAAACTATGATTGCCAATAGCATCACATTTCAATGCACAAAACGTACATCACACAGGAGTAAATCTCAATTCAATGACTTGAAATTTAAACCCATTTAATACAGCAAGATCCACTGATCTCTCTCTCCTCTCTCCTCATCTCTCTCTCTCTCTCTCTCTCTCCTCTCTGTGCCCGCGTAGGTGTGTGTGTGTGTGTGTGTGTGTGTGCTGCGCGCGCGCACACACACACACACACACACAGGGAGGGGGGGAGGGCAGGAGAGAGAGA
>CM065740.1:24214108-24216608 GCA_033310375.1 Conus canariensis
CCTCCACTTTCTCCTCCTCCTCTTCCTCCTCCTCCTCTTCCTCTTCCTCCACTTTCTTCCTCTCCTCCTCCTCTTCCTCCTCCCACTCCTCTTCCTACCCCTCATCTTCCTCCTCCTCTTCTTCCTCCACTTTCTCCTTCTCCTCTTCCTCCACTTTCTCCTTCTCCTCTTCCTCTTCCTCCTCTTCCTCCTCCTCCTCTTCCTCTTCCTCCACTTTCTTCTTCTCCTCCTCCTCTTCCTCCTCCCACTCCTCTTCCTACCCCTCATCTTCCTCCTCCTCTTCTTCCTCCACTTTCTCCTTCTCCTCCTCGTCTCTCTCCTCCTCTTCATCCCCCTCCTCTTCCTCCCCCCTCCTCTTCTCCTCCCTTCCCCCCTCCTCTTCCTCCCCTCCTCTTCCTCCCCTCCTCTTCCTCCTCCTCTCTCCTCCTCCTCCTCTTCCTCCTCCTCCTCTTCCTCTCCCCTCTTCTTCCTCCCCTCCTCTTCCTCCTCCTCTTCCTCCTCCCCCTCCTCTTCCTCCCCCTCCTCTTCCTCCTCCTCCTCTTCCTGCTCCCCTCCTCTTCCTCCCCTCCTCTTCCTCCCCCTCCTCTTCCTCCTTCTCTTCCTCCTCCCCCTCCTCTTCCTCTCCCTCCTCTTCCTCCTCCTCCTCTTCCTGCTCCCCTCTTCTTCCTCCCCTCCTCTACCTCCTCCTCCTCTTCCTCAACTTTCTCCTTCTCCCCCTCCTCTTCCTCCCCCTCCTCTTCCTCCTCCTTCTCCTCATCCCCCTCTTCTTCACTTTTCTACTACTGCTGCTGTTGCTGCTACTTTTACTACTATTACTACAACTACTTATACTACTACTGCTTACTACTACTACTGCTACTACAATTGCTGCTGCTGCTGCTGCTGCTGCTGCTACTACTACTACTACTACTACTACTTTTACTACTACTACTACTACTACTACTACTACTACTGACGGTGCTGCTACCTCTGCCTTTTTTTTTACGTCATACCCTTATTTCATAACCCTTACCTGGACCCATGCCTATAAATAGCCCCATCATATCCTTGTTCTTGTTGTCGAACCCGTGCCATCCCTCCATTGGTTGACCATCCTCCCGGCGAATCGGGAATTTCCGATTATCTGGCTGAACAAAGAGAAGTAGGAAAGCCGGATAGAGATCAGCGGATTTCATGCGTGAAGATGATCATTAGAAGTTGAGAACTTTCTTGCCAGTCTCGTTACCGATCTCTCTCTCTCTCTCTCTCTCTCTCTCTCTCTCTCTCTCTCTCTCTCTCTCTCTCACCTAATCACCTACACACACACACAACACACACACACACACACACACACACACACACACATGCACACGCGCATGTACACACGCACGCAAGGACACACACACACACACACACACACACACACACACACACACACACACACACATACACACACGCACACATAGACAGACAGACAGACGCACGCGCACGCACGCGCTCGCGCGCGTGCGCGCGCCACACACACACACACACACACACACACACACACACACACACACACACAGAGACTTAGAGAGAGAGAGAGAGAGAGAGAGAGAGAGAGAGAGAGAGAGAGAGAGAGAGAGAGAGAGAGCAAACAATACGATATGTGCACACATGTGCGTACGTACACCCATGGGTTGAGTTTTTTTCTATTTCGTGATAATCAGCTGAGTACAACATGGCATTACGCCCTCCCCCTCCCACTCCGATTATCCCGTCCCCGCTTCCCCCCCCCCCCCCCCCCCCCCTCCCGGCCCCACTCTTAGCTCATTCCTTGGTTGGCTGACGTATTACAACATGAATGAATGCGTTGGGTTGGGTTGGATAACCCTGGGTTGGGTTCATTCTGGATTAGGCTGGGTTGGGTAAAGTTGTTTTTTGTTGTTGTTGTTGTTGTTGTTTTGGGGGGTGGGGGTGGCGGTGGGGGTAGGTGAGTTGAAGTTTGTTGGGTTGAAATGGATGTATGTTGTTTTCATTTAGATATGTTGGGTTGTCGTCAGAGTATTTTCAAACCATACTGCCCGCAAGATTTTCAGGAAAGAAAAGAAAAGAAAGATCCTGTCCTTCCACAAAATAATAATCAAACTTAACTGGCTGCCAATTTGCAGCTTGAATGAAATTCAAGACTGGATTTCCGTTGCTTTGGTGGATCTTTATCATCCTCTCTCTTTTCCACACTTCAGATCTATCAGATATCTAGCTCTTTCAGTTCTATTTTCCGAAAAAGAAAAAGAAAAAAAGAACAAGAAAGAAAAAAAACCCTACCTGTGTCCCCACAGAATCAGTCTGAAACTATCAGGCCTACGATCATTCAAATGTCTGGAACCTCTGCCATTCTTACTTAGAAACATGCAAACCTTATCAAACACCTTCAACACACTGAACTGAAGTCTAATCTATTTCCTGATAGTCACGATCCAACTCATCACCCTTTGTGTAGAATGAACTGTATGGTCTCTCTCTCTCTCTCTCTCTCTCT
>CM065740.1:24221608-24224108 GCA_033310375.1 Conus canariensis
AGGCTCTGTTCTGCCTAAGAGAAAGTCCCAGCTCTGGTGATAGGTTCTGTTCGGCATAAGAGAAAGCCCCAGCTGTGGTGGTAGGTTCTGTTCTTCCTAAGAGAAAGCCCCAGCTGCGGTGATAGGTTCTGTTCGGCATAAGAGAAGGCCCCAGCTGTGGTGATGGGTTCTGTTCGGCATAAGAGAAAGCCCAAGCTGTGGTGACAAGTTCTGTCCTGCTTAAGAGAAAGCCCCAACTCTGGTGACAGGTTCTGTTCTGTTTACATGAAATCCTCAATGCGGTTGCAGGTTCTGTTATGCTTAAGAGAATGCTCCAAATGTGTGACAAGTTCTGTTCTGCCAATGGAGAAAGCCTCAGCTCTGGTGATAGAAGAGGAAGCCCAAATACGGCGAAAGGTTCTGTTCTGCCTGCCAAAGACAAAGCCCCAAAGTGGTGACAGGTTCTGTCCTGACAGGTTCTGTTCTGTTCTGTTCTCCCCAATATGTGAAAGGTTCTGTTCCACTTGAGAAAAAGCCCCAACTGTGGCGCTAGGTTCTCTTCTGCCAAAGAGAAAGCCCCAAATATGGTGAAAGGTTATGTTCTTTCACAGTGAAAGCCCCAACTCTGATGTCAGATTCTGTTCTGCTACAATGAAAGCCCTTAATCTGATGACACGTTTGATGTCAATTTCTTGTTCTGTCTGTACGAAAGGACAGATCTGATGGCACATCTGATGGGATATTTTCTGCCAAACGAGAAGCCCAAATCTAATCATAAGCTTTGTTTCGACAAAAAACAAACTCTGAGGACAGGTTCGTTGCGCCAAAATGAAAGGCCCAAACCTGATGTCAGGTTTTGACTACTCACTCCAAAAGTGTATATCTGATGACAAGATTAGTCGAACCAAAAGAAAAGCCAAAATCTAACGATAGGTTCTGTTCTGACAAAAAAGAAAGCCAACATCTGATTTCAAATCTAATGGAAGGTTCTGTTCTGCCGAAAAGTAAGTCCACATACGATTACAAATCTACTGAGGGGTTTTGTTCTGCCAGAACCAAAGTCCAAATCTAATGACAGGTTTCGTTCTGCCAGAACCAAAGTCCAAATCTAATGACAGGTTTCGTTCTGCCAGAACCAAAGTCCAAACTTACTGACAGGCTTCGTTCTGCGAGAACCAAAGTCCAAATCTAATGACAGGTTTCGTTCTGCCAAAACCAAAGTCCAAATCTAATGACAGATTCTGTTCTGCAAGAAGGCACTAATCTAATGGCAGGTTTTCTTCAGCCAGAATCAAAACCAAAATCCGATGACCAGTTCAGTTCTGCGTATTAAGACAACCACAATTTTTTTTAATGACAGGATCTTTCCTGCCAAGAGGAAAACCCAAATCTATGACAGGGTCTCTTATACTAAGATAAAGACCAAATCCGGGTGATAGGATCTGTCTGCCCAAATAAAGCCTGAATTCTGATGACAAATTCTGTTATGACAAGAACAAAGCTTTGAATATGAAGACAAGTTCCATCCTGCCAAAGAGAACGCCTACTGTTATGACAATTCTTGTTCTGCCTTTCAAAAAGACCCGAAATTAAAACGATAGCTTCTGTTTTGTCAAAAAAAAAAAGCCCATAATTAGAGGACAGGTTCTGTTTTCTCCAAGAGAAAGCCCCGATTCAGTGACAGACTCGGTTCTGTCTGAAAGACTTCCCAAATCAGCATATTGGAATATTGATTGTTGACACGGGTCGCCGTTTCGTTACCGAAGCGAAGGAGCTAGCGGACAGGAGGTGTTACTTTCTTACTGTTGTAGGGCTAATAAGTAGTTTCATACAAACTGAATCGAACAAACATACAGGCCGTTCCGAATTGAACATTTTTGTTTTGCTCACGAGTCTAGTTCGTCCACTTTGCGGTCTCGCCGATCTTGTATTCGTTTTTCAGAACTTCTGGTTTGCAATCCGAGATAGGAGGTGAGGTTCGCTAACTTCACTGAACCTAGGTTCGCGATGAATAGGGGGACACTCGACATATTCTGGGAACACTCTGTGTTCGTGCAAAGGGAAATGACAGGATGAAAACTCTTCCCTAATGGAAATCCGTTCCTGATCAATCTCCTGTGATAGAAATCAGTTTGTGGTTGGTTGACCTTGATTTCTGTTCTCGATTCGCTTGTATTTATTTATTTACTTATGTATTTATTTATTCATTTCATTCAGCACATCCGAAACATTCAAGTTCACAATGCTTTGGAAACAAATGAGTGAAATGTTCGACGAGACTGCTAAAAAAACCAATATCAAATCCCATTCACAATAATTTCAGGTTCAGTAAGTGTAATAACATAATTCATTCGCGTTGTACTGAGTGCTGAGCAACCTTTTGCAAGCTGTATACCCTCCCTTGAGAAGAGATCACGTGAACTTTGATGAAGAATCAGTTCTTAGTTCGTCGTCTCTCCCTGAACTACATCGTTGATCGTGGGTTTCAGTTGAGACAAACGATGGTTCGACGTCAGTTCGC
>CM065740.1:24226608-24236608 GCA_033310375.1 Conus canariensis
AAACGAACCGGTTGAAATACAAGAACGCTATGTGAACTGTGGCGAGAGTTGGGGGTGGGTCGGTGTGTCCTCTAGGGGAAGAACTTGGAATATTTTCTCTATTAGAATTACGTTAAAATTTTACCTTCACCCTCTCTCTTATTAGTTATGGAAGGAGCAACTTTCTGGTACTAGTCATCAAAGGAGTTTTTTTTTTTTTCTCGGGACTAATAAAACTACTAAAGAATGGCTAAGGAATGCTGTTCCTTGGGTTTGTACACTTAAAAGTTCTTGTAGCTCTGAGAGACAGAATTAGAGAGAAGTTCAAACATTCAATACTGATTGAACAACAAAGAAATGACACAAGTTAAGTGCACTTTCACACATCAACTTTACTTGTCTATACAAGGTCGAAATATTCAAATCAGTTTCACAAAGTCAGTTCAGGCTGAGTTTTGGGTTCCCACTGTTTCATCATTAAGGGAGGAAAAGTTCTGGATGAGTTGAGTTGGAGTCCACTTGGAATATCAGAACTTATCTGATGTGGGAGAGGATAGTTGATCTCTCTCTAGTTGCTGGTGACTGCCCAACTTCTTTGTAGACCTGCTGCTCATGTGCTGGGCTGTGGTGTTTGTCCACTACCATGCATGCCCAGGGTAGGTAGGAACCCAGGTTCTAGAACAAACAGAACCTGGTCTGTAGTTAAGGAGCTTAGGGTCTGGCTTGTCGAGTTCTCACACCTGCCCTCTGGCTTTCCGTAAATGTGTGAGATCTCAGCCAACAAAGGATTAGACTAGCATAAGTATATCTGCCATAATTATCCATCTCCGCTTTTGTTCAGATTTTGAGTGGAGTTTAACAAAGGGTAGGAGACAGTAGTACAATGCTTAACAATGGATGGAAGTCAAATAACTCTTCAATGTTTTTCTTATAAATTACGTTGAAGTAACTTGGAATACACTTAACCCCAGTACATAAGGGTGTAGACTTGGAGTCACACACTATAAAGCATTCCGACACTCAACAGGTATTCATAAATCAACTTAACACTTTTCACCTAGTACAGGTACACTTTTTGATCAGAATTTATCATCCATGTATCATCTTAACAGATAGTATTGAATACTGGCAAAAGTCAGAGGGTTACCAAAGAATGTTAATCAGATCGTTAACAAAAATGGTAATCAAGCATCTTAATAGTTTTTAACCAAGTTGGGGCAAACAAACTAGCACACTAGAATACTCATTCATAATCTTGATACATGTCACCAAGTACTGGCATAAAGTTATACTGTTAAACCACATGGCATACATACAGTCAATGCATAGTCTCAAAATTTAGAAACATGGTTTCAACTTACAGTTCTGGGAGATTAGTGAACCTTAGACCGGATCAGTGTAGGTAAGATAAACATTCAGTCTCTCTGGTGTACCTACGTTGTCTTTGTGGCTACACTGGGTTGATCCATCTACAACTGATCTGTGGAGGAAGTGAGTTTCCCCTTTTTATAGGCCAAACCATTTATTCTGTTTCCTGTTCCGGTTGGCTTTGTGCCACAAAAGACAAAGAAAAGGGGAGGGGGAGGGGTTGGTCATCCCCCACCACTTACAGTGGAAAGGAGCAGTCTAGAACATTCGAAAATGCACTTTTTTTTCAGCTGTTGGGGTTTGAATTTAGAGCTCGCAGGCTAATTGACAAAGCGCTGTCTAACATAATTTCGTCACGCCAAGTGCATGATAGGGGCAGGGAAAGGGAAAACTGGTGGTGAGCGGGGAGGGGGGAGGGAGAGGGGAGGTGTAGGCTTCTCTCTGATCTAGTGGAGAGAGAACGCACCAGAGGAGAGAGGGTGAAGCCAGCGACGTACTTCGAAAGTGACGTCATCTTTTTCCGTGTGAGTGTTGTCGTAGCCAGGCAGTCCCCTGGTTTCAAAAGAGAGTTTCTGACAGACTGCCGTGAGGGTGAGCGGGGTGAGGGTTTGAGAGATGAAGGAAAGGGGAGGGGGGGGGGGGGGTGACGGCAGTGAAGCATTTTTGCCGTGTGTGAGATAAAGGAAGAGAGAAAGAAATGGGGGGGGGGGGGGGGGAGGGTAGACCGGTGTGTGTGTGTGTGTGTGTGTGTGTGTGTGTGTGTGTGTGTGTGTGTGTGTGTACAATTTGTACAGGAGGGTATTTGGGACTTGTCAAGTGATTTGTCACATGAACTGAAGAAGACAAACCAATAGAAACATGGAGAAGTGACATGACGATAAAATACTAGCTAGACAGCGAGAGGCGGATGTGAAGTGGATTAATATTGGGAAAAAAAACAACCATAATGAGACTTAAAATGATCTGAAAGTAAGAGATAAACTGACTGAGAGATAAAAAAAAGATGAAGTAACCTGAAGAGAAAAGTTAAATCGGTAGTGTCGGTCTAAGGACAAAACGTAAACCAGTGGAGACCTACAGAGGGAAAAATAAAAGTCATAACCTGCACAGAAGAGAAAAGATAACTCGATAAAGGCACAGAGAAATGACATACTTTGAAGATAAAAGATATAGATAGATGGACAGATTGATAGATCGATAGATCGATCGATCGATCGATTGATACATACATACATACATACATACATACATACATACATACATACATGACAAGAAATGAAGACCAAAAGATAAACTGATAAAGATACAGACATCTGAAACGGTCTGAGGATAAAAGATAAGCCAATGCAGATAAAGATGCGTGACATGGGCTGAATACTGAGGATAAAAGCTAAGTCAATACACCTATAGAAGTGGGAGATGGGAGATAAAACATAAATTAATGAAGATGTAGAGACGTGCATAGCTTAAGACAAGAAAAATAAACTGATGGAGATAGAAAGGCGTGGCATTGCCTAAAGATATCAGATAAATGAATGGATGTACAGAGACGTGACGTATCTGAAGCTAACTGATACATCGACAAACGTACAGAGACGTGGCATGGACTGACGTGATCAAGTAAACCGACCGAGATAAGTGGACTGTGATAGTATAAAGAAAAACTAGATCAACAGAGATACGGAGTTGAGAGAGGATCTGAAGATTAAGGGCGAATCGACACAGATACAAACATGTAACATCGTCTGAAGACAGAATGAAATAAAGATGAATGAGTTAATACGTGAATGAATGAATGAATGAATAAAATGAAATAAATAAACAAATTCATAAATAAACAATTATGGAAAAAACATATACATGCATACACACACATACATACACACATACATACATCATACATACATACATACATACATACATACATACATACATACATACATACATACATACATCATATATATATATATACATACATACATATGTATATGCGTGAAGGCATAAATAAATGAATAAATAAAATAAATAAATTAAATTATATAAATAAACAAACAAATAAAGTGACTGGGGTGCAGAAACAAAAACAATGATCATCTGTGCGGTGAAGATATGTGAGTATTTCGTGAACACGTGAGCGCGGCACACATGTCAAGCGCGCGCGCTCGTACGGGCACACACACACACACACACACACACACACACACACACACACACACCACACACACACACACACACACACACACACACACACACACACACACACACACACACACATCACACACACACACACACACACACACACACACACCACACACACACATTCACACCACACACACACACACACACACACACACACACCACACACACACATAACCACTCACACACACACTGACACTACAATAACTAACTCTAACACACACTACACACACACACACACACACACACACACACACACACACCACACACACACACCCACACAACGCCGCGCGCCTACAGCGTGAGAGAGAGAGAGAGAGAGAGAGAGAGAGAGAGAGAGAGAGAAGAGAGAGAGAGAGAGAGAGAACAATTATCACGTGAATGGAACTCCTCTACAGTGAAAACACTCGTCCATTACAGTTCAACAATGCCCATTGACAGCAATCGATAGCAGTGACGAATTAAGCATCAAGCAGTTAGTACACACACACACACACACACACACACACACACACACACACACACACACACACACACATAACACACACACAAAGACACACACACACACACCACACTCCCCCCTCCCCCCCCCCCCCCCCCCCCCCACACACACACACACACACACACACCACAGAGAAAGAGAGAGAGAGAGAGAAGAGAGAGAGAGAGAGAGAGAGAGAGGAGAGAGAACAGACCGACAGACAGACAGAAAAGAGAGAATTAAAAGGGGACAGGGAGAGGCAGAAGGTTAGACTGAAAAGAAAGCCTCAGACCCCATTTTGATTTTCACCAGATGAAAGTTGACACTCTCCCAAACCCTTACTCCTTTTCTCTTTCCTTCCTCATTTCGCATCATTACGTATTTCAATCAAATATTTTCTTTTTTTAGCTGGTGAATTGATTATTCTGATAAACGTGTCGCGGGTTCTAGCTGTTTGAGCTAATTCTTTTACAGTTTTGCACACATCGACTCCCTGTGACCTTTGGAAATGTAGGCCATTCTATTTCAACCACTTCAATGTGCTAGGTCGACACTAATTTCGATCTGAGGCCTACAGATTTAGTCGTTAGATCTGCCCACATGATGTGGGGAAATCGTGATGAGAGAGAGAGAGAGAGAGAGAGAGAGAGAGAGAGAGCTTGGTTCGACTGCATTGTCAGGCGTGAGTGGGACAAAGTGCGCATGCGCCAGAGGAAGAAGTTTGCCAAGTTGCAGGCTAAACCGAAACAAGACGATTGCGTGCCCATTGCTTCTGTCAGTGATCAAGAAACGCAAGAACTCAAAAATAGGTGGGTGGTGAATTTATCTGATCAAAGTTTGACTGAAGCAGAATGGTCAGTGTTGAGAAAGGGGCTCAATTTCGCGGTTACTCCAGACAAACTTCCTATCGCGGAATACATTACCAGCATTGAAACTGCCTGTCGTCAGATCGGTCCTCAGACCGAAGAGGCCACACACCTACGATCAGAGTGTGTGAACATTCTCAAACAGAGCAAACCTCCCAAATCCAACATTTCTAGGGATGAAAGACTCGCACCACAAGAACTGAAGAAGAAGGATTCCATTATGATCCTCCCAGCCGACAAAGGCCGTGTCACAGTCATCCTACCCAAGGGACAGTACTATGAGAAGGCCCATAATTTATTAGAAGACAAGAAGACCTATCAACAGCTGAACAAAGATCCCACCAGCAAGTATACTGCATGCCTGACCAAACTACTGCAAGGCTTACAGAAGTCAGGAGAATTCTCTTTAGAACAGTACCGCAGACTGTACCCCTCAGCTACAGATGTGCCTAAGTTCTGTGGACGGCCTAAAGTGCACAAGAGAGATGTACCCCTCCGTCCCATTGTTGCATCTAGGGGATCCCTGATGTATGAGACGGCCCGCTTCGTTGCGGACATCCTCTCGCCTTTGGTAGGAAAGACGGAACATTCCATTGCCAACAGTGCAGACCTGGTGAAGAAGTTGTCAATGTTTGTACCACAGCCTGATGAGATTTTGGTGTCCTATGACGTCACAGCACTGTTCACCAGTGTCCCTGTTAAGGACAGCATTGACATCATCAGAGGGAGATTACAGGACGACAGCAGCCTTCAGCAGCGCACCAACCTGTCAGTGAAACACATCTGTGATCTGCTATCCTGCTGCCTCAACACCACCTACTTCACCTTTGAAGGACAGTTCTACCAACAGACCGAGGGTGCAGCCATGGGGTCCCCTGTGAGTCCTATTGTAGCTAACCTCTTTATGGAAGACTTTGAGGAGAAAGCCTTGGCATCGTTCCACACTCCTCCTCGCTACTGGGGCCGCTACATGGACGACACCATGACTGTGCTAAAAAGATCGGCGGTCGAAGACTTCACGACCCATCTCAATAACCAACACCCTGCCATCAAGTTTACCTACGAGGAAGAAGAGAACGGCAGTATCGCGATGTTGGACACCTGCATCACCCGGACAGAGACAGGCCTCGCCTTCTCCGTCTACAGAAAGCCGACCCACACAGACCAGTATTTGCAATTTGACAGTCACCAGCCACTGGAACACAAGCTGGGAGTTATTCGCACCCTCACCCACCGAGCGAAGAACACCTGCTCCACCAACACCGCTAGGGAAGAGGAGGTGCAGCACATCAAGAAAGTGTTAAGTATATCGGGATACCAGAAGTGGGCCTGGGATATCCCGGGGGGCAAGAAAATCATACCCCACCCCTCCACAGAATGTCAGACCCCTTCGAGAGGGCACGTCTCCATGCCGTACGTCAGCGGCGTCACTGAAGCTCTCAGCAGGAAGATCCGAAAGTTGGGAGTCAGTGTCCACGTCAAGTCCACCAACACCATCAGAAGCCAGTTAGTCCACCCCAAGGACAAAACAGACACATTGGACAAATCAGGGGTGATATACAAGATAGACTGCCAGGACTGTGACCATAGTTACATTGGTGAAACTGAGCGCAACCTGCACAAGAGACTAAAGGAATACAAACGTGAGTCCTCCCCAGTGGGTGAACATCTGACCCACACCCAACATCAGTTTGAAAAGGACAATGTGCAAGTGCTCGACAGAGAAGCAAGATGGTTCCAGAGGGGAGTAAAGGAGGCAGTCCACATCGCCGCCAGGAACCCCACCCTTAACCGCGACCAGGGCCGACACAACCTGCCATCGATGTACTCCTCACTCATTCAGTCACATTGTCATGAGTTCGCTCACAGCGGTGCGCACTGAATCCAGTTCTCAACCCAGCAGTTGCGCTGAAGAAGTCGGCCGGATTGCCGACGAAAGCTACGCACACAGTGAGTAGCCTTCTTTAACTGAGTGACTTGTTTGGTCTGGTAGCCGAGATGGTTTAAGTTCTGGACGACCTATGAAAGGATACGTGAACCGAACTAAAAAAAAAAAAAAAAAAAAAAAAAAAAAATCACCACCACACCATTCCCCTCCATTATCACCCCCCCCCCTCCACATGTCCCCTACCTGCATATCCCTTTTCTCCCCACTCCCCCGCTCTCCTTCCCCCTCCCCCCCCCCCCCCCCCCACCTCTTCCCCTCTTAAAGAAAGTCGCATTCGTGATATAATACAGATATTTTGTTAATAAAGAAGAAAAAAGGTGGTTAATGACCAGTACGAATAGGTTTTAACACTAACGTTCGTAAACTTCGCCGGAATGTTCTCCAGTGTTGAATAAGAACGAACGGTTTTGGAGGGTCTGACAATATGTACTGGAGATGGAACAAATTCGTTCTGTGTTTTTCCAGCTACGCCTGTTCTGATATTGATCGTAGGAAGCGTGGTTCCATGCATACATGCCTGCCCAGTGTGAACACTGAATATGGCTCTAAAATATGAAAGCTGTCATTATTCCTAGAATAAAATTGAATCATTCGCTATTTTGAAAAAGGATGGGACAATGTGCCCATGCCCAAGAAACTTGATCCCAATCAAAGACACAAACAAGCTCACCAACATTTCTGGTACTTTGTGATTCTTTTCTTCCTCTGTTTTGTAAGTCCTTGGGACGCCACATTTCATGGAGATGTTAATAATAATGATTATTTATGGCGCTTAATCTAAAATCATAAGCCCTAAGCGCGTACAAATACAGAAAAGGTTAAAGAAAACATACATGAAACCAATAAGGAGATGAATATTGCAGTAAGTACCATGCACCTACAAACAAGGGTGCATACTGACACACACCCACGCGCGCTCGCGCGCGCGCGCGCGCACGCACACACACACACACACACACACACACACACACACACACACACACACACACACAAGTCATACACAGACATACACACAGACACACAGACACACAGACACACACACACACACACACACACACACACACACACACACACACACACACACATGCGCGTGCGCGCGTCCTGATACACAAAAAGAATAGAGCAGTGTAAAAATTGTCCATCGACCAATCACTAACGGGAGATAAGTCATAGAGGGCACACACATAGAGGCAACACTGATGATTGATGCCTTTCATCCCGGACCCTTGTTTTATTACGTATTTTCACGCCGAGTAGGTGTTGAACAGTGGCGTATGATTACAACACGCCAGACAGGTCCACATCTGACTTGTGCTCCCTGCTCTGAACAGCCACCCCGGAAAGTTGCAACACTTTATTATGATCACCCGTATTGGTGATTTCAATGAAAAACACAACGGAGGTCTGTCTAGTTTCTGTTGCTGATATATCTATTTTCTTTCTTTCTTTCTTTCTTTCTTTCTTTCTTTTTCCCTTTCTTTCTTTCTCGTCGTCGTCGTCGTCGTCATCGTCATCGTTAAACGTTCATTTACATACATTGAGTTCTCGAATGACCAGAACTGTTCAGTGGTGTGAAAATCTACAGCAACAACAAAAACAACAACAATAATGATACTAATAATAATAGTAACAACAATAATAACAACAACAATGATAATAGTAATGATAACAATAATGATGATGATAATAATAATAATGATAATGATGATGATGATGATGATATTATTATCATCATCATTGTCATCATTATTATTATTATTATTATAACAACAATAAAAATAACAATAATAATAATAATGATAATAATAGTAATAACAACAACAATAACAATCATAGCACTGACAACAACAAATGCTTATACAGCACAGTACCCAGACAAGAGCTCTTGGTGCTTTAAATCGCCAGAGTTTAAAGCTCCACGTTGTTCGAAGGGGCAGTGAACTGTCAGATGTTCATTGTGTCTAGGGCATGGCATGACAGAAAGCGGCGCCCATCCCTCCCCTTCCCCGCCATCCACATTCTCTGAACTGAATCAGGTGTGGCTTATTGACTGCTCAGTAGACAGAGGGGGTTTCAAGCTGACAGGACGCGTTCTACTGTCATTATTCACAGTACCACAGGCAACACATGGTGGTGTCAACGGTGCAGAATTTGGTCAACATGTCTCAGAGGCGCACTTTGGTCACCCAGTTACTTTTGCTTTTAGTGTCTTAAATCACATAACATATCATCTGCCTTACGAAGAATTCTGAAATCTTCAATTTATATTCAATTTGAGCCTGTAGCGGATGCATCTGACAGCAGAACCAATATAAGTGGGGGAATCAATCAGTTTCACCATAGCCTACATAGGATTATTTGGAGTCTTTCTCTCTACACCGCGAAACATCTGGATATGAACAGATTCACAATAGACAGCCGCTTTTTCCATTCCCCATAGCTCAGGGCCGTGCTGCACAATCGGCTGTACCTGAGTATGACACAATTTCATAAATAGCGTAAATGAAGAATTATTAAGAATACATAACTTTTTCAACAAAACTCAAACGTGTTGAGAATATTATACCTAAATAAGCATTGACCACAGACATATCTATACCATCGCATATCAACCTTTCTCTAACACTTAACTATCCACCTCTACGGAATACTATGATATTGCTTTTTCCAGATAAACTTTCTACTGCACTGATTCAACGGCTCGGTGCAAACTATTCAGTTGTGCTTGTAACTTGATTGCAGTATCAGACATCCAAATAACATCATCAGCTAACAAAAGGACAAACAATTCAAAAGCGTCGAGCGACAATTAAGCACCATGTTTACCATTGTTGCTTACATCAAGAGCTAACTTATTGATAAACAAAGAAAATAAGATAGGGCTGTATGCATCTCCTTGCTTCACTCCTCTGGAACAATTACTATAGTCAGTAAATTTCGCTCCACTACGAAATCTGGATCTTACTCTATCACGCATACTTCTAATATATTCATAGAGTTTACCTTTAATACTGTTTTTTTTTTTTTTTCAAGACAGGCCATAGGAAACTTTTACTCATGAAGTCAAACGCTTTTTCGAAATCTATAAAAGCTTCGTATAACTTCCTATCACGAGCAAAATGCTTCTGTAGAAGTGCAAGCAAAGTAAACATGTGCTCAGTA
>CM065740.1:24241608-24244108 GCA_033310375.1 Conus canariensis
GAGTAAACAGGCAATGACGTGCAGGAACTGAGAGAGAGAGAGAGAGGAGAGAGAGAGAGAGAGAGAGAGAGAGAGAGAGAGAGAGAGACAGAGAGACAGAGACAGAGAGACAGAGGAAGAGAGAGAGAGAGAGAGGAGAGAGAGAGAGAGAGAGAGAGAGAGAGAGAGAGAGAGAGAGAGAGAGAGAGAGAGACTAGTCTGTGGCTCGGGAGGGAGAGAGACAATTTCAGCAGTCGTTTCCACTTGGTACAGTCAAGTCCTGTCCTCAAGGGTCCGGCGATGAGAAACTAACTGTACAGCGGATCGTCCAAATGGACAACGAAATTAAAGCGATGAATAAAAGATGTGACGCCTAGATGAGCCACTGCGTCAGCCGTGTAACATCCCTCTGCTAAATGAGGCATTTGAGGAGATACCACAGCACACAGCCTCCCACGCTTGTTAATCCCCGCTCGTGCACTTTCTCTCTCTCTCTCTATTTCAGAGACAGAGAGAGAGAGAGAGAGAGAGAGAGAGAGAGAGCGAGAGAGAGAGGGAGATTTTTTCCTGTAAACATCCGACCCTCAGTAAAAAGGTATTTAACGCTGATGCTAAAATGGCAGAGTTAGACACTTTACAGAAATAGTCAAAATGCTGAAAGTTGAATAAATGCATAAGTCAATCTATCTATCTATCTAAGTACCTATATATCTAAGTACTTGTCTATCTAAGTATCTATCTATCTATCTATCCTATCTATCTATCTATCTATCTCTATCTATCTATCTATCTATCTGTCTATCTATCTATCTATAATTACGCAAGCCGAGCAAGTTACCAGAAATTAACTGCCGTGTGATCTGCAAGCATAAAAAAAAGCCTTTTCAAAGTCAGAGGCAAATCATTAAAACAAGCGCATTCTAAAACGGAGTCTTGAGAAACACCAAACCTGAGAGAAAAAAAACAGAAGACTGCTGTCCATGAAATTTTTTTTTTTTTTTAAAAGACGTGTTTTCTGTCATATGATAAATAAAGGGTGTAATGTGATATTTTTGACACACCTTATAATTCAAATTCTATTCATTTTTGCTTTTTTTCTAGATGCGGTATGTTGTTATTGAAATCAAATGCTTCAGCAAGGTCAATGAAATAAAAGGAAACAAATAATCTTCCTGCCGTCAAACGGTGGATTTCCACTTATCAACGAGGTGTATCAATGCTGTTTTGCAGGAATGATGAGAGGGGAATGAATGAAGGTAGGCTGTGTGGAGAGACAAACTGTAAGGCAGACGGACACACCAAACGTCTGTTAATTCACTAGACGACGCTTCTGTCGTTATACAAGGTCAAACTGATTTGCCGATTTGTTTGGTTTGTTCAACTTCTTATCAGTTGATGTGCCTATGTGACAGCTCCAACTTTTATGTATGTACGTATGTATGTATGTATGTATGTATGTATGTATGTATTGTATGTATGTATGTATGCATACATGTATGTATGTATGTATGTATGTATGTATGTATGTATGTATGTATGTATGTATGTATGTATGAACGTACGTATGTACGAATGCATGTATTCATTCATTCATCTATTCATTCATTCATTCATTCATCTAGTTATTCATTTTTTAATTCTTAAATTTGTTTATTGATTTTGATTCCCAAACATATATTTCTCATGATGACTGTATGTTGTGTCATCTAAACAATGGCCATATTATTCACTGAGACGTGTGCCTCAGAACTGGATGGGACTGGGCCGAACGAAGCATGAAAAATAAGTTAACGGTAGATGAAAACAAGCAGGGAGAACGAGAACATTTTCGGTACTAGACTGAACATGAGGGAAACTTAAATCTATTTGTCCCAGCTCATTTCCTTTTCTTGCTGCCTCATAAAATGTCCCTGACTGCCTTCCATTCATATTAATCATTCATATGCTTGATATCCCCCTGTACGAAGCACAGGGTATAAACGAATTCTATGCCGACAGTTCATTCAGATGTGAGAATGAAATCTCTCTCTCTCTCTCTCTCTCTCTCTCTCTCTCTCTCTCTCTCTCTCTCCTCCTAGAAACGCACACACACACACCACACACACACAGACAAGACAGACAGACAGACACACACACACACACACACACACACACACACACACACACACAGAACACACTGAGACACAGAGAGAGAAAGAAAGAGAGAGACAGAGAAAGAGAGAGAGAGAGAGAGAGAGAGAGAGAGACAGACAGACAGACAGACAGACAGAAGAAAGACAGAGAGTAAAAGCACACACACACACACACACACACACACACACACACACTAGTAATGCTCACCGAACCCACAGATGTAACATGAGACTATAAATTATTGTGTACCTCCCACCCCAATGTCTTCTTTTTCTTTTTCCTTTTTTTCCCCTTTCTGGATGCGGTGCCCCATTAACACTTGCTGATTGCCGTCCATCGTCATCAATCTTTCACAGGCTTAACATTCCCTGAAGGTAGTACTGCGATC
>CM065740.1:24259108-24261539 GCA_033310375.1 Conus canariensis
TAAGGGAACCATCGCAATCTCTTTTGAAGGCAGATATATTTGTATTGCCTGCTCCGAGGCCTTTCGTCCGCTGGGTCGGACTCATCAGGGAGACACGGCTGGTAGTGTCTGCGCTCCTGGCGTCAAATAGAGACACACCACAGTCCATAATACTGTGGTGTTCTCACCACCAAGAGTGCAAAAAAGAATCCAATAGCACTCCCAAAGCAGCCAGCGAAGAGTAGTAAATGAAACCAAACGAAAGTGTGGGGAGGAAAAAAGTTGCTGAAAAACTAAAGACATTATGCAAACAGTATAAAATAAAGGGGACAATCTTTGAGCCTACGCTTGAGGATCCACCCAAAGATGCAAGGGAGATCAAAAGACAAACACACAGACGGACAGAAACAAATACAAATAACCTCAATTTAATCAAAACAAAAATCGGAAATGAAATGAGGCAGGGAACAGTAAACGATAAACAGTAAACAAGTTGGGTATTTTTTGCTCCCATAAGAAAACCTAACACAGAGTAACTTTTATTCAAGACTGGCACAGCCTTTTAAACTTGAATAAAGTCAGACAAATACATAGACGAACAATCTAATAGTGGGGGAAAAAACAAGCGCAGGCCAACAACTGAACTATCTTCATAGTAATGACTTGGCAAAGATTTGGACTTAAAAGGAGGGGGGGGGGGGGGGGGGGGGTAATTTGAAGATGGAGAAACTGAGAACATGAAATTAAGAAAATATGTTACAGATATGAAAACTCTTCACTAGCTGCATAAGGGAACCATCGCAATCTCTTTTGAAGCCAGATATATACTACTCAAAACAATTGAAGTACCACTTAGGAAATCTGCTGTCATTCGAAAGAAAACAAAGCTGAACATAATTTAATGATTGAATATTTTATTTTTATTATTCCTCAATCCATTCAAATTTATTCAAACACCGTGACAAAAAATTATCTTTGTTTTACACTTGATTAAAGAGGCATACCCCCAAAATGAAAAGTAACAAGAGTCTATGGTAGATGTCATGATGTTAATAACGAATAAGACCACCGTTCGCGTTCAAACAAGCGTCACATCGACGTCTCATGGAGTGCACCAGGCGGCGGAGAGTGTCCTGGGGGATCGCCTGCCACTCCTGCTCCAGTAACTGAAACAGCTGGTCCACGGTGTCTGCTGGAGGGTTGTGGGCCCGCACTCGTCTCCCCAGCACGTCCCACAGATGCTCTATGGGGTTCAAATCTGGTGACCTGGCAGGCCAGTCCATTCTTGTCACCTGCTGCCCTTGTAGGAACTGATTCACGATGGCGGCGCGGTGGCACGGCGCGTTGTCGTCCTGGAACTGGGCGCCCTGGCCAACTGCCCTCAGGGCGGGCATCACAAGGGGGCGGATGATGGTGTCGCGGTAGGTGGCACCGGTCAGGCGGCCTTCAACACGGTGTAGGGGGGTCCTGTGACGTAGGCTGAACCCACCCCACACCATCACGGACCCACCTCCATAGCGGTCATGCTCCCTGACGGCAGCGTCAACGTAGCGTTCTCCAGGACGTCGCCAGACGCGAACCCGCCCGTCGTTGAACCTGAGGGTGAACCTTGACTCGTCTGTGAAGAGTACTGTTGCCCATTCAGCTCTTGTCCACCTTCTATGACATGCTGCCCAGGCCCGACGATGAGCTCGATGCGCTGGGGTCAGTATTGATCTCACTGCTGGGGACCTTGACCTCAAGTTGGCGTCGTGGAGCCGGTTCCGAACTGTCTGGGTACTGACGTTGACGTTGCTGGCTTGTCGTAGCTGGTCTCGGAGTACTGTGGCACTGGCTGAACGGTCTCTCAGACAAGCGATAACAATGAACCGATCCTGCTGTCTGGAGGTGCTTCTCGTCCGTCCACGTCCCTGCTGTTCTTCAACACTTCCAGTGTTAAGCCAACGGTCTCTGAGCCTCAGAATGACTGGGTGACTCACTCCAAGCCGTCGACCAATCTCCCTCAAGCCAATACCTTCTTGGTACCATGCTATCGCTCTTCCTCTGTCGGTGTTGCTTAGTCGTTGTCTCGCAGGCATGGTTAAATCTTCCTAAATTTCGCAACTGTTTATACCCGTCAAATGTGCTAACTGATTGCAATTCTGCTCAGAAAAGACCTTGCTTTCACGTGCATCACTTTTTTTTTTCTTGCTGTGTCTGTGTCAAAATCTGGGAGCGACACAAGTTCGATAATTTCTCGGGATTTTTTTGCCTCAGATGCGACGCGGTAGATAACTGCTGACCGACTTTAACATAACAAAAATGCACGAGGAGTAGTATTTGAGAACCGGGTAAGCTTATCCAGCAGAGTTTATTCAATTATCAATATTAATTGTTTTATCAGAGCTTTTTAAAAATTGCATACAAAAATTAGGGGTGGTACTTCAATTGTTTTTAGTAGTGTATTTGTATT
>CM065740.1:24261639-24266639 GCA_033310375.1 Conus canariensis
CCACACACACACACAAACACACACACCACACACAAACCACACCCCCCACACACACACACGGGGGCCTATATAGCATTTTGCATACCTATTTCCATTTCTCTACCCATTTTTTCTGCATTATTTTTTTTAATATCATTAAAGTGAAAGCGTTAAATTGAAGCTAACTAATAAACACACCACACCCCCTAAAATGGAGTGTTTTTTTTAAAAATGTCAGTTGAAATTTTTCCCCTGAGAAATGCTTTCAATTAAAAATACCAATTCGTTTGGTATATTTTGTGTTTCCTCAATGGGAAAAGGGGCGTTTTTTGTTTTAAAAAATTTGTCCCCGGACTTAAAATTTGAAGGAAAAGGGGAATTGTTACCTGGATCACCCAAAACAACGCTAAATCCGTTCCAGTAAGTAGTTTCCTGATTTGTCCTTAATTTTGTTTCCCTTTTCCATTTCTACGCCTATAAAATATTTCCATCAGTGCTTAACGATTTAAATCCAATTCTTCGCCCCCCGAATGTTTTTTCCTCAGAGGATATATCCAGTCTCCCATTGAAGGGACGTTGGAAGAGTTGGGGGGTTTTTGTAAAAGAAAAAGTTTTATGTACATGTATGGACGTGCCAATGCTAATTTCTCCTTCGATTTCTGATGTTTATGTTGTAGGTCTTTTTTGTTTTCATAAATTCCTAAAAACTGAAGGATCGTAGAATTAATTTGTTATAACTAAAAAAAAGTTCAATACCCCCTTTCCCCCTCTTTTCCACAGCCAATGTTAAGCAGCGTTTAAACGGGGTTGGGGAAAAAACATTTTCCAAGATATTTGTGAAAAATTAACTTTCTCCACTTAAAGACCTCCATTTGCACGAAGATGTCCTTTTTAAAAGACCGTAACATTCGTTACGCCACTTTCGCTTGATCAGTTGTCAGCACTTCTTAAGGAAGGGCAAATGATTTTGAAAACCCCTAAAAATATTTGAGAAAAAAAAAATAAATAATCGGAAATAGAATAAAAACATTTCAAAAGCTCGGCATCATTTGTGTTCCTGGTTTTGCCTTTATGGAAAATTTAATGCCCAGTCTTAATTAGAATTTTTGGCTGGTAAAAAAACCTTGCTTGAGGCCTCTTGGTAACTGAAAAAATCCGTATAGACACGTTTGGCTACTAATTGAGCAGCACTATTCTTCCTCTATTAGCTGTGAAAATTTTTGACCCTTTATGCCATGTTTTCGCCATTCAATGCACATTTTATTGACGCAGTCAAAGGCCTTCTTAAAATAAAAAAAATTTCGAACGAATGAAAAAGTGTGAATAGTGATAAATCTTGCTAAACCCCCCTGCTCTAAAACCTGCCGTAAACCCTTTTTTTCCCCTCTTTTTTGATTGTGGCCTTTTATTTAAAAGATAGGGGTTTTCCCTTTCCTACTAATCTGAAAACCATTCCATTAAAATTATCACATTGCGTTTTTCCCTTTTTGTATTTCGGTACTTTGTAGTTTTCAGAGAGAGGAGAGGAGAGAGAGGAGAGACGAGAGAGGGGGGAGATTTTTAAAAAGATACCCATAAGGGGAAAAGAAGGAGAGAAAAAAATTGCCTTTAATTTAGATGTGATGCTTTTAAAAAGAGCGTTGTGGGAAGAGAGAAAACTTTTTTCCTCTCCCCTCTCTCTCTCTCTTTTTTCTCTCTCTCTCTCAAAATAAAATTTCGTTTCGTCTCTCTCTCTTCTCTTTATCTCTCTCTCTCCCCTTTTTGGTGACATTAATCACCCCCCCAATACCCAACACTCTAAAATTTTTAAAACACTTAGTGATTCGGGGTCTGACGCATCAGAAGATAATGAGGCAGGCCACCCACACACCCCAAACCACCACCACAACACACACACACACACACAAACCAACAACACGAACGCACGCACGCACGCAACAAAACGCACCATCTCGTTCACCCTAGTTACAGGTTGATGACGGTTTTGGTCCCTGTGGAGGATCAAAGGGAATGTTTAACTGGACCGAAAACTCGGAGTGAAGCGACCGTAAAGCGCAAATTGAATCCTTCGATTTCCCACCTTTTTTTCTTTTCTTTTCTTTTTTTTCCATCCCTCCCCCCATCCCCCCCCCCACCCCCCCCCCCCTTTTTTTTATTCCCCTTTTTCCCTTGTTTCTGTCGGAGAAATCTGTTGCAGACGCTTTGAATTTGTTATAGGTTTAAAAAGATTTAAAAAAGGGAAATGATGATTCAACGAGAGAGGAGAGAGGAGGAGAGAGAGAGAGAGAGAGAGAGAGAGAGAGAGAGAGAGAAGAAGACAGACAGAAGAAGACAGAAGCAAAAAAGACAGACAGACGGAAGAGCAAAGAGGAGACTGTTGCGCCACCGGATTTTTTTTTGAGAAAAGGGTCATGACCTCTTTCGAAATTGGACAAAAACGTTCCCCATGAAAAAAAAAAAAAAAAACAAAAAACCACTACATGTAATGACAAAAAAGTGCTTTGATCGTGATTTTTTTTAAGCTTTGACACTAACAAATGCAGTGGCTTTTTATGTTTCATTTGCGTGACATGAAGAGGTAAGATGAAAAAATGGAGTTGGTATGTTTAACCATGCCAAAAGGGGGCAGTTTGTTGCGAAATTTTTTTTTTCTTTCCCTTTCAGACGTTTGAATGAACAATGTTTTAAGGTATGCTGTAAAATAGAGAGGCCAGGTAGTCAGTTGGTGGAGCGCGGATGTGATCTTGGTGACCGGGGTTGGGGTTCGAATCTCCACAAAATTTTTTGTACAAGGGGATTTTTAAAACGGATTTAAAAAAAGGGCCCCTGTTCCCTTCCCAAAAAAACCTTGGAATGAGAGGGATGCGTGCGAAAAACGCTGCGTAAAAAAAACTGCACTCAGTTAAAAATTCCATAAAATCCCTCGGAAGAGAAGGGGCCCTTTTTATCGTTGGTATGGTGAACTTAAAAAATGCTGCAGCTGAGTGAAAAATCGAAAGAAAAAAGGAAAAAAATGATTGAAAAAGCTGACTAAAAACGCGGGGGAAAAGAGGAAAAAAAGCGCGACAGGAGCTCTTTAATCGGCTTACCCAGGTAGGAAACCCCTTGTGTAGACGAAATGTGTTAGAAGCGCATGGGTTGCTCTCCACCGGGATAGTCGTTATTAAGTTTTTAAAAGGGGAAATGAAAATAATAACAACAATAATAATGATGAGATGTGATGTAATGAAATTTAAAATAATAAAATCATAATATTAATCATAAAAATGATGATGAGATGATGAGATAATGACAGGATAATAATATGATGATGATAATATAAGATAATAACGAGATGATGATGATGATGAGAGTGTGATGAAGAAATAATAATACAACTATCGACCCACCAAAATCGAAATTTTCCCCGAACTGGATTCTAGATATTGCCCGTCTTCAAAACGAGTAATGTACGCACTCTCAGTGGACAGATTGTAAAACCATTGCCCCGTAAAAACTCTCTCTCTCTCTCTCTCTCTCTCTCTCTCTCTCTCCTCTCTCTCTTCTCTTCTCTCTCTCTCTCTAACGTCCGATATTGCCAGTTTCTCCGACAATCGAACGTGTGTTTTTTTTTTTGAATTTTTAAGTGAACAGGATGAAAGATCCGACGTCGTTTCACACACACACACACACACACAACACACAACACACACACACACCACGACGACGCGACCACCCACCACCACCACCCCCACTAACAAAACAACAACGGACAATATGCATGCAAACACGCATGCTCGCACACACCCACCCACCCCACACAACCCCCCAAAACCACCCCGCAGCAGCACACGCCCCACCACACCCAACACACACACACACACACACCACACACACACACCACCACCACGCACGCAGCACGCCGCACGCACGCACGCACGCACGGGGACAAACACACACACACACACACAACACACACACACCACAACACACACTCACACTCCTTCTCCCCTTCCCCCGAATCCCTCTCTCTCCCCCACAGTGTCCCCCCTTTCCTTTTCCCCCCTTTCCCCCATCTCTCTCTCTCTCTCTCTCTCTCTCCTTTTTTCCGCAACCCCCCCCTCCTCCTCCACACACTACCTGTCATGAAGCTGTAGAGTTGGGGTAAGACAAGGGGGGAAAGTCGGAACCATGTACTCTGGCTGGCCCCTTTTCCCCCTCACTTTGCGGAACCCGGGAATCGAACCCCCCGCTCCAGGTAGTCTAGGGGAAACCACCAGCAGCAGCAACGCACCCCCTGGTGAGGACGCTCCGCTCGTCAAAGGTCACCGATATCCATTTCCCCCAGCGCTGCGCCAAGACGGTCAGAAGGAAGCACCCCAAAGGGGAAGAGACACCCCGCCGGAAGTTGAGCCATAGACAAACCCCCGGGTTTTTGAAGAGTTTCGCTAGCGATCGATTCTTTGGAAGGTTTTCAGAAGTTTTGCATTCGTCTGCAACATGAAGAAAGTGGGTTTTGTTGGTTGTTGTTGTTGTTGTTGTTGTTGTTGTTGTTGTTGTTGTTGTTGTTGTTGTTAAAAACGACGTCTTTCGTTTTGGCTTGTATAGAGGGGAAAATGCGAGAAAAACAGCCTTCTAATTGGGTCTGCTGCTCTTTTCCAGTCTTGGGGGAGGGGTTGGGTGTAGAGGGAGCGGGAATGGGGGGGTGGGGGGGGGGGCTTCTTTTTTGCTGTCATAGAACTCTTGGATTTGTACTGTGTTAGATTGTACCCTTTCACAGCAGTGCAAAGAAAACCTTTTTCCCAGAGTATGTTCATCAGACATGGTTTTTGAGTCTTTGGGGGAAAAAAATGATTATTTTCATTTCATCTTGATTTGTGGGAAAACACATTCGGTTTAAAACCATTTTGGCATGTTTAGAAAGAACGGTTTCTCTCTCTCTCTCTCTCTCTCTCTCTTCTCTCTCTCTCTCTCTCTCTCCCTCTCTCTCTCTCTTTTGACTTGAGTTTATGATATTGATTTTGACATGGTAGCTGCCCTGA
>CM065740.1:24269139-24279139 GCA_033310375.1 Conus canariensis
AGAAGAGAGAGAGAGAGAGAGAGAGACAGACAGACAGACAGACAGACAGACAGACAGACAGACAGACAGACTGCTGGCACTGTCCCGACACAGCTGATTTCATTGAACAATTTTTTTTGTTGTCTGCGAGGTGTCCAATCGTTAATAACTTCTCGAGATTATTGAGTACAAATTATCCTCAGAAACACAATAACGCTCGTATTAATTCATCAAACAGAGATGTATTATTTGGTATAAATAAATCAGTGGCTTCAAAGAAAAATTATAGATATAGCAATTTTCTCCATGTGGCTGAGTAAAATGTGTGTTAGTATTCTCAAAATGACGAACACGGGTGTCCCTCTACCACTCATTTTTTTAGAAAAACAAAACAAAACAAACATAATGTTCGAAAGAGGTCTAAAAGAAAAAAAACTTCCCTAGCTGAACAAGAAAGTGCAAGTCTCATAGGGAATGTAGGTTATCTTTGAACACGCATGATGTTATGAACTTTTCTTCGTTACATTGTCCATGCGTTCAATATGAGAGAGAGGCAGGGGTGTGTGTGTGGGGGGGGGGGGGGAGGAGGGGGCGAATGAGGGAGGGGGTGACGTGGGGGAAGGAAGGGAGGGGGGGGGGGAGGAGAGATCTTGGGAGCAGTAGTCAAAACTCAGATGATAATTAAGTATCCTCACAGGGTACACGCGAACCAAGATTCGTGAGAGAGTGTCAGAGGGTGTCAACCCAACGCATGTGTACTTGAAGAAATGAACGAGCGCGTGCAATTATCAGCGCAGTTGTGTGTTCTTGGCAAGCTGCGCTTTTATCAGCAGGTGGTGGAAAGCAAGTGTATGTAATGGAAATATTATGCAAGTAACAAAAAAAAATGATAGTAATGAAATAGAACAAAAAACCAAACTTTTTCTCACATCAAAACTTTTTTTTTGTAAAGAAAAGGAGAGAAAAAAAAAGGAAGGAAAGTACGACGCAATGAAGAAAGAGGGTGGGGGAGGGAGGGGGCGGGAGAGAGAGAGAGAGAGGGGGCGGGGAGAAAGAGGAAGGGAGTAGATGGGGGAGGGGGAGATAGAGGGATGGGTGGGGGGGGGGGGGGATGGCGACTAAATCTTGTTCTTCACGGGACTCCAAACAACTCCCGGTAAACATCCGCCACATTTAGCACGAAAAGGTCCATTTGTAACAAAGCCAAACATGAAGCATTATGAGTTTACGTCAATGTAGCAATGTGTAGGCAGAAAAAGGAGGGGGGAAAAGGGGAAAGAAACGGGGAAAAAATAACTTTTAAGATAAGTCCCTACACAAAGGCTATTGTCAAAGATGAGAAGGAGTGCAGTCTGCTATCCTGTTCTTGTCATAATTTGACTTACTGTTACGAACAGTCACACACCACACACACACACACACACACACACACACACACACACACACACACACACACACACACACACACACACACACTTTTTCATCAGCTAATTTTCTCATTTTTGACTTTTCTCGGCAAGACGATCAACACACTCTATACTGCGGACTTCATGACAGGAAGTACATTTCCCCTATGCCTGTCAAACGACTCTGCCCTTCAGTCCACAGAAGGCCCAGTGTAGCGTGCTTGCCACAGATGGCTACGACCCCCCCCCCCCCCACCACCACCACCACCACCTCCCTTCCCCAATCCCCATCGCGTTCTACAGTCCCTACATCATCTCAAGCACGACAACAACAACAACAACAATAACAACAAAAATATATAACCCCTCATGAACGAATGGTATAAACAATCAAGTCATGGCTTGTTATTGAATGACATATGGAGAATACGTATACTATGGCACTTCATGAACATGTGGTGTAAACATTCAACTCGTGATAGGACAAAGGACACCTGAACTAGCTGCAAAATCTGTGGATTACTTATGTCAGCTAACTGCGTACGTTGCTCCTGATTTTAACGCTTTTGTGCAAGCCAATTACTAACCACTGAACAAAGTGTTCGTTCGCATGATCGTTTGCAGACAACATCAGCACTAGCAGAGAACGCAGGTAATATTGCACAGACTACGTTGTGGATATTACGTGACATCTAAGATGATGTGACACAGGACACGACAAGACGCAGTGGACTTGTTGTTGTTGTTGTTTGTTGTTTTGTTGTTGTTGTTGTTTTTCAGAAGAAGAGGATCTGAACAAGAAAGAAAGAAAGAAAGACAGAAAGATAACGACGATGGTGATTTATTCAACTGTGCCATACCCTTGTTTAGTGGTGTGCAAACATTATTAGCTCTAAAGAGTACACTTTACGTTGCCAATATACGACGAAAAAAGCAATATAGACTACCATATTACAGTAAACCATAAGAAAACAGGTATATAACATTGCAGAAACTGAACCTCGCATTCAGCATGATGGTTTTCCCCAAATATTTTCAAATCCGTACATAATAGTATATAAGCACCTACAGATGTATCAAACCATAAAATTACAGAGAGAGAGAGAGAGAGAGAGAGAGGAGAGAGAGAGAGAGAGAGAGAGAGAGAGAGAGAGAGACAGACAGACAGACAGACAGACAGACAGACAGACAGAGACAGAGACAGAGATAGACAGACAGACAGACAGACAGAGTCCGACAGTGAGACGCAGATAACCCTCACCCTCACGCCAACACCACCTCTCTCTCTCTCTCTCTCTCTCTCTCTCTCTCTCTCTCTCTCTCTCTCTCTTTCACACGCCATACTCCACTCCTGACCTCCTTTCCCCTTGTCCACGTATTACCCAAAGATGGAGATGGATTCTGCAGCGTAATTAGATAATTGACAGCCGCTTGCTGTGACAGAACATGGAAGGTGTTTTTGGTGTGAAATGGATAGGGAGTGCTTTCTTAAGCAACAGGGAAGAACGGAGACAGGCCTAAAAATAGATATTAAGTGGACACTGTCTTGTTGAATTTGGACAAAGTAAAAACAGAAAAGCGTTAACACACACAGTAAATATTGAGGACACGCTTTTCTTGTGAACTGTTCCGTTCCAGAGTCCAGTTTTGTCTGGAGAGGAAGGGTGGGCAGAGAGAGTGTACGAGGTGATGGGGTGAAGGAGTAGGGGGGGGGGGGGGGGCGTGAGTTGGTGGTGTACGTGGGGTGAAGGCTGGGAATGGGGGTAGAGGTGGGGGTGCAAAGTGCCATGGCGGAATAAGAAATAACGTTAATAGTTGATGGATATAAAAAAATGACACGCACAAGCAAGGAACTGCACTAACATGAGAAGAAGAAGAAGAAGAAGAAGAAGTAGAAGAAGAAGAAGAAGAAGAAAGAAGAAGAAGGAGGAGGAGGAGGAGGAGGAGAGGAGAAGAAGAAGAAGAAGAAGGAGAAAGAAGGAGAAGAAGAAGAAGGAGGAGGAGGAGGAGGAGAAGAAGAAGAAGAAGAAGAAAAAGAAGAAGAAGGAGAAAAAAAGAAGAAGAAGAAGAAGAAGAAGAAGAAGAAGAAGAAGAAAGAAAGAGAAGAAGAAGGAGAAAAAAAGAAGAGGAGGAGGAGGAGAAGAAGAGAAGAAGAAGAAGAAGAAGAAGAAGAAGCACAACAACAGCAACAGCAAGAACAACAATAACAACAACAACAACAAGAAAACGAAAAACGAACAAGAACAAGAACACAAAGAATGGAAGGAGGATGCGGCAGAGAGTGAGAAGCAGGAAACACATGTGTAATTCATTCAAACAACGTCGAGGCCTTTATGAAGAGCTTTGTCACCGATCGACCCTTGAGGTTATATTGAATGGCGAATGACCTGGCAGCAAAATTTAATGAATACATCAGTTAGCTATCTGCGTAACGGATTCTTGATTTTGAAGGATGTTCAGAAAAGAAAAAAAAAAAAAAAAAAAGACTGACAGCTTAGTAACGTGTGCGTTTGTTTATATACAAATCAGCGTTGGCCTTTTAAACAGGGATCCTGCTGTTCTATTCTTGGTTGTGTAGCTTAGAAGGCAACAAACAAGAACCTTTTCTTCCATAAAACACAAAACAAAAGAACAAATGAAGACTGGAGAGACACATTAATCCAGAACATCTGTTTTGTCTGCTAAAAAAAAGCCTCAGACATTCAGAAGTCATTATTATCAGTCAATCGGAATACACTCTTCGTACTGACCATTCGGAATGCGGCTTAATATAGATGCCAGATGACTCCTTAGTGTCTGCTGCCATAATCGTCATGACTCGTTCAGTGTGGGCTTTATAAAGTCACAGTCTGCCAGTCCTACACGATACAGAACTTATAATTATTGCAAGAACAGTTATGATTTATATTAGCATTAAAAGAAAACAAACATGCACACTAAAACTCTCTCTCACACACCCACACACACACACACACACACACACACACACACACACACACACACACACACACACACACACACACACACACACACACACCATTTCCATCTCTGTCACTCCTTCTACTCATCCCCTCCCCTCAACCAAACCCGTCGTCTTTCCCAAAGACAGAGAAAGATTCCACAGGATAACTACTTAACTGACAGCCAAATTTTTTTGAAAGGAGATAAGACATTTTTGGTATGGAATAGATCAAGACTTTTTTAAATTGCAAAGTGAGGCGACTGCAGGTGGAAATCTGAACAAATCTTTAAAAGTTTATGTACTATATCCGTCAAACATAAACAAACGAAGACAAAACACGACGCGTTTTGACTTTTTGGTCTTCTTCAGGCAAGATAAAAAAAAATGAGGACAACGAAAATAAGGAACGAGCAATCACTTATCTCATCAAATTATCTAACCGAATTTGATTTGAAATAGTGGCAAAATATAGGACTGACTTCGAACAGTAAGCTGTATATGTTTTTCCTGATTTTGACATTGTTGTGCAAATTAATTGCTAACCGTTTAATATCGTGTTCATGATCGCTGACAGACAATGTCAGCTTTGACAGACAAGACAGGGATTACACTACTTTGTGGATCTTTCCTGATATTTAAAATTATGTCATACAGGACAACACAACACACAGTGAACTTCATTTTCGCAGAGGAAGAGGACTTGAATCAGAGAGGAGAGAGAGAGAGAGAGAGAGAGAGAGAGAGAGAGAGAGAGAGAGAGAGAGAGAGAGAGAGAGAGAGAGAGAGAGAGGAATGAAGGAAGCAAAGAAAAAAACAAAGAAAGATAGATAGAAAGAAAGAAACTAAGGAATGAAAGAAGCACAGACGAAAGAAAGAAAGAAAGAAGGAAGGAAGGAAGGAAGGAAACAGAAAAAAGAAAGAAAAGAAAGAAAGAAAGACAAATAATAACAATGATGATTCATATGATTATGCCATATACACCCTCGCGGCTGGGTATGAAGTCTATCCATTCTATACAGTACAATTTATGTTGTTAGTGTAAGATGGAGAAAACTGTCGACGACCGTCTTACAATCAACCATAAATAGCCACAACTGATTACATATATTCAATGACCAGTGTTAAGAAAAAAAACTATGTCCTCAGTTTGGAAATGGAAAAGCAGGTGGCATTGAATAGAGAAAAGAATTACAAGCCTTTTCAGAACAACTTCCTCTGATGACAAAATGCAACTTATTTACGTTTCGTTGCGTACAAAATCAAGGTAATATCAAGTCATTGGGCAGTTCCTGCAGAAACAGACAACGTGATTAGACATTTTGTTCATCATCCTTATATATTCGATCAAAGAGACACCATTGGTTTTCTTCCATGTGGTATCTATACTTGGTCAGACGAACTGCAATATTCGAAACTCCATTTTTAAATTTTACAACAGACCACATCACACCATGATCAGAATTTATTCAAACATATATTACAACGCATATTGTAGTTTTAAATGTCCTGTTTACTCAAATGCTATCACTGTTGTGAATTTATTTCTTTTTTTTTTTATTCTTGCCAAAAACAATCGATTAGGCGTTGCTTACAACATTGCACAAACCGAATCTCGCACACAACACTCTGGTTTCCAGAAATACGTTCAACTCTATACATAGGATCTTTCTTTCTTTCTTTCTTTTTTCTCTCTGTCTGTCTTTCTTTCGTTCTTTCTTTCTGTCTCTTATTTTCATTTCAGTGTGCTGTTTCTTTCTTTCTTTTAAGATCCTCTACGTCTACAAAAAAGAAGTCCACTGTGTGTTGTAGTGTCCTGTATTACATAATCTCAGATGTCAGGTAAGAATAACAAAGTAGCATGGGGAACCCTCCCGTCTTATCTGTCAATGTCAGTATTATCTGCGAACGATCATGCGAACACGCTATTAAGGTTTTTTTTTAAACCAAGATATCAGAGAGAGAGAGAGAGAGAGAGAGAGAGAGAGAAATGGTAACGTTTACCTCTCTCTCTCTCTCTCTCTCTCTCTCTCTCTCACACACACACACACACACACACACACACACACACACACACACACACACACACACACACACACACACACACACACACCACACTCCACTCCTGACCTTTTTTCCCCTTGTCCACTTTGTATTACCAAAGATGGAGAGGGATTCTACAGGATAATTAGATAATTGATCGCCGCTCGCTGTGAAAGAAAATGAAATTTGTTTTGGTGTTAAATGGACGGTGAGTGCTTTTTTTTTTTTAAAGCAACCGAAAGGACGGACACAGAATTCTAGATAAATATTAGACACTGCCTCATTAAATTTGGACAAAAAAGAAGGAAGAAAGAAAAAAAAAGCGTTAACTCACACAGTAGATATTGAAGACATGCTTTTCTTGCGAACTGTACCATTCAGGCATCCAATTTGTCCACAAAGGGAGGGTAGGCACAGAGAGTGCAGAAGGTGACAGGGAAAAGAAGTTGGGGTATGGGCATCGGTGGTGTACGTTTGGGGACGCAAAATGCCATGGAGGGAAAAGAAATAACGTAAATGATAGATAAATGAAAACAAAAATACACACGCAAGTAAGAAAGCGCATCATCATAACGAGAGAAGAAGAAGAAGAAGATGAAGAAGGAAGAAGAAGAAGAAGAAGAAAAGAAGAGAAGAAGAAGAAGAAGAAGAACAACAACAACAACAACAACAACAACAATAACAACAGCAAAAAACAATGGGAGGAGGAGGAGGAGGAAGACAGGGAGGAGGAGGAGGAGGAAACGCGTGGATGGTATAGTCAAACAACGTCTAGCCCCTCACAAAGAGCGTTAAATGATCGTCTCTTAGCGTTATATTAAAAGATACCAATTATAAACTGTTAACAAAATCTAATATATATGTTAGTCAGCTAGCTGCATAATGGATTCTTGATTTTGAAAGCATGTGAAAAGTAAACAAACAAACAAACGTTGTTCAGTTTCACAATTTCTACGTAAATAGACAAATCAGCATTGGTATTTTGAATAGGAACGGTTGCCTAAAATACTTTGAGAGTCTTACCTAACTTCTCATGCCATGTAGTACAGAACAACATAACAAAATGTATTTTGCAATTCATGTAAAGAAGAAGAAGAAGAAGAAGAAGAAGAAAGAAGAAGAAAGAAGAAGAAGAAGAAGAGAGAGAGGCAATATGGGGAGATACAAAGAGAGATGAACAGAGTGAGGCAGTCAGACAAAGAGTCGAAGGCACCCATTCCAGTCACCTCCATCACCCCATTCACTCTTCCCGTCTCTCCCGCGCCACCCTCCCCCCCCCAACCCCAACCCCAGCCCCAGCCTTCCCCCCTCTCTTCTTCCTGACCAGATAATGCCACACAGATGGTGATGGATTCAGCAGGGTAATTAATCAATTGACAACAGACCGCTGTGAAAGAAAATCTAAAACTGTTTTCAGATGAAATAGATAGCGAGTAGTTTTTAAGCGCAGAAATACAGGATGGAGACACATTACAATAAAGATAGGGGGGGGGGGGGGGGAGGAAAAACGCAAACAATTTATTCGTTCGATTGTTTCATGTAGCAGAAGCACAAATCCAGTACATAGAAAGACGTTAAACCACTGGGGCAAGGGAGAAGGGGGGGGGGGGAGGGGGGGGGGGGGAGGCAGGCTGAGGAGGATAGAAGTGAGAGAGGGTGGAAGACGTGAATGACGGTGGTTGGATACAACATGAAACAGTAATGTTCGTGGCATAAGCAGAGACACAAGCGAGCATGCAGCCGCACAGACATGGAAGAAGAAGAAGGAGAAGAAGAAGAACAAGAAGAAGAACAAGAAGAAGAACAAGAAGAACAAGAACAAGAAGAGAAAGAAGAACAAGAATAAGAATAAGAAGAACAAGTACAAGAAGAGAAAGAAGAACAAGAATAAGAATAAGAAGAACAAGTACAAGAAGAGAAAGAAGAACAAGAATAAGAATAAGAAGAACAAGTACAAGAAGAGAAAGAAGAACAAGAATAAGAATAAGAAGAACAAGTACAAGAAAGAAAGAAGAACAAGAAGAAGAACAAGAACAAGAACAAGAAGAGAAAGAAGAACAAGAATAAGAATAAGAAGAACAAGTACGAAGAGAAAGAAAGAAGAAGAAGAACAAGAACAAGAAGAGAAAGAAGAACAAGAAAAGAATAAGAAGAACAAGTACAAGAAGAGAAAGAAGAAGAAGAAGAAGAAAAAGAGGAGGAAGACGAAGAGCTTGAACTGACATTTGAAACAGGGATGGTTGCAAACACACACACACACACACACACACACACACACACACACACACACACACACACACACACACACACACACACTATCAATCCCACATCTGTGACCCCTTCTAATCATCCCTCCCTCCCCTCCCCTCCCCTTCCCCTGCCATACCCTTCCCTCTGCCCACAAGATGGCGAAGGATTGCACAGGATAACCAGTTCATTGACAGCCAATCGTTTCTGAAAGAAAATCAAATTTGTTTCAGTGTGGACTGGATGAAGATTTATTTCAACCAAGGACAAAACAGGATTGAGAAAAATTGAAAGAAAAAGAAAGAAAGAAAAAAACGAAGAACGACATTAACTCTGCGTGGAAAAAAAAACAACCAAACAAACAAACAAGCAAACAAAGAAACAAACTTGGGGGCAGGTGTTCCTTCCATTTCTTTTGTTCAGATGTCCTGCTTAGCCAGAAAGGGAGAGGTGGAGGTAAGGGGAGGTTTGAGACGACGAAGAAGAAGAGGACTGGGAGATTGGCGCTGGTGGTTTGGAACGGGGGGGGGGGGGGGGGGGGGGGGGGGGGGGGGGGGGATGCGGGAGAGAGGGGAAGGCGGGTGGGAGGAAGATGCGACGGGAGGTGAGAGGGATGGGGGGGAGTGGGGGGTGGGGGGCGACGACGGGGAGAGAGATGCCGAGAGCTCCGAGGGATTTGAAAAACAACAGCAACGACCTAAGAAGGGTGAACTTCTATAATCAGAGACACAGCAAGCGAAAGTACAGACATGCAGACAAGAAGAGAGATGCGGATAAGCATTTTGAGCAAAGACACTTTCCGACTCCGGGTTGTTCATGTTTCTGTGTGTTCTGACTCAAGAGTCTAATAAAAAAAAAATTTACCTTAGGGAAATTTTCGTTACAAAAGTCAAGGACAGAACAGAGTTGGAAACGAAAAGTGGTGTGGTGTATCACATTCAATGTGACGAGTGCAGTGAGGACTATATTGGAGAAACTGGTCGGCCTTTGAAAACAAGGCTAAATGAACACACTACCAAAACTTCTTCTGCATATTATGAACATCTGACAACAACAACCCACCATACAAACAAGTTTCAAGCCACCATAATTACAGCTGAATCACAGTTCACAAAAAAAAGGAAAGTGAAAGAAGCTGTAGAAATCAGGGAGAGAAAACCCAGTTTGAACAGAGACTGTGGCTATGGCCTGCCCCCATTTACAAGTCTGTGCTGAACACCCATCACTCAACCAGTGAGGACAACTCAGGGAACACCAACACCCACCACAACTACCAGTCAGTCGAGGCTGATGAAGACCAGCAGTAGCTGGCCGAAAATTTCCCTAAGGTAAATTTGTATTAGACTCTTGAGTCAGAACACACAGA
>CM065740.1:24284139-24293433 GCA_033310375.1 Conus canariensis
GAGACATGTTGACTCGCTCAGTAACCCTTGGGCACCTTGGGCACCTTGGACCTTTCTTGAAAACGGTTGTTCAGGTGTCATGTTAATCCAAATAAGAGGGAAGTACGGAGAGGTTCGGGATAACGGGGAGAGGGGAAGGGGAAGTGAGCTGGGGGAGGAAAGTGGGAAGGGAGCTGAGGGGAGGGGGGTGGAGGGAGGGGAGGGATATGGGGAGAGGCAAAGTGCTGCGACAGAGGGAAAAAAATAGTATTAATGAAATAAATATGACAGAAGCAGAAACACAATCAAGCGAGTAAATGACTCACATACAAAGGACAAGAAGAAGAAGAAGAAGAAGAAGAAGAAGAAGAAGAAGAAGAAAGAAGAAGAAGAAGGAAGAAGGAAGAAGAAGAAGAAGAAGAAGAAGAAGAAGAAGAAGAAAGAAGAAGAAGAAGAAGAGCGACGATGACGACTGACGACGACGACGACGAAGAAGAAGAAGAAAGAAAGAAAGAAGAAAGAAAAGAAGAAGAAGAAGAAGGAAGAAGAAGAAGAAAAACACCGACGATGACGACGACAACGACGACGATGACGGCGACGACGACGACGACGACGACGACGACGACGACGACGACGACGAAGAAGAAGAAGAAGAGAAGAAGAAGAAAGAAGAGAAGAAGAAGAAAGACAGAAAGATTGACTGAGAGAGAGAGAGAGAGAGAGAGAGAGAGAGAGAGAGAAAGAGACAGACAGACAGACAGACAGACAGACAGACAGAGACAGAAAGACCGAAACAGACAGACAGGCAGACAGACAGAAAGAGATAGAGGTAGAGGGAGAGAGAAAGAGAAATGGCATGAGACAGATAGACAGACAGAGAGACACAGGCTGATACCCCCTCTCTCTCTCTCTCTCTCTCTCTCTCTCTCTCTCTCTCTCTCTCTCTCTCTCTTTATCATTTCCCCCAACTCTTTCCCCTCTCTTTTACCACCCGGTTCTCCCTTCCTAGATATTGCCCAAGATGGATAGCCAATCTACAGAATAATGTGTTAATTGACAGCCGACCGCTGTGAAAGTAAATGAACTTTGTTTTGATATGAAACAGAGAAGAAAGATTTTTTTTAAAGAAAAAAAAACACTTTTTTTTTAAAAAAACACGATAAAACATAATTCAGTCGACATTTTCTTAAAGCATCAGAACGAACTCTAAGCGAAACAAAGACGTTTTCTCGCTCAGGATATTTTGTGGAAAAAAACTTTTGTTACAGACCCTATTGTTCGAGTATCCATTTCAGCCGAAAAGGGGGACGGGCAGGGGGGGGGGGGGGGAGATGCGGAAGGGAGGGGGGGGGGTTAAGGAGATGACTAAGAAGGTCTAGGGACTAAGACACGTGGATGGAGTGAAGGGCGTGAAAAGGCGGGGGGGGGGGGGGGGGGGGGGGGGGGGGGAGTGGATGGGGGGCGGGGGGGTTGGAGAGGGAAGAAAGTGCTGCGGCGGGGGATAGAGATACGCTAAATAACAGTGAAATGAAATAAACAAGAACATTAGTAAATAAGCAAGCACGGAAATTTTTTTTTTTTTATGCAGCAAGCCAGAAGAAGAAGAAGAAGAAGACGTAGAAGAAGGAAAGAGAGAGAGAGAGAGACACTGACACTGACACTGACACTGACATCTGACACTGACATCTTTTATTGACATTGGCTAATAGCCTTTTTGTCAAGGGGGTACAATGTCTTTTGTTTTTGCATAGAAGAAAAGAAAACTAAAGAAAAACTGCAAATTAGGTGTCTACACAGCTAAGCAACATCAGAAAATTATTTCCATTTCCATCACTCATTTGTGTTTCCTGTCTATGTTCTATAACAAAATCATTCTCACACAACAACCATTCCCTTCACATGCGCACACTGATCCATCCTAACTTCCATCAACTTGCACGCACGCATTTATATCCTTATCCTCCCTTCTCCGCATTCACACATATTCTCTGTACAGATAATTTATCTGACTTGATATTATGAAGAAAAAAAAAAAAAACCCATTCACTTGAACCATCAAGCTTCGAGGTCAAATAAGTGTTCCACACAATAAAAATGAAATATAATTGATATCCCTTCAGTGCTTTGAACTTTCATTCATTCATAATTTTCTTTCGCGTGTCTACTGCTTCTGTTAGATATTTTGCCAGCATCTTTAACAATGTTTCATCACTTGTTTGCAAAATACTGTTAAGGTTTCGACTCTTGATTGTGTTATTTTCAAACAGTCTTGATTTTTTTCTTATGTTCCCATAAGCAGGACAAATGAACAAAAAATGTAACTCATCTTCTCTAACTGCAATATCATTACACAATGGACATGAATCATCAACAGCATCATTATTTAGATACCATCTTTTATTAGCCTTTAATCCCAGTGTTCTATTTCTAAATCTTGCAAGGATGCCTCTTTGCCACCGATTAGATACTAGATGTAAATATTTTTCTGCCTCCAAGTTACTTTTGAAAGATAGGAACCAGGAATATTTATCATGTTCTTCTAGTTGGCTGTGCCAGTTTTGTTTATACGAGGAAATTAATCTATGTTTGAATTCAGACATAAAAACGGTTTCGTTTCCAACTCCCTGGCTCAACCACACTATTCCAAACCCATTCTCTGTTAGCACTTTCTTAATCTTAGAGGCCCAGTTAACATTTCCTAACTCACACTGTTGTACCATCATGTCGTAGGCTTGCCTGCTCAGTCTAGCTACTGGTAATCGTATTACTTTACACCAGTATCTAACACACTTCACAATACATCTGATGTACAAAGGGTACCTTCCTGTTTCACCGTAAGCTATTTTATTGGACGAATGAATCGGAATATTCAAAAAACCGTTTGATCGCATAAGTGTGCACTCTTTCTATGTTTAGATTATTTTCAAGTCCCCATATTTCAGCACCATATGTAAGAATCGGTTCAATCTGTGTATCAAATAGCTTCCAAAATATGTGTGGATCAGTAGTATTTAATTTCTTTAATGTTCTCAAAATTTCTATCACCCCTTTTTTGCCTTTTCTACTTGTTTCACACCAACCTAAATTCCAACTTAATTTTGTCGTAAAAAACATACCTAAGTATTTGTACCAATTGGTTACTTTAACCTCAGAATTACCATACCACCAAACTTCATTCTTAGCTAAATATCCACCTTTACGAAACACAATAATATTGGTTTTATCGAGGTTTACTGTCAACTGTAGTTTATCAGCTTCCTGTTTCAAAACATTCAATTGGTTTTGCAATCCTATTGCTGTACTAGACAACAGAATTACATCATCAGCAAACATCATCATAAAAATCTCCACAGCACCTGGAATAATCTGAATACCATGTTTACCATTTCTTGAGAGTTCTAAAGCAAGCTCATTGATAAAAAAAGAAAACAACTGTGGGCTTAAAAGGCAGCCTTGCTTGACTCCACGTGGGCAATTGAAAAAATCAGAATAAACACATTTCTCACGCACACATGCCAATACAGAGTCGTACATTCCACGTAATGCCATATATAACTTTCCGTTGACTCCGTTTTTTCTAAGAACATTCCATAAAATATTTCTGTTTACAGAGTCAAAAGCTTTTCTGAAATCAACAAAAGCGACATACAATTTTGTATTCTTAAGCATGTATTTTTGTACAAGAGCGAACAACGTAAATATATGATCAGTTGTACTGTACCCAAATCTAAACCCTGCTTGCTTCTCCACGATTTTCTCTTCCAAGTCTGCCCAACGTTTTAATCTCACATTTAAAATGTGTGTGTAAACTTTGCTGACAACACTTGTCAACGCTACACCTCGGTAGTTATCAGGAGTGTTTACATCTCCCTTTTTGTGGATAGGAACGATGATCGATTTAGCCCATTCAGTCGGAAACGACCCGCTCCGAAACAAGTTATTGAATATCAATGTCAGAACATCAATTACTAAATGATTAGAACTTTTCAGCATTTCCCCTACAATTGTATCTGGCCCTGCACTCTTCCCACCCTTCAAATGTTTTATGCCGTCAATCACTTCTTGTCTAGTAATCGGTTCGTTGAATAAAGGTTCGTCTGTTTCCGTCATATCTGTTTCTGATTCTTGTGTTTCTACTCCGTTGTCTTCCACTGTGTTGCCAGAATGGTTAAAGACATTAAAGAAATGATCATACCATTGCTGAGATGTAATATCATTGTTTATCGTTGTCTTTCTGTTCACTTGTCTTACTGCTGACCAGAAACGCTTTGGGTCATTGGCTGACTCTTTTAATCTCTGTAATCTAATCTCATCAAATTCTTTCTTTTTGTTTTTCCTCAATTTAGTGTATTGTGTTCTTTCTTTGACGTACTCACCTTTACGCTCTGTCTTATATGGCTCGGTTTTAGCTCTCCTGTATCTCTGAAGCAGATTTTTGACCAGACGTTGTTTTTGTCGACATTCCATGTCAAACCAGTCATCACACTTTTTCCTTACGTTATAAACCTTTCTCATCATGCACGCTGCGGCACCACACAAAGCATTCACAAAAAGTTCAATACATAAATCAATGTTATGACAATTTTGAGTAATTATTTCCATAATGTTCTTAAAATCATTTGATTCTAATTCATTTTTAAACAAGTGTTCATTTTCATCAATCCATACGATCTTTTCTTCATTACTCTGCAGTGCTGACTTATCTTTTTTTGGTTTCGTTAAACCCATTCTTCCATTTCATTTCTACAGGCAAGTGCCAAGAAAACAGTCTGTCCCAACTTTCATATTGCAGGATTCCTTCAGCTCAGAAGAGACCAAAAAATAATCAATTACACTACACCCATTTGGAGAAATAAAAGTGAATTCCCCTTGTTTGTCATCAACACAACAACATTCAATATAAACAGTTCAAACAAATAACACAAATCTAACAATGATCTCCCAAAACTGTTAATCGATTGGTCTTTTGAACAACGACTTTTATGAAATTCCAAATCATCGTCATCATCATTATCATTATCATCCTCATTATCATTTTCATCGCTCCACACCGGGTTAAGTGCCTGATAAATTAGCATGTTTTCCTGCCTTGGTTGTTTGCATCCCGTTCTTGCATTGAGGTCTCCACATATCATGAGACAGACATCGTCATCGCGTATTACCTCTGACAGAGCTTCTTCAAGAGCAACAACTCCGTCCTTTACCTGCATATAGTTGTATGCTGGACCTCCTTCTGGCATCACATAGCAACCCACATAAATAACATCTTTTCCAATGTTGAACAATCTACTGTCCATCTTTAGTACAATAACATTACTGCAGTCGACCTTAATTTGTTTAACAAATGGTTCCAAATGTTTCTTAACCATCACTAACACTCCTCCAGAGTTTCTCCCATGTACTGTAAATTTTTTAGCTGGAGCAACAAATTTTGTAAACTCTGGAAAAACGGTATTATAATCAAAACTTGCACCGACAAAGGTTTCTGTCAAACAGACAACATCAAAGGAATTAATATAATTCATAAAGGAACATTCGTGCAATTTATTTAATAAATTTTCAATATTGTAATTCAAAAAGGTCAATTCCAAAGCTTGATGGTTCGCCTTATGCTATTTAGTAGTTGAACGTAAGGTTCTAGCGCTGGCACTGGAGCTGGCACTGGCGCTGACACTGGGGCTGCCTCTACGACTGCCGCCGCTGTGAGGGGAAGACCTGACACGAGACGCTGAGCCCCTAAGATACCCGTGCATTCCCCTCTGTTGTGTTGTCACCCGCCGCGCGTTGCCACTGGTGCCGCTGTGCGAGGAGTTATTTTTAGCAGCAGGTGAAGAAGCTGCGCCGCTGGTTGGCTGCTGTTCCGCGGCTCGGTCACCCCGCTGACTGACGTCATTAACGTCAGACGCGGAATCTCGTCGGTCATTGGCTGATGGTCTGCCGCCTGTGTTTACATTCTGCATGTGCGAAATGTGTACTTCAGGCACCGCCGATCCGGCTGTCACCTCAGCATAACTACGATGGTCGGGTCGTTTTTGCACCAATAACGAATTTCCCTCGCACAAAATATGCTGACTTCCCCTCGTTTTTTGCTCTGGCCACAGTCTCCGTCTGTCTCCTCGTCAGATCGTTCGCTACTCTGACTCCAATCTTCTCCAGTTCAGAACGAAGCTGACGATCTCTAATAATAAACATTTTGTCCCTCCAGTGTGTGAATTTAACGATCATTGTTTGTGTCTGTCCCTCGCGTGGCTGTCCTACTCTGTGAGCCCTGGTAATGTGTTCCTGTGGTGTCCATGTCCTGGTCCTATCCACAGAGTTCAGTGTGTCACACACGATCCTGGCACACGTGTCGTAGTCCTCTCTGGTGTTTCGTTGTGGGAGGCCATATATTCTTAAATTGTCTCTTCTAGAGAATCCCTCCAATCGGTCGATTTCTTCTGTCATCTTTTCTACTTCTCCCTTCAAATCACTGACAGTGTTTTCAAGGTGTTTGTCTCCTCCCCAGCCTGTCGTCTGTGTAAATAACTCATCCACGTCTCTTGATAGTGATGACACAGTGTCTGCCAGTCGTTGATGGTCAGTCTCAAGTCTGTCACACCGTCTGTTTATTTCTTCACATTTTTCACTGACACTTAACTTCGATTTTATATCCACAAGATCGTTTTTAATGGACACATTCTGTTCATGTTGTCGTTCACGTTGCTGAGTGATTTCTTCTTTTAAGTCGGAAATAGCGCAGAGAATTTTGCCGAGTGCGTCAGCTGGGAGAGAACTGGCGGTGGCACCCATTTCTGTTGTCGTGTCGGAATGGTGTTGTTTGTCAGCGGTGTCAGTAGGTCCGGGGTTCTGTTCAATGTCACCACTTAGCAGCAGTCTCCTGGCTGAGAACACTACGTTGATCACACACGCTGCTACAAGTGCTGGAACCTGTAGGCCGGTGACTGTTGTGTTGGTGTGTACTCCGCCACTGACACTGTCATGACCTAGTTCACTGACACACGGCATGGTCACCCGAGAGAGAGAGAGAGAGAGAGAGAGAGAGGAGAGGGGGGGGGGGGGAGGAGGAGAGAGACAGACAGACAGACAGGCAGACAGACAGACAGATAGACAGACAGGCAGAGACAGAGAATAGGACACAGAAACTGAGAGACAAACAGACAATACAACAACAACAACAACAACAACAACAACAACAACAACAACACTACAACAACAACCAAAGAGAAGCATTGATGAAGGGTAACCTCATACCCCAAACTCTGCTTCCCCTTCCTCTCTCCCACACCACTCCCGTCATCCAGGCCATCTCCCCTTCCCTCCACAAATAGTGCCAATGGTGGAGAGAAAAAAAATGATTCCAATGGATAATTATTGAACTGGCTGCCACTCACTGTGAAAGAAAATGGTATTTGTATAGGACTAAAAAGATTTTTATTTTTATTTCTTTTTTTCTTTTTTTCTTTTCTTTTTTTCTTTTTTTTTTTTTTTTTTTTGGGGGGGGGGTTACAACATAGGATTTTTGCTTAACTGCAGGAGAGAGAGAGAGAGAGGGAGAGAGAGAGAGAGAGTGAAGAGTAGAGAGGAGAGAGAGGAGAGACAGAGTGTGTGTGTGTGTGTGTGTGGTGTGTGGGGGGGGGGTTATATCTGAATGTCTGTGTATCTACCTGGCTCGCTAAACAAAAGAATACTTTACGTCAGCGAGACCGATCTTTGTTCAATTGCTTGTAAAAACTGTTTGATATATAAAAAAAAAAAAGACCAATTCCACAGTACAGCAGACCCCCAAATCTTCAACTTTGTAGTACATGTTCAACCTTCCACCCTGAAACTGTCGATTGCAGACCTAAAAATGTTCAACGCGATAGCGGACTTATAACGTTTCCAAACTCTATATGGTCTGAATGCTTTCAACACCTTGAAAATAAATACATGAATAAATAAATGAATGAATAAGCAAATACATGAATGAATACATGAATGCATACGTACATAAATAAATGAATTAATCCATCCATCCATCCATCCATCCATCCATCAATTCATCCATCCATCCTTCCATCCATCCATCCATCCATCCATCCATCCATCCATCCATCCATCCATAAATACGTACATACATACATACATACATACATACATACATACATACATACATACATACATCACATACATACATACATACATGCATACATACATGCATACATACATACATAATACATACATACATACATATACATAGATACATAGATACATAGATACATACATACATACATACATACACACATACACACATATAATGATACATACATACATTCATAACATACATACATACATACATTCATACATACATACATACATGCATACATACATACATACATGCACCACATACATACATACATACATACATACATACATACATACATACATACACACACGCATACATACATACATACATAAGTATCTTTTTATTTAAAAAAAAAAAAAATTGAAGTCACTTACTGGCCATAAGGGAGCAAACAGTCAGAGGTACACTGTTTCTAAGGCACGGCATTACGGAAGGCGGAGCATATCTCTCTCCTACCGCGGCTGGTAACCTTCTGTGGATAAGCTGAATCAGGTACCCTTTTATTGCTGGGGGTGGCCAGAGGTTGTGTTTAAGCCAAAAGAACTCAGTCTCACGAGTTGTTCGAACTGACGGCTGTTACCTCAGCGGTCCAGCCCTCTATCTGACCACGGGCCTCTCGGTGCTATAGTAGACCGACCACTGTTGAACTCTGAACCTAAAACACGATGCTTACGCCTAAAACCGTTCACCGCTATAGCAGGCTTAAAACCAATGAATGCTAATTCATGAACAATGCTGCAGCAGACCCTAAACCATTCAAGATTTAGATGTTCACCTAAACCCATACTATGTTATAGTGGGTTTAAAGTGGTTTTACGAAGTATAAAACCATACAATGTTATAGTGGGTTTAAAGTGGGTTTACGAGGTATAAAACCATACAATGTTATAGTGGGTTTTAAAGTGGGTTTACGAGGTATAAAACCATATAATGCTATAGTGGGTTTGAAATGGGTTTACGAGGTATAAAACCATGTAATGTAATAGTGGGTTTAAAGTGGGTTTACGAGGTATAAAATCTTACAATGCTATAGTGGGATTGAAATGGGTTTACGAGGTATTCTAGTTGCTTCCCTGTGAAACCATTTCAACTAATAACGGATACATTTTACAGCAGAAACAATCATTCAGAAATATATTGAACAATCGGCTGAACCTGGGTATGAAAGAGATTGATGGTTAACGTAAACG
>CM065740.1:24293533-24296033 GCA_033310375.1 Conus canariensis
TAATCTTCAGCTGGCATCACTAAGGCCTGGATTCGGGCGGTCACAAAGGCAACCGACCTGATGAGCTGATGCTGTGGAACACCCCACCCCCCCCCCCCCCCCCCCCCCCCGCGCACACACACACACACACACACACACACACACACACACACACACACACACACACACACACAACCATCAAGGCGTTTTCAGGGGTGTCCAGGATCTGGGGAATCTCTGCCATGCCAGGCACAGGTAGACTCTCCTCTGAAATTTGGATTGCATCTGAAAACTTGATTCTGGCCATTAATCCCAAACCTCTCTCTCTCTCTCTCTCTCTCTCTCTCTCTCTCTCTCTCTCTCTCTGTCTCTCTCTGAAGTCCACACATGTTCCTCTAAGGAGACAGGTTGAAACGAATAAGAACTGCTTTGAAAGAAAATTAATTAGTTAAACATTAATGCAGCTGAAGAGGCATGCTTATTAAAAGGTTTACATAAGTGCTTATGGGTCGTCTTTTTTCTTTCTTCTTTTTTTTATTATTTTTATATTTTTTATTTTATTTTTTTTTAGCGCTCAAATTCAATTAAGGCGTGTGGCCTCAACGTCGCTTCCAGGCCAAAGTCACGCGCTCCCTGCCACACTTGGGGGCGCGCCGACAGACGGGAAGCAAAAACCAATGGAAACTGACATGGAGGTGAAACTGATCAGCCTCAGATCATTTCACATGTCAGTCAAGAGATCGACCCCGTTTGTTAATAGATATAAACATCGCAGTTGTTTGGAGGGAAAAAATAAACACTATTTACAGGCGCTTATCTGTTTTTTTTTCTTTTCCAGTGTGTTAGTAAACAACCACAGCAACAACAAAACAACAACGACGACGACGACAACAAAACAATAGCAACATTATGATGTAAGTGAACGAAGAAATACATAAGGATCAAACAAACATTCTCTCTCTCTCTCTCTCTCTCTCTCTCTCTCTCTCTCTCTCTCTCTCTCTCTCTTCTCTCTCTGAATTCATTCAGCCAAAATTTCATAGACAGCCTTCGCTATCTAAATTCACTATACTGATGTCAACCTCATCAGAAAATGTTTGAAATTTGTCTTTGTTTATGCATAAGGCTATCAAAATTTAGAGAAACAGCTGCCTCTTCATGTTCTAAATTATTTGAGTTTGGTATGCTTTACAGTCATGAGTATTCATCTCAGTTGATGCATTATGTTCACTCACCCCTTCATAAAGGGCCATTGCCTATATGAATCTCTCTCTCTCTCTCTCTCTTCTCTCTCTCTCTCTCTCTCTCTCTCTCTCTCTCTCTCCCAAAATAATATGTGGCTTTGTACATACGATGTATTGTACGTTGTCCTACTTGCGAACACATCTCTGGCTTGTATACATGCATGCATACATACATATATAAAAACATGCACTCATACATACACATACATAATACATACATACATAAACATACATACATACAATACATGTGTACATATGCTTGAAAAGATTATACTTACAGACACACACACACACACACACACACACACACACACACAACACACACACACACACACACACACACAGATGGACTAACACAGACAAATGCATACAAAAAATAACCAGAGCGATTCTGACAGGGATCATGAACATTGTTGATACATCAGTAGTGGTGCTCAGTTGCCAGTCGGGCCGCACAGAATGAAAATTAATACAGTTGGGAGAATGCACGGAAACAACACATGCTAACGTGAAGAAATCCCATCTGATAAGCAGCTAAAAACTGTGTTGTATGAGGAGCAAAAAGGAAACAATCGCGCATGTGACATTTACAGCGGCCATAGAACTAAGGTACAATGGAAATGGTTTTTCCTCTCTCTCTCTCTCTCTCTCTCTCTCTTCTCTCTCTCTCTCTCTCTCTCTCTCTCTCTCTCTCTTCTCTCTCTCTCTCTCTCTCGTATCAACTCAAGCAGCGTGCGGGTTGTCTCGATTTTACGATGCGACCTGCAAAACTGAAACAATGCTCTCACTGTCTTTTTATTACCTCCTCTCTTCTCTCTCTCTCTCTCTCTCTCTCTCTCTCGCTCTCTCGCTCTCTCTCTCTCTCTCTCTCTCTTCCTCTCTCTCTCTCTCTCTCTCAGCTTTGCTTCAGGATAATTCTGTTTAGCCCAGTCAATGTTTCTTAGGAAACTTAAGGCATGCAGGTCACCCGCTGGAACAGAATTCCCTTTAGTCCCCCTTGCCTTAAGCACACTGGAACAGAATTCCTTTTCTCTTATCTGCACTCTAGATTGGTTAAAAGAAAAAGAAACGGTCTGAACTTTTAATAACGGATGACCTAATATTTGTTACAATTATTTTGCAAGAATAATCGATTGATACATCTCTTAGCAAGTGTCCAAGGCAGGGTTACAGCTGATCAGAATGACTCGATACTTTCAATTTTGAAATGCTCACTTTGCTTCAGGTGAATTCTGTTTAACCGGGTAACGTTACTTTCAGGCCTGCAGACCACTGGG
>CM065740.1:24298533-24303533 GCA_033310375.1 Conus canariensis
AGAGAGAGAGAGAGAGAGAGGAGGAGGGGGGGAGCGGAGGGGGAAGGAACAAATGTCTAAACAGAAAGACAAAGGGAATCTCTAAACCGCATACGAAACCTTACAGGACAACTCACTGAACAATGTCAAAGGAAAGGAAAGGAAAAGTATCGTGAATCTGTAGAAAAAAAAAAAGCCCACTGAGTTCAGTCAGCATGGTTTAATTGCTCAGCTGGGGCCTAGTAAGCATCAAAGAGAGACAGGGGAAATTGGGAGAACGTATATAGCGACAGAAAATGAATTAAGTAAGTAAGAAAGAAAGAAGCACAATGAGTTCAAATATGGAACGTTTTCCCCCACTACTTAATTGTTCAGTATTATATTGTTTGGTCAATCAGTGGGCGATTGCATCTCTTAGGAGATCCAAGTAAAGGTTGTTCTGCACAATTCTTAGCCGCTAAGAATGCTTGGGTTATTGAACAGCAGAGCTGACAACTCAGATTGTTCCATATCTTTTGATCTCCCTTGCATCCTTACATGGATCCTCAAGCATAGGCTCAAAGATGTCCTACTTTAGTTGCAAGTTTTTAGTTTTTCAACAACTTTTTTCATCTCCACACTTTCGTTTTGTTTTATTTACTACCTTTCACTGGCTGCTTTGGGGGTGCTGTTGGATTTTTTTTTTAACCCTAGGTGGTGAGAACACCACAGAATTACGGACTGTGGTGTGTCTCTATTTGACGCCAAGAGCACTGACGCAAACAAGCCGTGTCCCCCCTAATGAGTCCGATCCAGCGACGAAAGGCCTAGGAACAGGCAATACTATAGATCTGCTTTCGAGAGGCATTGGATGGTTCACTCATGTAGCTAGTGAAGGGTTTTCATATTTATAACATAATCATATTTCCCAATTTTTTTCATCTTCAATTTTTTTTTGTAATTTCAAATCTTTGCGAAGTCGTTACTATAATGATGGAAGAATTTTAACCTGCACTTGTTTTCCCCCCACTACATAATTGTTCAGCAAATATAGAACGTTATGGAACGGCAAACTACGTGTGGAATGGAATAAAAACACTAAAACAAAAGACAGAGCAGACAATACATATATCATTCCAAATTTAAAAAAAAAAAAAAAAAGGTTGAGCTGGGACAAGAAATAGTATTCATCCTTGCATAACTCGGATTTCCGGAAAGTGATTTTTTGGCTCGTAACAATTTCGATGTCTTGTAAATAAGGTTTATAAAGATAACTTAGAAAATGACACCATGACAATGCTGAATAAATTTGACCACTTGGTGAATAAGGTTTCCGAAGTTGGACCAGCAACTATATTTTTGTTTCTCTGAAATAATAACGGGTATAGATTTTCTGGTAAGCATTCATGGACCAACACAAATAACCGACATTTTTATTATGAATGAGAACAAGGAGTTTAACTTGCAAGGGAAGAAGACAAGGCAATCAACTCAGGAAATTGGAAATGTGCTCGTAATGTTTCTGCTGATTGCAGTGATAATGGAGAGCAACAGCCAAAAAAAACCACAGACAGAAAAAAAAAACCCAGACAAAATGGATAGGATGATTCAAATATTTGGAGGGAGTTCTGTCTCACACACACACACACACACGCGCGCGCGCGCGCGCCTCGAGACGAAACAGGCCTTTCAGCAGGCTAGGTGAGATACTTTTGTCTGATGTCTACGTTCAGCAGTTCTGTTATATAAACAGGTCACAATACCTGGCTTAGAGACCTGGTCACTCTCTGATTTCCGTAAGTTTGCAACAGGATGTCGAATGCAATGACACTCTTTATGAGCAAGTTCAGTCGTTCGTTTCCGAAGGCATAACTTAATATTTTGATGAGACATAGAATGTAATTAAAGTGGATTTCCATAGTCTATGTGTTCTGTCACAGATATCCAAACCTGACATATTTCATTGTGATTTCTGATGAGCTGTTCTTGGGCATGGTATTCATGAAAATAAGAACGAAAACAATCCCATATACCACGAGAGAGGCGTATCGCCAGTTTCAACTTCACACTTTATTATAGCTCAGCATCGTTGTGTGTGTGTGTGTGTGTTGTGTGTGGTGGTGTGTGTTAGACTGCGTGTGTGTATGTGTGTGTGTGTGTGTGTGTGTGTGTGTGGTGGTTGTTGGCGTGCGCGCGCGCGCGCATGATAAATAGGAGACCTACATAATTGCTTGTGAATAACTTTTTTCTTTGAGCGCTCAAATTCAATTAAGGCGTGTGGCCTCCACGGTGCTCCCAGGCCAAAGTCACGCGCTCACTGACACGGTTAGGGGCGCGCGTACAGACGGAAGCAAAAACCAGATGGAAACTGACATGGAGGTGAAACTGATCAGACCTCAGATCATTTCACATGTCAGTCAAGAGATGGACCCCGTTTGTTTCAGAGATATAAACATCGCAGGTGTTTGGAGGCAAAAAAAATAAGCAATATTTTCAGGCGCTTATCTGATTTTTTCAAGGTGTTGTTCGACAACAACAACAGCAACAACAACAGCAATAACAACAGCTAAAATAACATCAACTACATTCGATGTAAACGACGAGGGAACATGTAACGATCAAACAAATTCTTCTCTCTCTCTCTCTCTCTCTCTCTCTCTCTCTCCTCTCTCCTCTCCTCTCCTCTTCTCTCTCTCCTCTCTCTCTCTCTCTCTCCGTCCGAAACGAAAAAGATAAGGGTAAAAGTTCCCCCATATACAGCCTTTTTTTCTCCTTTTATTTTCACATTTGTTCCTCCCTCTTTCATCCTCCCTGCCAATTATACATTCTCCCACTCCTTCCCGATCCCCTTCAAATCCCCCCATCCCCCATCTCCTTGTCCCCTTTGTACCCTATGCCTCCATGCAGGTGTGCATGATCCATCTTTCTCTTACACGATACTCAATTTCAAAAGTTTGCGAAGCATCGATTTCATCAACTGATGTCTTTACCTAATCAATTTAATTTTGTTAGACATGCAATTCGTCAACAGGTTATCGATTCCCTGCCTCTACCCCATTCTCTCTCTCTCTCTCTCTCTCTCTCTCTCTCTCTCTCTCTCTCTCTCTCTCTCCTCTCTCTCTCTCTTTCATTTCATCTCTCTCACTCTTTTCTTTTTCATCTTCATCATCATCATCATCATCATCATCATCATCATCATCATCATCATCATCATCATCATCATCATCATGATGGATGAAAGCCAGTGGCGTGCTTGTGTCACTGCTTTAACCTCCATTGTTAGACTTGATGTTGTTCAACTGCATGCACCATTGTCTTTCTGGATGTTTTGGCCATTTTGCTTCACTATGTATCCCTAGCCTGGCTTCCCTTGGTGACGGTGCTATCAGTCTTTGTAACAATATTATCTTCTTTTGTGCCAAGGGTTGCTAACTGCATCTGAATGTCTGCGATGGACTGGGCTTCTGGCTGTTCACAACAGTCTTCCAAGCTTTGGTAATTTGGTAGAGGTGTTTGAAGTGGCCTGGATACTTTTCCCATTCCTTCGTTGACCGCCACATGTACAGGGTTTTAAGGATTTTCAAGTGCTCTGAAATATACCTTCACTTACTCTAGCATGTGTCTTGCCTGCAGAGAAGGAGGGTTAAGCAGGTATCTCATAGTTTCAACTGGTGTATTCTTCGTGGTTCCCAAGATCAATTTCATTGCTTCAGTTTGAACGCTTTCTAATTTAAGAAAATTGCTCCTGTACAGTGTTCTTAGCCCTAATCTATAGTCAGTCACACTGAGTACAACTGTGTGATACATACAGTCAGTAGTGATGACGTTGTTAAGGGCCTTTAGCGGTCAGTTCTTTCATGGCAGACAGGTCCTGTTTTGCGTTTATGAACAATATTCTAAACATGTTTTCTGCAGGCCGACGACGACGACGACGACGACGACGACGACGATGACGATGATGATGATGATGATGATGATGATGACGATGACGATGACGATGATGATGACGATGATGATGATGACGATGACGATGATGATGATGACGATGATGATGATGATGATGATGATGATGATGATGATGACGACGACGACGAGGATGATGATTACGACGACGCGACTGCTTAGAGCACACCCCATTTCAAAGCCGAATGCCTGCTGAATTTCCACAATGTGAAGTGCTTTGTTCCCTCTAACTCAGTTTCTGACCTTTCAGAAGAAAATTCCTTTGTAACTTTATTTCCGCAGTGATCTTTTAAAACTCGAAAGAACTTTCAAAAATATGTGTCTGGTCTATTTGGAATTAAGACAAGTCAAAGAGGTGACTACCGCCTCTCTCTCTCTCTCTCTCTCTCTCTCCTCTCTCCTCTTCCTCCTCTCTCTCTCTCTCTCTCTCTTCTTTCTCCTCATTCTCTCCTCTCTCTCTCTCTCTCTCTCTCTCTCTCTCGACGTTTTTTCTGATTTTTTATGCTTTGTTATGTGCATTCGTCTGTTTTAGACTTTTAAAAAGGAACACGTAGCGATGCAGAATTGGTACCTTTCTTAGCAGCAGCAAACCACTGAAAAGAAGAGCTGAGATTTTGAATAAAATGTATTTGGGGTAAAAACTCCTGGAAGGAAAATCAAACTGTTTATAAACGTCATTATTTAGAAGCCATTGTGCCAATCATGTTTACAAATATCACTAACAAAAAAGTCACTTCTGTCAAAAACAACACACAAAAAATGCTTTAGAAGGATCAGAGATGGTGCTGGCTATGTTCAATAGACGGGCCAGTGATCTGAGTCATTGTCCCGGGTGGCTTTGACATAAAGGCCTAAATACCATCCTTAACTTGGGATTGTCAGTGTAAGATCGACAGCTTTGAACGGTAGAATGGTATTTGCGCCCTGTTTGTCTCAAACTAAACAAGACAGCCATCCATAATCCCGCCGGTACGGGTGGCTGCTATTTGCAAAGTATGGATTTTTTTAATATAATTTTAACTTCTGTTTCTTTAAATATTCCAAACATGACTCTTTGAAAGTCAGTAGTGACGCATGAA
>CM065740.1:24313533-24316033 GCA_033310375.1 Conus canariensis
CTCTTTATTTGGATTTGCTTTTTGTTTTAGTGGTCAACTCTTGTTTCCTTTCTTGTTGTATTTTCTGTCATCTCTTTCATCCTTCTTTGCCTGTTTCCATTCACGTGTCCTCTTTTCTGCCATGTCATCCCTACCATCCCCGTCCCCCCCCCCCCCCCCCACCGCTTATTCTCCCCCATCTTCAGCCTTACCCGGTCACCCTCTTTCTCTCTTAAGTTTCAACTGGGCGGACGATGGTTGATAAGTATAGTAAAGTGTGACCACCATTCTGCCCGTGGTGCTCACTGCTTTACCACCATGTAGGACGCCCTTTTATTAGATGCAGCCAAGCAATCTTCCACTTCAACCGGTTCACCTTCTCTTCTTTCTTTCTGCGTACCACCCCTGCGTCCTGAGACGTTTTGTATAAATATTCCGACTGATTGAGTACCTTTGTACGTAAACCTCTTGTCCGACAGATCTGAGAATTTTCTTTTTTTTATCTCACCGTTTTCCACGTCTAACCCTCTTGTCGTGTTTCCCCATGTTCCTAGTTTTATTTCGTCCTGCCCTTGCCTCTCCTACTCTGCTCTCACCTTTTCCTCCTCCTCCTCCTCCTCCATCTCTCATCATCTTCATTCCTCTCATTGCTCCAATTTCCATCTTATTGTCTTTTTGCTTGCTGCTTCTCTTCTCTCTCTTCTCTCCTCTCTCTCCTCTATTCATTCATCTCATCTTCATCTCTCTCTCTTCTCATCATCTCATCGACGCAACACTACACACTTCATCATCACCTTTCTTTCTTCTTCTTCTTTCTTCTTCTTCTTCTTCTTCTTCTTCTTCTTCTTCTTCGTCTTCGTCTTCTTCTTCTTTTTGTCATCTCTCCACGACATCTTCCGTGACATTCATAAACTTCTAATTCTTTTTATTTCGTTTTTCTTTACTGCTGTTCTTTTGCGTGGCTCTTTTTTTTTCTTTCCTTTTTAGCGTTGTTGAAATTGTTTTCCTTTTTCTTTCAATTGTTCTGCCTCTTTTGTTTCCTTTTTTGTTTGTCTTTTTTTTTCCTTTCTTATCATTTTGTTTCCTGTTGTGTTGTATCTCTTCATCACATCTCTTTTCTAGCATGCCTCTCATTTCCTTATTCTTTTAATCTTTTGCAAACTCTTTTTCTCCATTTCTTCCACCTTGTAGCGTTCTTCTTACCACTCCTACTTACCTACCCTCTTGTACCTTCTTTTGTCAGGACAGACGGGCGGGTCACAGAGAGCACACAGACGTTAAGACAGAGGAAAGACAATAGAGTCTGGCCGTCATTCTACCTCTGTCAGTAACCGCCCTGCCGCCATTTTGGTTCGGAAAGTTATAGCGCCCCCTGCCTCCATTACCTCCCCTTACAGCTAGCTAGCCCCCAGCGCCCTGTCCCCCACTCTGCACAATCCACTGCCACCAGTCTCCCCCCCTCCCCTCCTTCTCCTGTAAGCCCTTTCTGTATTGTTATTCTAACCACCGTGGAGATTTCTTTTTAGATTGACTGAAATGCATTTTAAAAGATGCAGTTTAGGGATTTTTACCACATGAACTCCAAAGCTTCTCTTTGAATTCTAGACTCTTGGATATGTCCCCCACCCCACTCTCTCTCTCTCTCTCTCTCTCTCTCTCTCTCTCTCTCTCTCTCTCTCTCTCCTCTCTCTCTCTCTCTCTCTCTCTCATTACCTCAATGCTTTTAGTCCTTTTTTTCCTTTTCCTAGCTTTTCTGTCCTTCTATTTCCGCATATTGTTGTTCTTGTTTTTCTTGTTGAAGTTTTTCTTCTTCTTCTCATCTCTCTTCTTCTTCTTCTTCTTCTTCTTCTTCTTCTTCTTCTTCTTCTTCTTCTTCTTCTTCTCTGTTTATGTATTCTGTCTATACCTTTTTCTTCTTCCTTTCTTTCTTTTTCTTCTGTCTTCATCTACTTATGATATCACTGTACTTCTTTTCCACTTTTGTTTGGTTTAAACATTCTTATTTTCTATTTTCCTTCTTTTTTTTTTTCTCGTCCTATTCTTGTTAGAAAATAGTTGAGTTTTTACGTCCTCATAGCGAAAGCTTTTAGGGACATGTCTTTCATTGACGGTAGTCTTTGCCTATTCTTGTTATTTTCCCGTTTCTTTTATACTTCTTGTTATTCTCCTTTTCTGTGTTTCCTCATCCCCTTTTGTTTTCTATCCTTCTTCTTGTAAAAATCGTTCTTTTTGTGTTGTATCACTTCATCTCTTCTCCCTCTTTTTTTTTCTGTTAAGTTCTTCCCTCTCCATACATACCTCTACTTTCTCCCTTCTTTTTCTCCATCTTTTCACCTCCCCCCCCCCCCCCCCCCTTTTTTTTTGCTTTTTTTTTCTGCCCACTTCTTTATCTTTTTACTGGATGAACGGATGGGTCACAGAGGACACTCTGGCATTGTGAGAGGAGAGAGAGAAGCATGATAGTGTCTGCCCAGCTTCCGATCCTGTCTCTGACGCTAACTGCCCGACCGCCATTTTGGGA
>CM065740.1:24328533-24333533 GCA_033310375.1 Conus canariensis
GATGGCAAAGAACAGAGAGGGGAGAGCGATATTGGGTCAGATGGAACAACAGAGAGCTGGTGTATAGAAACAGACAAGGGATGAGCAAGAAGGGCTGGCTAAAGACACTGATGATGGATAAATAGGTGATGGGGAAAAAAAGCAAAACAAATCAAAAATAGCTGATTCCAAAAGAGGAAGAAAAGAACATGAATATGAACAACAACAAAAAAAACACGAGAGGGAGAAAAATATAAACTGGAAAGAAACAAAAGCGGATAATGTGATATACAGTAAGAAGAAGCTCAAGAGCAAGTAGAAGGAAAAAAACACAACCCAGAGAAGGCAGAACAAGAATGAACACGAGAAAAAAACGCCAAAAAAAAGAGAATGTAAATAGAGGAGGATGCACGGGAGGAGGAGGAGAAGGAGAAGGAGGAAGAGGAGGTGGAGGAGGAGGAGAACAAGAATGGGAGAAGAAGAACAAGGAGGAGGAGGAGGAGGAGGAAGAGGAGGAGGAGAAGAAGGATGATGATGATGATGATGATAATGATGATGATGATGATGATGATGATGATGACGACGATGACGATATGATGATGATGACGACGATGCGACGACGACGACAAAGGAAGGGGGGATCTGGAGGAGGTAGTGGAGGAAGGGATAGACAGAAAAGGAGGAGAGAGAGAGGACGAGGAAGAACAATTCAGAGATCGGGAATGCAAAGAGAGGCTTTGGCATCAAGACATTCAACGTCCATGGACTTCATTATCTGCGAACATTTCGGTAACACGCAGATCAACAAAGCATGCCACGAGGGATATGAAAGAAGAAGAAGAAGAAGAAGAAGAAGAAAGAAACAAAGAAACAAAGAAAGAAGAAGAAGAAGAAGATGATGAAGAAGAACTAAAAGACACTAGTGATGATATGATGATGATGATGATGATGATGATGATGATGATGATGATGATGATGATGATGATGATGACGACGACGATGACGACGACGACGACGACGACGACGACGACGACGGCAATGACGATGATGATGTCGATGATGATGAAAGCAGGATGAAAAGGAAATTTTTGGATTTGCAGGATGGAGGAAAGCAAAGGTAGTGGAAGAGGAGTGCGGGATAAAGAATGGGTGGGGGTGGGGTGGGGAAGAGCATTGGGGAGGGGGGTGGTCTTTTACCCACGAAACCGTGTTAGGGAGATAGGCTGGTTTTCTACAGATACTGGGCAGCCGGCAGATTACACTGTATTGCTCCCGTCAATTCCTTGATGACCCATTTGTCCGTCTAGCTTGAACAAGTTAAAAAAAAACAGATCATGCGGGAGAAAGAGGAAGAAGAGGAAGGGTAGACGTAGAGGCAGGGGAGGTGGATATACAAGACGAGAGGAAAGGTAACTGGAAGTATGTGTGGAGGGGAAAAGGGCTGATTGAAAACAGAGACAGACTGGATGAAAAAAACTCCCAACGAGAACAACAACAAAATTTGCGATAGAAACGAGATAAATGTTGTCTGTATGGGCGAGACGTCGGACAAGAAATCGTTTGAAAGTATGTGTGGTCGCCCTAATCTTTGTTTCCCGTTCACAGCGATGACCCGCGATGTCTTTAGCTGGATCCACAATAATATGATAGGATTCTCTCTCTCTCTCTCTCTTGGGGTTGGCAAAGGGTACTGTGCTGGTCTCTCTCAGTGTCTGTGAACTCAGTGACCCATCCTTAGGGTCAGCTTAAGGCGTACGAGGGAGAGAAATAGGGAAACAGGAACGTGGGGATGGGGGTAAAAAGGAGAAAAAAAAATGAAAAAAATAAAACGAACCAAAACCACATAGGAAAGAAGAGAGCGAGGTGATGGAAGAGAGAAAATGAGGGAGTGAACCTGGGTGGGGAGGGAAAGGGTGGTGAGTTGTTTGAAGCAAGGGAGAGGGGGATGAGATGGAGATAGCAAGAAGAGAGTGGGCAAGGATCTCTCTGTCTGTCTGTCTGTCTGTCTGTCTGTCTGTCTGTCTGTCTGTCTCTCTCTCTCTCTCTCTCCTCTCTCTCTGTAAGTGTGTGTGTTTGCGTGTGTGTGTGTGTGTGTGTGTGTGGTGTGTGTGTGTGTGTGGTGTGTGTGTGTGTGTGTGTGTGTGTGTGTGTGTGTGTGTGTGGTGTGTGTATGCGTACAAGCGCGCGCACGTGTGTGCGTGTCTGTGTGTGTCTGTGTCTGTGTGAGAAGGCGCATGGGAACAGATGAGGTGAAGCGACATGCCATTAATTCGATCAATATCCCTGGGCAGTGGTCAGTCACTGTAAAGATGGACAAGAGGAAGGAAATAGGAGAATGGGAACGCGGGTATGTGTTGGTGGGTGAGAGAGACAGACAGACAGACAGACAGAGACAGAGAGACAGAGAGAGAGATAAGAGACAGAGACAGGCAGAGAGAGAGAGAGAGAGAGAGAGAAGAGAGAGAGAGAGAGAGAGAGAAGAAAGAGAGACAGAGACAGAGAGACAGAAAGAGAGAGCGAGACTCTGTCTGTCGGTCTGTTTGTCTGTCTGTCTAGCTCTCGCTCTCTCTCTCTCTCTCTCTCTCTCTCTCTCTCTCTCTTTCCCTCCCTCTCCCCCCTCTCTCTCTCGACAGAGAGACAGACAGATCGACAGACATACAGACAAGTTGACAAGCAGACATGCAGACAGACAGAGAGACTGACTGACTGACTGACAGATCGTCAGACTGACAGACAGAACACTCTAGATGCTGTCAATAAAACACGAAAATGGTTGAAGGGGAGCAATGAAAAACAAGAGTAAAGCAATATGGAAAGGGAAGCAGTGGGAAATGGAAAGGGAACGGAAAATCTATTGGGCAAAAGAACAATGGACTGTCTGTCTGTCTGTCTGTCTGTCTGTCTGTCTGTCTGTCTGTCTGTCTGTCTGTCCTCTCTCTCTCTCTCTCTCTCTCTCTCTCTCTGATAAACTGGAAACATAATATGTTGAAGGTCAGATAGCCAAATGGCTAGTGATTTGGAGGATTGCTGGTAAGGTCTGTCTTTGTTCTCCTACAAATTATATCCCTCGCCTGATACCTGAGGATTTGTACAGCCAGTGATTCAAATGATTCAAATCGTAGCAGATTCTGGTAGTTCAATGATGAAGTGATATGGCACTCGTGATAACGCTTGTTCTTATATAGCGTTGGGACTGACATGACGTCAGTCATAAAACCTTTACAGCAGACGCCATGAAATCTTGTTCAGAGATATCCTACCTGGTGTCATTTCGGAAAGCCTTAAGAGATGAACTTTTTTTTGGGGGCATTTGATCTGCGACTTACAGAAGAAAAAGTAACGAAATCCGGGCACGTTGATAGAAAATGTATTTTAATGAGTTGTGTGTGTGTGTGTGTGTGTGTGTGTGTGTGTGTGGTGTGTGTGTGTGTGTGTGTGTGTGTGTGTGTGTGTGTGTGTGTGTGTGTGTTTGTTTGTGTGTGTGTGTGTGTGTGCTAGTGTGTTAGTGTGTGTGTATATATGTGTGTGTGTTTGTTAGTGTGTGTGTTAGTGTGTTAGTGTGTGTGTGTGTGTGTGTGTGTGTGTGTGTGTGTGTGTGTGTGTGTGTGTGGTGTGTGTGTGTGTGTGTGTGTTTCCTATTCTAGTGTGAGAGTTGACTTCAACGACCTGACAGCTTTGGCATGGCCCATTGCAGTCGACAGGGCTACAAGAAACATGAGCTGAACTAACTTCTTCATTCTGATTTGTGTGTTTTCTTTTTATTCATGTAGAAAGTCAAAGGATGTCAAAGCTAAAAGAATGTAAGACACACGTACATACGCAGCAAGTAACAAACTCGAACACAGAACATGGCTGCCCGGCCATTGAGACGATAAAGCTAGTCCATATGAAACCCTGGTCATGAAAAAAGAAAAACAACCTAAAAAAAAACAAAAAGCAAACAAACAAAAAACCAGGAATGTGAACGTGAGATTAGAAGTCTGCCAAAAGGAGATATATCATATCCTGTCTTACTCTTGAAGGCAATTACGGGAAATGTGTGTGACATTTTGGCTAAAACTCTGTAGACTTCAACAGAAACAAACAAACAAAAAAGAAAGATCCAGAAGAAGGAAACGGAGAAATGCAAACAGATCAAGAACAGTTAGTAAAGAGTATAACGTGAAAGAATAACAGGAAAAAGAAGAACAAGAACAACAAAAGCAAAAGACAGAAGAAACTGGGTGGGGGACGGGGGGGAAGGGGTTGTGCGTTAAGAATAAGGACAGAAACAACAAAAACAGGAGAAGAAAAAAAAAACATTAGAAGAAGAAGAAGAAGAAGAAGAAGAAGAAGAAGGGGAGGGGGGAGGAGGAGGAGGACGACGACGACAATGATGATGATGATGATGATGATGATGATGATGATGATGATGATGATGATGATGATGATGATGCCACTAACGAAGAAGAAAAAGAAGTAGAGTATTAGCCAAAGAAGACGAGAAAAAAAGGTAGAAAAAGAAAAAAAGAACGAAGAGAAGAAATAGTCACAGGAGACGAAGTAGTACAGACGGACTAAGCCAGAATATCATAATTTCAGAAGAAGCTAACAAGCAAAGTTGAAGAAACTATGAGCACGATCTCCTGGCAACATATAAACAAAAGCTCTTCTGGACAGGAGGGGGTTTAAAACGACATGGCATTCAGGGTCTGAAGGAAGGGGGGGGGAGGTGTCAGGGGTGATATGTGGCGGTCTGGGGATGGGGCGATGGGGGGGGGGGGGGGATGCTGCTGACTGAGAAGGTTTAGGTGGAGAGGGTGGGGTGCGTATATCTCGAGAATCGGCATCCAAAATGGTGGTTGTGAGATAACTGACGGAGACAGGATGCGGCGCAGACACTGCTGTGCTCCCCCCTCACATTGCTTGCGTATCCATTGGCCTACTGGTCACAAGAAGGAGGGGGAGATAAGCAGAGAAGAAGAAGAAGAAGAAGAAGAAGAAGAAGAAGGAGAGGAGGAGGGAGAGGAGGAGGAGGAGGG
>CM065740.1:24341033-24351033 GCA_033310375.1 Conus canariensis
GGTCGTCTGTGTGTGCTTGCGTGCATGCGTGCGTGCGTGCGTGCGTGCGTTGTGCGTGCGTGTGTGGTGTGTGTGTGTGTGTGTGTGTGTTGTGTGGTGTGTGTGTGTGTGTGTGTGTGTGTGTGTGTGGTGTGTGTGTGTGTGTGTTGGATCATCTTCCGCTCCATTGATGGCGGCTGAACCCTTTGACAATATTCTCCCTGGGGCTAAGGTGAAGGTCGCTGGCTCTGTAACACACCATCTCCTCCTGGCGCCCTCACCCCTTCCTCCTCCCCTCCCCACTTTTTTTTTTTCTTTTCTTTTCTTTTTTTTCTTTTTTTTTTTCTTTTTTTTTTTTTCTTTTTCACTGAGGTCGAGAATTCATCCTCGCTCCATGAAAAGTCAAATATGTGTCTATACGTAATCTGGTACTCTTCACTGAAAAACAAAATCCTACAGCCTAATTATGCACCCAATAAACAGCATGTAGCGACACACCGATGCAAGGAATGAGTTCTGTATCCGAGTCACATGACCAGGCACTCATCATGTTGCTTTCATACAACACTCGCCTCTGTGGATATAAACTGATGAGGACAGAGCAAGTGCAAAACCGAACCGTTTCCTTTTTTTTTTTTCACCACAGCGAGACAGTCGCACAGTGTGACAACGGCTTTACGTCGTCTTGTTCACCCTCCCTTAATTCCCTTCATTGTCTTATGTCCACAGCAGCCTGAACAAGCAGGTATCGTACATTCCAGCAAACGCTTGTTGAGTCCTTGGGCAGAGTATGGAGGCGTGTGTAGAATAATTTAAACGCGGACTGGCCATCTAGACCAGGTTTGCGTTTACAACGCGCTTGTTCGAAGCTCCATGTTGCATGACAACTGGACGCGGGCGATCCCTCGCAGACGAGCAAATCCCTTGACCAGTGTCCATCTTTGCTGCCTCTGCAAAATCATGGGAAACCCAAATCGCCAACACGGGCACGCTGTCGCCCTCTGACTTCTCTGGCACGGACGTTATGCTAATGGAAACCACAGTCGCAGGTGGATCAGTTTCGTGATTACATAGAAGACAGCTGTCTGTCGAAGACGATGTTCACCTTTTGCTAAGATCAGGTGCCTGAAATCCTGGCGGTACCAGAAGACACTGCAGAGGAAGTCTGAAGCGTCACTGATATGAAGGCATGCAGCATTCCCGACGTCTAGCTTGGAATCCCCGGCATCGCCTCTTGCACAGCCGTCAACAAGGCTGTGGGTGCTCTCAGACTGCTGAATTCTAACGTCTGTTCCTCTAAGTCCCATGGATTGAAAAGCCGATAAACCCAGGTGTGTGTGTGTGTGTTGTGTGTGTGTGTGTGTGTGTGTGTGTGTGTGTGTGTGTGTGTCTGTGTGTCTGTGTGTCTGTGTTGTGTGTGCTTTTGGTAGCGTGCGTGCGGCGGCGTTTGTGCGTGTGTTTGTGTGTGTGTGTGTGTGTGTGTGGTGTGTGTGTGTGTGTGTGTGTGTGGTGTGTGTGTGTGTTGCGCGTCGCTGCGGCGTGCGGAGTTTGGTTTTTTTGTGTCGTGGTTGCGTGCGTGTGCGATCGGGTGTGTGGTTTGTGTGTGTTGTGTTGTGGGAGTGTGTGTCGTGAGGAGGTGGGTGAGTAAGTGTAGTGTGTGTGTGTGTGTGTGTGTGTGATGTGTGTGTTGTGTGTGTGTTGTGGTGTGTGTGTTGTGTGTGTGTGTGATTGTTGATCAGTAGTAAGATGTATTGCTTATTGTATTTGATTTTATTATGTTACTTAGAAATGTTAATGTTTGATAATTTTCCATAGCATCAGAAGATGTATTAGACCTTAATTCACAGAAACAAAACACTGTAACACAGAAGCAGCTAAAACATACTTTCACACTATCTTATCATCCATGTTAGCACTTTACATCCACGTCAGATATATGCATAATTACATGAGTGAAATACCTGTGCTGTGTGTGTGGTGTGTGTGGTCGTGCGTGCGTGTGTGTGTGTGTGTGCGTGTGTCGTGCGTGCGTGCGTGGTGCGTTGTGTGTGTGTGTGCGTGCGTGCGTGCGTGGCGTGCGTGAGTGTGTGTGTGGTGTGTATGTGTGTGTTGTGTGTGTGTGTGTCGCTGTGGCGTGTGTGTGTGTGTGTGTGTGTTGTGTGTGTTTTCGCTTGCGCTAGTGCGCGCGAGCTAGTGGAGGCATTCATCTCTTTCTACACAATAATGATGTGGAAGGGTTGAGGATCCGAAGCGATCAATTTCATCAAGTGTTTTCTCTCGCGCGCTAAAACTAATTTTGTTGGAAAAGCAGTGCCTGACAGCTTGTTCCTCCTCCCTTGTGTGTTGTGTGTGTGTGTGTGTGTGTGTGTGTGTGTGTGTGTGTGTGTGTGTGTGTGTGTGTTGTGTGTGCGCGCGCGCGAGCGTGTATGCGTGTATGCGTGTGTATGTGTTTCTGCGCGCGCGAGCGCGCGCACGCGCTACAATATGTTAGATCTCTTAAGGTTACGATGCAATTTTATGAAGTGATTCCTCTCTCCAGGTCAAATGAATTTTGTTGAAATAAAAATGTTCTCTGACAGATGTTGCATCTCTCTCACACTTCACCTCTTGCTCCCTCTCCTCGCTCGCCTCTACTCTCTCTCTCTCTCTCTCTCTCTCTCTCTCTCTCTCTCTCTCTCTCTCTCTCTCTTCTTGATCTGGTGTATGGAGAAACGAACAGGTATCCTATTTACATAAATTCTGTTATAAAATGTATTAGGTTTTGGTTAAAATTAACAAGAATGGATGAGCATAGATTACCATATAAGGCTTATCGCATGTTGTTTGATTTGGACGAACGTGATAAAAGAAACTGGGCTTCAAATGTCCGTTGTAAATTATACATGTATGGGTTTGGTTATGTCTGGTTGAATCAAGGGGTTGATGCAATTGATGATTTTCTCCGAATCTTTAGAGATAGACTAATTGCGTGCAGATGGCAAGAGTGGAATTATCATATTAGTAATAGTGAAAGATTTAATGTTTACAGGACGTTTTGCATTGTGCCTAATGTTAAAACTTATCTTTTGCTTCATCTGGATACGCATTTAAGGTATGTAACTACTAGATTTAGACTTGGTATTTCTGAAATTGCTGTGCATTATTACCGTCATCGATTCCATAGCGATGAAGATTTAATGTGCCAGCTTTGCAGAGAGGAGACAGAAAGCGAATTGCATTTTGTGTTATGTTGTCCTGTCCTGCAAAACTTAAGAACTCAGTATATACCGTTGAAGTATTACAAAGACCCAAACCATTTCAGATTAGTACTGCTTTTGGCATGTACTCATGAACAAACAGTCCGAAATTTGTCGATTTATCTATTTAAAGCGTTTAAATTGCGATCCCTTATGCTATCTTAAGATCGTTTCTGAATTCATGTTTGTTATCTGTGTCTAGTTCTTATGGTACTTCTATGATTGTATTTTCTTGCACCCCTTCATGAGGGGCAAAGGCCTAAAATGAATAAATTATCTTGAGTCTTGAGCTTGAGTCTCTCTCTCTCTCTCTCTCTCTCTCTCTCTCTCTCTCTCTCTCTCTCTCTCTCTCTCTCTCTCTCTCTCTCGCAACCACACTGAAAAATCTGCTACAAAACGATAACACTGAAACCGTAAGAGATATTTCAATGTACATGTTCTATGCCTTAAAAACCGGAGAAACCCATATGTAATAGTAATACTGACGATATAGGAAGAATAGAAATTCTAAACAGAAAACAAAAAATATGTTACAATCAACGTTTCAATCAAATTCTTTTGTCATGTTGGAATGTATGTTGCGTACTCCTGTGGACGGACCGAGGGCCCCACAATAAATGGCGCGGCGTGAAAGCGCGCGCCAAGCGTCAAGCGTCAAGCGTCTCTCTCTCTCTCTCTCTCTCTCTCTCTCTCTCTCTCTCTCTCTCTCTCTCTCTCTCTCTCTCTCTCTCTCTCTCTCACGTATGAATACGTGGGTAACAATCCTGCAACCTGTATTGCAGGAATGCTTGTAAGACTTTTCTTCCTCCTTCTTACCCCAATGCTCTCTTTCCACACTCCTTACCCCCCTCCCCCCCCCCCTCAACCTTTCATATTTTCCCCCTAGTGTGATAAACAGATTCCTGGCAGTCTGGAAGCGTGGGAGGAAGTTGGTGCTAGGCGCCTCTGACCCGACATAAAGAGAGTGAGTCAGCCCGACTCCGGGAGGAACCCGCAAAGATCAGACAACGAACGCATGCGCTGGAACTGATAAGCCGTCCCTCCCTAAAGCTGCTGGTGCCAGAGCTGTTGCTGCAGGTTCATCGGCACAGGTGGAACCAGCAACTGGCAGATAACCTAGAAACGGGACAGTCTGGAAGCTGGAGCTTCGCACAGACAGTGCATTTTTTTTTTTTTTCAGCGGCCGGTAGTGCTCGTAGTTTTTATCTTGTGTTTCCCTCATGCACGGAGTGGCTGTGGCCAGATGGTTAGAGCGTGTGCCTGTGGAGCTGATGATCGTTAGTTCAAATCACACTAGGGTCGGGTTGGTTGGTTTGTTTGTTTTATCTTGTTTTGACTTTGGTTGGTTTTTTTTTTTTTTTTTTTTTTTTTTGCTTTTTGTTTCTTTGTTTTTGATTTTTTAGGTGTTTTTTTTTATTTGTGTGTGTGTGTGTGTGTGTGTGTGTGTGCTTTTTTCAGCTTGAAAATCTTTTCGGCAGTAAACGTGTACCTGCTTCAGTTCAGGGAAGGCGAAAGGCGGCAGAATGAGTGGAATGGGCTCCGTCTGCCTTCATGCTGTACCCTAGACACGGTGACTCTCTGACAGGTCATTGTCTCTACTGGGAATTGACCACGGAACTTTAACTTCCCCTGCGTTTTAACCACTTTTTACTATCTATTTTCGCTGTAGATAATATTCCTTCTTGGACTTCGTTTTTGCCACGTGTTTCCCCTGTATGTTTATCTATTTGGTCTGTACGTTTTCCTGTTTGGAACATTCTTTTATGACGTATTTTCCACATAAGTTTTGACCCAATGTGAACTACTTTTCACTGCATGCTTCTTAAGAACATTTTCTTACTTGGAGGTTTGCTTATGTGTTTGCTTGTGTATTTCTTTGTTGTTTGTTTATTTCTTTGTTTATTTCTTTGTTTATTTCTTTGTTTGTTTATTTCTTTGCTTGCTTGCTTATTTCTTTGTTTGTTTATTTCTTTGCTTGCTTGTTTATTTCTTTGTTTGTTTGTTTGTTTATTTCTTTGCTTGTTTGTTTATTTCTTTGCTTGTTTGTTTATTTCTTTGTTTGTTTGTTCGTTTTAGAAACATTATGGTCCAGATTGGACTACTTTTGCTTTCCTACTTGGAGTATTTTACGACAGGTTTCTCCAATACGGTCTGTTTCAACATGGACTACCTTTCATTACATATTTTCCTTGTACATTCTTCGTGTGTGTGTGTATATGTGTGTGTGTGTGGGGGGGGGGGGGGGGGGGGGGGGGGGGGGTTCTACTTGTACGTTTTGATCCGACCTTTGGGCTGCTTTTTACTGCAAAGTTCGTTTTCATGTATTCCGTCTTGCACTGTGCACTGAACATGAACACAGTGAGGCTGATGTAACACATGTTCTTGGATTATTACAATTTGTGCACTGACATGAACACAGTGAGGCTGATGTAACACATGTTCTTGGATTATTACAATTTGTGCACTGACCATGAACACAGTGAGGCTGATGTAACACATGTTCTTGGATTATTACAATTTGTGCACTGAACATGAACACAGTGAGGCTGATGTAACACATGTTCTTGGATTATTACAATTTGTGCACTGAACATGAACACAGTGAGGCTGATGTAACACATGTTCTTGGATTATTACAATTTGTGCACTGAACATGAACACAGTGAGGCTGATGTAACACATGTTCTTGGATTATTACAATTTGTGCACTGAACATGAACACAGTGAGGCTGATGTAACACATGTTCTTGGATTATTACAATTTGTGCACTGAACATGAACACAGTGAGGCTGATGTAACACATGTTCTTGGATTATTACAATTTGTGCACTGAACATGAACACAGTGAGGCTGATGTAACACATGTTCTTGGATTATTACAATTTGTGCACTGAACATGAACACAGTGAGGCTGATGTAACACATGTTCTTGGATTATTACAATTTGTGCACTGAACATGAACACAGTGAGGCTGATGTAACACATGTTCTTGGATTATTACAATTTGTGCACTGAACATGAACACAGTGAGGCTGAAGTAACACATGTTCTTGGATTATTACAATTTGTGCACTGAACATGAACACAGTGAGGCTGATGTAACACATGTTCTTGGATTATTACAATTTGTGCACTGAACATGAACACAGTGAGGCTGATGTAACACATGTTCTTGGATTATTACAATTTGTGCACTGAACATGAACACAGTGAGGCTGATGTAACACATGTTCTTGGATTATTACAATTTGTGCACTGAACATGAACACAGTGAGGCTGATGTAACACATGTTCTTGGATTATTACAATTTGTGCACTGAACATGAACACAGTGAGGCTGATGTAACACATGTTCTTGGATTATTACAATTTGTGCACTGAACATGAACACAGTGAGGCTGATGTAACACATGTTCTTGGATTATTACAATTTGTGCACTGAACATGAACACAGTGAGGCTGATGTAACACATGTTCTTGGATTATTACAATTTGTGCACTGAACATGAACACAGTGAGGCTGATGTAACACATGTTCTTGGATTATTACAATTTGTGCACTGAACATGAACACAGTGAGGCTGAAGTAACACATGTTCTTGGATTATTACAATTTGTGCACTGAACATGAACACAGTGAGGCTGATGTAACACATGTTCTTGGATTATTACAATTTGTGCACTGAACATGAACACAGTGAGGCTGATGTAACACATGTTCTTGGATTATTACAATTTGTGCACTGAACATGAACACAGTGAGGCTGATGTAACACATGTTCTTGGATTATTACAATTTGTGCACTGAACATGAACACAGTGAGGCTGATGTAACACATGTTCTTGGATTATTACAATTTGTGCACTGAACATGAACACAGTGAGGCTGATGTAACACATGTTCTTGGATTATTACAATTTGTGCACTGAACATGAACACAGTGAGGCTGATGTAACACATGTTCTTGGATTATTACAATTTGTGCACTGAACATGAACACAGTGAGGCTGATGTAACACATGTTCTTGGATTATTACAATTTGTGCACTGAACATGAACACAGTGAGGCTGATGTAACACATGTTCTTGGATTATTACAATTTGTGCACTGAACATGAACACAGTGAGGCTGATGTAACACATGTTCTTGGATTATTACAATTTGTGTCATGAACATGAACACAGTGAGGCTGATGTAACACATGTTCTTGGATTATTACAATTTGTGCACTGAACATGAACACAGTGAGGCTGATGTAACACATGTTCTTGGATTATTACAATTTGTGCACTGAACATGAACACAGTGAGGCTGATGTAACACATGTTCTTGGATTATTACAATTTGTGCACTGAACATGAACACAGTGAGGCTGATGTAACACATGTTCTTGGATTATTACAATTTGTGCACTGACATGAACACAGTGAGGCTGATGTAACACATGTTCTTGGATTATTACAATTTGTGCACTGAACATGAACACAGTGAGGCTGATGTAACACATGTTCTTGGATTATTACAATTTGTGCACTGAACATGAACACAGTGAGGCTGATGTAACACATGTTCTTGGATTATTACAATTTGTGCACTGAACATGAACACAGTGAGGCTGATTAACACATGTTCTTGGATTATTACAATTTGTGCACTGAACATGAACACAGTGAGGCTGATGTAACACATGTTCTTGGATTATTACAATTTGTGCACTGAACATGAACACAGTGAGGCTGATGTAACACATGTTCTTGGATTATTACAATTTGTGCACTGAACATGAACACAGTGAGGCTGATGTAACACATGTTCTTGGATTATTACAATTTGTGCACTGAACATGAACACAGTGAGGCTGATGTAACACATGTTCTTGGATTATTACAATTTGTGCACTGAACATGAACACAGTGAGGCTGATGTAACACATGTTCTTGGATTATTACAATTTGTGCACTGAACATGAACACAGTGAGGCTGATGTAACACATGTTCTTGGATTATTACAATTTGTGCACTGAACATGAACACAGTGAGGCTGATGTAACACATGTTCTTGGATTATTACAATTTGTGCACTGAACATGAACACAGTGAGGCTGATGTAACACATGTTCTTGGATTATTACAATTTGTGCACTGACATGAACACAGTGAGGCTGATGTAACACATGTTCTTGGATTATTACAATTTGTGCACTGAACATGAACACAGTGAGGCTGATGTAACACATGTTCTTGGATTATTACAATTTGTGCACTGAACATGAACACAGTGAGGCTGATGTAACACATGTTCTTGGATTATTACAATTTGTGCACTGACATGAACACAGTGAGGCTGATGTAACACATGTTCTTGGATTATTACAATTTGTGCACTGAACATGAACACAGTGAGGCTGATGTAACACATGTTCTTGGATTATTACAATTTGTGCACTGACATGAACACAGTGAGGCTGATGTAACACATGTTCTTGGATTATTACAATTTGTGCACTGACATGAACACAGTGAGGCTGATGTAACACATGTTCTTGGATTATTACAATTTGTGCACTGAACATGAACACAGTGAGGCTGATGTAACACATGTTCTTGGATTATTACATTGTGCACTGACATGAACACAGTGAGGCTGATGTAACACATGTTCTTGGATTATTACAATTTGTGCACTGAACATGACACAGTGAGGCTGATGTAACACATGTTCTTGGATTATTACAATTTGTGCACTGACATGAACACGTGAGGTGATGAACACATGTTCTTGGATTATTACAATTTGTGCACTGAACATGAACACAGTGAGGCTGATGTAACACATGTTCTTGGATTATTACAATTTGTGCACTGACATGAACACAGTGAGGCTGATGTAACCATGTTCTTGGATTATTACAATTTGTGCATGAACATGAACACAGTGAGGCTGATGTAACACATGTTCTTGGATTATTACAATTTGTGCAATGGAACATGAACACAGTGAGGCTGATGTAACACATGTCTTGATTATTACAATTTGTGCACTGACATGAACACAGTGAGGCTGATGTAACACATTTTCTTGTATTATTACAATTGTGCACTTGAACATGAACACGTGAGGCGATGTAAACTTTTCTTGGATTATTACAATTTGTGCACTGACATGAACAAGTGAGGCTGATGAACACATGTTCTTGGTTATTACAATTTGTGCACTGAACATGAACACAGTAGGCTGATGTAACACATGTTCTTGGATTATTACAATTGTGCACTGAACATGAACACAGTGAGGCTGATGTAACACATGCTTGATATTCAATTGTGCACTGACATGAACACAGTGAGTAGTAAACATTTTGATATTACAATTTGTGCATGAACATGAACACAGTGAGGCTGATGTAACACATGTTCTTGGATTATTACAATTTGTGCACTGAACATGAACACAGTGAGGCTGATGTAACACATGTTCTTGGATTATTACAATTTGTGCACTGAACATGAACACAGTGAGGCTGATGTAACACATGTTCTTGGATTATTACAATTTGTGCACTGAACATGAACACAGTGAGGCTGATGTAACACATGTTCTTGGATTATTACAATTTGTGCACTGAACATGAACACAGTGAGGCTGATGTAACACATGTTCTTGGATTATTACAATTTGTGCACTGAACATGAACACAGTGAGGCTGATGTAACACATGTTCTTGGATTATTACAATTTGTGCACTGAACATGAACACAGTGAGGCTGATGTAACACATGT
>CM065740.1:24356033-24358533 GCA_033310375.1 Conus canariensis
ATATATATATATATATATAATATATTATATGTATGTATGTATGTATGTGTGTGTGTTGTGGACTGTTGTGTATGTGTGCATGTGTGCGTGCCCGCGCACGTGCAATGCAGCCAAGTTAATGAAAAGGCAGAGAAACAGAAGCGGATGTCGCAGTTTTGATGCTGAAATAATAAAGCCACAAAAACGTCACAGTTCAATCCTCCAACCCTCCCTCTCCATGATAGGTAGAGACCGGGATGGAGGGGCGGCGGGGTGGGGGGAGGGGGTTAAAGGTGGTGGGTGAGTGGGGTTAATCCCAGGAAGTACTTATGGCACATGACAGGAAAATGATTTGGACAATGGAGGATCAAACGTAGGTCAACCCGTAGACAGAGGTAATTCAGGAATACACTAAAATGACTCTCACCTTAGCATCCCACGTTTCTGTCTGGTTCGTCGCCACATGATCATTCTGAACTTTTGTTGTCGGTGTTCTGTCGCTGTCCGTAGTTTAGCCTCTTCTACCCGTGCCGCACCCCCCTCCCCCCTCCCTCCCCCCCCCCAACCTTTATCTCACACCATCCTTACTCCTCCTCCTCCATCCCTTTTCCCTCACCTCTCAAACCACCCTCATGCTCATCTCTCTCTCTCTCTCTCTCTCTCTCTCTCTCTCTCTCTCTCTCTCTCCCCTCTCTCTCTCTCTCTCTCTCTCTCTGTTGCCTTTAAATTCCCTCCGTTCCTTTACCGACATTGTCGTGTGCAAGAAAGCCGCCATCTCCATGCATATGTACATAGGTAGATGTATAAATAGATAGATAGATAGATAGACAGAAAGACAGACAGATAGAGAGAGAGAGAGAGAGAGAGAGAGAGAGAGAGAGAGATAGCATGCCCTTGATGGAGGTAAGGTAAGGTCATGTTGCTTATAGCCCAGCCGACGCAAAGGGCTATAACAGGGCTGTCACCACGTTGAAGTCAACTCGACAAGTCATAAAAAAACCCACATATCTCTATATAATACACCTTCTAAAAACGCACCAGAAACTTCGTGTAAAACCTTTCGTCCGTAAAATCTTAGAGCCCTTGATGGAGAAAAAAATATATCTGTGTAAAATACCATCGATGGACTATTGACATCATCATTACTACCTTGACTCACACATTATCTCCCTTCTGACAACCTCGTTTTCATTCAACGCCTATGTTGCGCTGAAATGATTGAAGACAAGTGATTGCTCGTTCATTTTCGTTGTCCTAATTGTTTTGTATCTTACCTGAAGAAGACCTAAGAGGTCGAAACGCGTCGTGCTTTGTCTTGTGATTCGTTTGTCCGCGGTTTTTTTTTTTTTTTTTTTTTGGTTGTTGTTTGTTTGTTTGTTTTTTTGGGGGGTTTGCTAACATTTATTTAGGATTTGTTATGACAAGCAGGTCGGATCGACTGATGGGTCTCCCTCATGATGCGAAATGGAGCCAACGACACCAGACAGGCGTGACTAACGTTTCTGTCTATAAGAGGGAACTACGTGGTTCCCGTACGCTGTCAGTGAAGGATTTAACTTGTACATATTGACGCCGTCTTTCTTACGCCCCCCCCCCCCCCCCCCTTCCCCATTTCTGTATATTCATGTTACGATGAAAACTGATGTTTTCACGTTGGTCTGTTCATTGGGCACCAAGCAGATATATCTTTGATGTAGATCTGTCAGACCTAACATTTAGAAGGATAACAGTTGATGCCAAGGCCATTGGTGCGCGCGCACGCGCTCTTTCGGGCGCGTGGGTGTGTGTGTGTGTGTGTGTGTGGTGTGTTGTGTGTGTGTGTGTGTGTGTGTGTGTGTGTGTGTGTGTCTGTTGTCTGTCTGTTTGTGTGTTTGTTTGTGTGTGTGTGTTTGTGTGTGTGTGTGTGTGTGCGTGTATGCGTGCATGCACGCGTGCGCGCGCGTGTGTGTATGTCTGTGTGTATGCGTGCGTGCGTGTGTGTACGGGGTGTGTGTGTGTGTGTGTGTGTGTGTGTGTGTGGTGTGTGTGTGTGTTTATCTATGTATTTGTGTACGTACGTACGTTCGTATGTCTGTCTGTCTGTCTGTCTGTCTGTATATATATATATATATATATATATAAATATATATTTTATGCATGCATGCATGTATGTATGTGTATATATGTGTGCATGTACACATGCATGTATGTATGTATGCATGTATGTGTGTATGTATACATGCATGTATGTATGTATGTGTATGCGTATGTATGTATATGTGTTCTTGGGCAACGCAGCATAAAGATACCAATTTCTGACTGGGGGATATCAACTGGAGTGAAATGCATCAGTCATATGGAAGCTCTAACTCCGTATCTGTTAGGAAAAGCATCTGACACAGACTTTTGCAGAAAGGCAGCTCTGCGCTCAAGGTATTTTCAGACTGCTTTACGTAAAAACCTGGTAAATTGTGGACAATTCCTATGAGTGGCCATGCGTGAAATTCCTTTCGTCTACTTCCGTAAACTACTGACAGAACCA
>CM065740.1:24373533-24376033 GCA_033310375.1 Conus canariensis
TGAGACAGAGATAGGAAGGCAGACAGATTTAATTCAAGTGTGAGAGAGAGAGAGGCGGGGGAGGTGTGACACAGAGAGAGAGAAGAGAGAGAGAGAGAGAGAGAGAGAGAGAGAGAGAGGCCAGAGACAGACAGACAGACAAACAGTCAGAGACACAGAGAGAGAGAGAGAGACAGAGAGAGAGACAAGAGAGACAGAGTGACACAGAGTGAAAGAGAGGAGAGAGAGAGAGAGAGAGAGAGAGAGAGGAGAGAGAGAGAGAGAGAGAGAAGAGAGAGAGAGGGAGAGGGAGTGACAGAAACAGAAAGATCTAGAGACAGAGATCCGCTACACTACAGAAAGATCGGCCGGTTTTTTTAGGTGTCAGGCGTGAAACAGTTTCCCTTTCCCTTGGGAAGAAAGGGCGGGTAAATCGGGGCAACCCTCTGCTTTCCGAGCTGATGCATCGGCAGCTGAGAAAACCATCCCCTCTCAAGAGCCTATTATTAGTAGACTGTGCAAGAGCTGGAGAGGGTGGAGAGGGCAGGCGAAAAGAGAGAGAGAGAGAGGGATGGGGGTGTCAGGGGCCAGGTGGGGTGTGTGGGTGTGGGGGGGGGGGGGGGTTGCTGGAAGGGGAAGGGAATGACAGCTAGGGGAAGAAGGAAATTATCCCAAGCGGAAAAAAGTATGCCACATTCTCTCCTCTCTCTCTCTCCTCTCTCTCTCTCTCTCTCTCTCTCTCTCTCTCCTCTCTTCCTCTCCTCTCCCTTCTCTCTCTCTCAGAAAGACACTGAGATGAAGAGAGAGAGAGAGAGAGAGAGAATGAGAGAGAGAAACAGACAGACAAGCGTGCAGGCAACAAGAAAAAAAAAAGTCAGGTACATCGTCAATGTCAAAACAGAAAAATAAGAAATCAAGTCAGATGCACCTCTTTCCATTTATGTCTTTGCTCACCTCATCAAGCAAGGCATCATGTCAGATCTACATCTGGTGCCTCACACCTTCGCGCCGCATCACGTGACCTACCTTGAGCTGAAATGAATTGGTTGCTGTCTTGTTTTGCTGCCTGGCGCGAAGTGATGAGGGAATAGTGGAGTAGTATCACCATAATGCCTCTCTCACCGTCATTTATAATGCAGTCGTCTCACTACTTTCTTGTTTCCCAATAATACTCTGACGTATATCGTCCAACTCTGTCCGCCTTTTGTTCTTCTGTAATATTACGACGAGCCAAAACCTTACAGTAGCACTCCCTTCAACTAGCGTGTAAGCATCACATTAGCACCGAGTGTCGGTGGTGCACTGTTACTTCCAACAAGAACGTTTTTCTTTTAACCCTACATCAGTTGTTTTTCTTTCTTTGCTTATTTGTTTGTCAACAAAAGTACGCAAGGACAACTACTCTGACTTTGACCAAATCTGTTGAAAAGAATGAGTGTGGCTCGACGACGAATGCCCCAGTGGATTTGGCAATGTCCGTTCATACACGAATGCCTTCTTCTGTGAAGATGATTACTTCTGTTTGTTTCTACAGGCACATTTCCCCTTACATTTTTTTTTCAGATTGCGTTTGTTTTGCATTTATGCTTATGAAGACTGCATTTATGTTTGCGTTTGCAAACGAACGCGTTCACAGCTTTAAACAGCGTATTACCACAGATATAAAACTGCCCTCAATCCTTACCCCATCCCCAAACACACATGCTCTCAAATTACCCTTAACTTTACAGGTAAAATGGTGAATGTCTTGTTTGCTATCCTGTGCAAAGTCATAGTGAGATAGTTCAAAAGTTTTACCATCATTACAAGGAGCTGGGGTATCTCTGAATCCAAAAGAGGAAAAAATCGAAACGGGGATACATATTCTAAAGAAGGAAACACTGAACACGATGTTCCACCCAGTGAGGAAGTAAGTGTTCAGGGTGTTTATTGAACGAGCTCCGTTGCCATCTAGAATCTGCCAGAGGATGAGATAAAATGTCATGCTAAAAATCCATTTTTTGTCGATGGCATGCACCTCTCTCTCTCTCTCTCTCTCTCTCTCTCTCTCTCTCTCTCTCTCTCTCTCTCTCTCTCTCTCTCATTATCATCACTTATAAACTGTTTTGTTTTTATCATTGTTTTCTCATAGTAACGATTGTTATGTACTTTCCAAATGTTTCTGGTTTGTAAAAGTCTGTTCTTGTGAAGACTTTTCTTCAATATTTTCCAATCATGTTGAACCATAAATTTTCTTTCCTTTTTTTTTTTTTCTTTTCCCTTCCCTTTTTTAATTCAAGTATTGCCTGCCTTTTACGCTTTTTTTTTTAATCATTAATAGGAAGATCCATTCGTCATTTATTCCATTTAATTCTCTGTCTCTTTCTTTCTGTCTGTCTGTCTACCTGTCTGCGTATCTGTTTGTCTGTCCATCCATCTGCCTGTCCATCCATCCGTCTGTCTGTCTGTCTGTCTACCCGTTTGTTTATCTGTCTGTCTGTCTGTCTGTCTGACTCTCTCTCTCTCTCTCTCTCTCTCTCTC
>CM065740.1:24381033-24383533 GCA_033310375.1 Conus canariensis
CTATTATTTTCATGCGTTATGGTTCAAGGGTCCTATATAGCTATAATTAATATAATCATGATGATATAAGGTACACAATCAACACACGATCGCTGTATGTGCTGTGTGTGGAGATCGACACAGCATCTTCTGTGGGTGCCATTTGCAAACAAAATCGTCACTTTACATGAAGGTTTTTTGGGGGGTTTTCCCGAGCAGTGTACTCTTCAGCTTTATATACAAATTCCAGTATATTGAGAAATATCTTCATAGTCTTGCTAATCTCCACTGGTACAAGTTTTGTTCAGCGACCACTATATATGGATGGGGGAAAATCCGAATGTATATTTTATATCGTAACTAACAGTTCAATTACCCACAAATTACATATATTCTGACGATTTGTTAATTCATTACATCAATCAGTGATTGCAAGAAAAAAAACGTGGGATGACTATACAGTGCCAAATCGATGTGGGTAATGAAATCCTTTAGAGTGTTATTCAAACTGCACCAATCCTTGTTCAGCACCTTCACTACTTTCATCGGTCCTATAGCCTCTCTCTCCGTGGTTGGAACCAGTGACTATGGTCTTCGTATGTGTTCGAGTAAACATCGGAGGGGAAAAGCCACATTTTGAAACAATGTATTCTTCTCTTTCAAAAAACATCCATAAAAAAGAGTCTCTTCTAGAACTTACACCAAGCACAATGTCCGTGATTTTAACAGTTCTCAGTAAGGCGTAGACCGTTCGTTGTCAGATTTGTCTTCAGTGGTTCATAGGAATGGGCTATTTTGACAGATTTTCTTCTTCTTCTTCTTCTTCTTCTTCTTTTTTTCTTCTTCTTCTTCTTCTTCTTCTTCTTCTTCTTCTTCTTCTCCTCCTCCTCCTCCTCCTCCTCCTCCTCCTCCTCCTTCTTGTTCTTCTCATTCTCCCTTTCCTCTTCCTTTTTCTTCTTCGCTGTTATCTTTTTTTTTTTTCTTTTTCCTTTTTTCTTCTGTTCATGTTCTTCTACTTCTTCCTCCGTCTCCTCCTCCTCCTTCTTAATGATAATATGATTATAATTACTTATGGTGCTTAATCTTACATAAGCCCTAAGCGCTTACAAATACAGAAACAAAATTAAGGAAAAAAACATAAATGGAACCAGTAAGGAGATAAACATTGCAATAAGTACCATGCACCTTCTAACAAGAGTGCACAATGACACACACACACACACACACACACACACACACACACACACACACACACACACACACACACACAAGTCGCAGAATCAATCTGACGGTGAAGGGAAGGGGAAGAAAGAACTGCTATCGATAGGTGAAGAGGTTTGTTTTAAGAGATGCCTTCTTCTGTATATGTTTATCTTCCATTTTTTTTTAAATTTCTTTCTTTAATTTTCTTTTTTTTCTCTCCTCCTTTGTTCCTTATATGATTTGTGTGTGTATGTGTGTATGTGTGTGTGTGTGTGTGTGTGTGTGTGTGTGTGTGTTGTGTGTGTGTGTGTGTGTGTGTGTGTGATCCGTTCCACAAATACATATAAAGCACTCTTTTCTGAGGACAGAATGAGATTTTGTATTTATGCACAGTTGTTCTTTATTTCGTTCTTTCTTTGTTTATTTACTGATTTATTTACTTATCATTATCATCATGATTATTCTCATGACTATTATGATCATCATGATGATGTTTATTTTATCATTATCATTATCATTGTTATCATTATTATTATTAGTTTATCATTATTATTGTCAGTATCATTTTTACTGCTATTATTATCATTATTATCATTAAATCATTGTTATTATGATTATCATCATCATCATTACTATTACTAATATTATTACTACTATTGTCGTCGTCGTCGTCGTTGCATCACCAGTAGTAGTAGTAGTAGTAGTAGTAGTAGTAGTAGTAGTAGTAGTAGTAGTAGTAGAAGTTTTTTTGTTTTTTGGTAGTGTTTTTTTTTTTTTTTTTTTTTTTGGGGGGGAGGGTGGTGGTGGTGGTATCATCATCATCATCATCATCATCATCATCATCATCATCATCATCATCCTTCTTCTTCTTCTTCTTCTTCAGCTGCTTCTTCTTCTTCTTCTTCTTCTTCTTCTTCTTCTTCTTCTCTTCTTCTTCTTCTCTTCCTCCTCCTCCTCCTCCTCCTCTTCATCATTCTTTTGTGTAAAAACACGTTGACGCCTGGGGCCTCCGTTTCAAGCCTCACCCCAAGCTCATGGACGGTGGCCGCAGTCTGCTCTGTTATCAACTCTGTAGACTACGCCTCCTCTCACCCAGCAACCCCAAGCGAGCATTGAACCGGGGACCTTTACATCACGAGAACAACGCGCTATCCACCAGGCCAGCCACACCTTTCAGACGGTTAAAAAAAAACACACACACACAACAAAAGGCAGTGACCCTAGACCCCCCCCCCCCCCCCCCCCCCCCCCCGCATACTAACATACTAACCGCCCCGCCCAAACCACGCATGCTTTGGAAGTGTTGAATATATGTGAA
>CM065740.1:24391033-24393533 GCA_033310375.1 Conus canariensis
GTGTGACTCCATATGCACGCGCGCGCGCGCATGTATGTGTGTGTGTGTGTGTGTGTGTGTGTGTGTGTGTGTGTGTGTGTGTGTGTGTGTGTGTGTGTGTATGCGCGCTCGTGCTCATGTGTGTGTATGCATATGAGTGCATGAGTGCATGTATGCATGCACGTGTTCCCACTTTAAAAGAATGTGGAACTACTTATGCACTTGCTTGAACCGTCATTTTCTTTCTCCGTTACTTCTTAATGTGGGCCGGGGGCAGTAGGACAAGGATGAGGAGGAGGTTGATGGGAAGGGAAATGGGCTGTTATCACAAGCATCAGGTCCAACAGGGTAGTGTATTTTAGTGTGAGGAATTTCATGCCTGGGCGTTAAATCTCACCCTTGTTACGTGCGCGGCTTTTGGTTCGTTAATAATTCATCTCTCTGCACAGAGTTCGGCCTCCAGGGCTTTTAACGGAAGATCGCAGACATTCGCCACACCACCTAATGCCTCTTCAGTTCCTGTTGCCTGGGGAACCTGTTGTTATAGTAACTGACTAAACGTCATCCACACTGTCTTCCTAACATTTGCAACAGAGGCCCGTAAGGAAGAAACATGTTTGTATACATATGCAGACCATTTTTTAATTAACATTCACTCAGTTGTTTTGAAGGGTGAGAAGGCTCCATGGTGAATACCGTTTGACGAATTACCATTCTCTCTCTCTCTCTCTCTCTCTCTCTCTCTCTCTCTCTCTCTCTCTCTCTCTCTCTCTCTGTTGTGAGATCAATCCAGCCTTAACTACATACCAGCAACAATGGAAAGTTAAGGAGAGAATGGACATGGCAGAGGAAAACCACACAATGAGAGAAATGACAGTGCAGGAAACACGCAACACAACAGAAAGGGGGTCGGGGTCATCAGACATTAAGCGTTGGTCAAAGGCAGAAACAAAAGGACGGGAAGACATGGGAATGCGGTAGCTGAAAAAAGAAAAGAAAGGCGAGAGACAGACAGAAGAGCTCCCAGCAAGGCCAATGGGGACCGTAGACTACACAGGAAAACGCGCTCCAGAGAGGTCTCAGCTGGAATAGTATATGATAGTACATGGCACACTCAGGACATGCGTCACCCTAAGATCTGTATGTGACCTCCTGTCCTTGAATTCAGACCTGGTGAAATGGGAGAAGTGACCCTTCATGTCTGCTCCGTCAGAGCAATCAAACAGTGGAAGATGTCATGTCTGCTCTGCTCTGTCAGAGCAATCAAACAGGGGAGCATGTCATGTCTGCTCTGCTCTGTCAGAGCAATCAAACAGTGGAAGATGTCTAGGGTTCATGCAGAGCAACGCCAACCCAGGAAGGTGCACGTAGAGGCACAACCAATGGCGCACGCAGTCAGCACTGCCAGAGGACACATTATGCGACCAGAAGCCCAACGTTCTACACGGGAGGAGACCACAAATTCACGGTCTGGAATACCTGTGACATCAAGAGCATAGGAACGCATGCACAGGAGTTGTTCCAGAAATCTTCGGAAAGAGTGGCATGAGATCGGATGTTGCACTCCACCCAGGTTCATTAACACAACTGATAACTGATTGAGCTCTCTCTATGCAGTTTGAAAGCAGCATGGTGTAAGATCAAAAGCAGGATGGTGTAAGATCAAATCTACAAGAATGAGATGTATGCCAATCTATTCAGCAGTTGAAAGGAACCGGGCTTTCAAGCCAAACGGGGGATGGGGGGAGGGGAGGGTCCGACGTGGAAGGGGGGCTGGGCGGGTGTTGTAGGCTCCTCGGCCTGTGATTTTGTGAAACAGCTCGTCAATTCCATTCAGAAGAGGTCCAGAGCCATAAAAACAATAACGGAGGCATCTGTAAAGAGTTCTAGATGAACCTGGTGGAGGAGGAACAAAACTGAACTTCACAAGGCATAACTACACCAACTTTGAACATGTGTCTCACAGCGACATATGTAAGACATCTGTCTAAAAATGCAACGCCTTGTGACGCCTACCCATCTTAAAGTTGTTGGTTTGAACTGCAACAGTGGCAGCAAAAACATATCTGCCAGCAGAATGGTATCTAGGATTGATGACCTGAATACAGCACAGCCCCTTCGAGTTGTAAGGAATTCAGGGCTGAAACACCTGCGTGAGAGCGACAGGAGGGTTCTTCTCTGAAGACCTCTCTTGCTGTCAAGCTCCTCCTAGAATTTCTTCCTACTGACATAGAGATCATTGACTTTTGGGAACAAACTTAAAGGAAAAATTACTATGCCACCGAAAGAAACAAACAAATTACCAGACAAACACGACGCGTTTCCACCTCTTTGGTCTTCTTCAGGCAAAAACAAACAACATTCGATCAAATCACTGAATGCGAAGAAAGAACAATCACAACAAAAACTGATCTCTTCAAATTGGGCGCAGAATGGTACAGTCCAGAGGGTGTCTGGGAAAGAACACATGACGCTGGGAAATGACCAGGTGTATGGGCTCTGTAAGCTGCATCCTCATCCT
>CM065740.1:24406033-24408533 GCA_033310375.1 Conus canariensis
ACCAGACAGACCAGACCGTGCAGACCAGACAGACCATACCATGCATACCAGACCAGACTGACCAGACCATGCAGACCAGACCAGACAGACCAGACCAGACCAGACCATGCAGACCAGACCAGACAGACCAGACCATGCAGACCAGACCATGCAGACCAGACCATGCAGACCAGACCAGACAGACCAGACCATGCAGACCAGACCAGACAGACCAGACCATGCAGACCAGACCAGACAGATCAGATCATACAGACCAGACCAGACAGACCAGACCATGCAGACCAGACAGACCAGACCATGCAGACCAGACCAGACAGACCAGACCATGCATACCAGACCAGACAGAGTAGACCATGCAGACCAGACCATGCAGACCAGACCAGACAGACCAGACCATGCAGACCAGACCAGACAGACCAGACCATACAGACCAGACCAGACAGACCAGACCATGCAGACCAGACAGACCATACCATGCAGACCAGACAGACCAGACCATGCAGACCAGACCAGACAGACCAGACCATGCATACCAGACCAGACAGACCAGATCATGCAGACCAGACCAGACAGACCAGACCATGCAGACCAGACAGACCAGACCATGCAGACCAGACCAGACAGACCAGACCATGCAGACCAGACCAGACCAGACAGACCAGACCAGACAGACCAGACCAGACCAGACAGACCAGACAGACCAGACAGACCAGATCAGACAGACTATACCAAACCAGACAGACCAGACAGACAGACCAGACAGACAGACCAGACAGACAGACCAGACCAGCCAGACCAGCCAGACCAGACAGACCAGACCAGACAGACCAGACAGACCAGACCAGACAGATTAGACCAGACAGACCAGACAGACCAGACAGACCAGACCAGACAAGACCAGACAGACCAGACAGACCAGACCAGACCAGACAGACCAGACCAGACCAGAAAGACCAGACAGACCAGACCAGACAAACAAGACCAGACAGACCATGCAGACCAGACAGACCAGACCAGACCAGACAAGACCAGACGGACCAGACCTGACCAGACAGACCAGACCAGACCAGACCAGACAAGACCAGACCAGACCAGACAGTCCAGACAGACCAGACCAAACAGACCAGACCAGACCAGACCAGACAGACCAGACCAGACCAGACAGACCAGACCAGACAGACCAGACCAGACCAGACCAGACCAAACAGACCAGACCAGACCAGACCAGACAGACCAGACCAGACCAGACCAGACCAGACCAGACCAGACCAGAACAGAACAGACATTGTTTTCATTAACACCAAAATTCCAATCAAAAAGGGTATGCACAAGGATGATAGACGCAATAAGACAAAGTCAGATGATGATGTCAGTCCATCGTGTGCTTCAAAAACTAGTTCAAAAGACAAGACTGGAAGCATTTTATCGGCTTAAAGAAAAATAAAGAGAATAATGGAAAAACATCAAATGTATATCAGTTCGTGCACGTATCATGTACTAAACTGCCTCCAATTGACAAGAAAATTTGATAATTCAAGGTATAGCCAGTCCCCTTCTTTTAAAGACTTTGTAAAGACACAGAGTAACATCTCTAACGATCTTAGCGTTTCATGACACTAAAAATAATGCCAAACGGAAATCACTGGGCTTGTTCAAATATTTTGGATGGATTGAAGTGTATCTTAATCCATAACAAAAGATAATAAAGAAGCAAATTTCATTACATGTGGTAGACCTGCACAACGGTTATTTTGTGCCACGTTCACTATTCCTTTTGCATCTTGAACTATGCAGTAGTAAATCGGACATTCCAAATCTAATTCTTCTTACAATATATTGGATAAATCTGTCTGAAACTAATAGTAAGTTTTACTCCTGATCATACGATATCTTGGATTTCCTGTAGTCTATTACTCTGTCGCTGATATTCATGGTTTCTTCTCGGTCTCTTGCTCTATGATCAGGGGTCTTTCTAGGGCAAGAGCGCACTTTGTTCGGGATTCTTCTTGTTTCCCTACACTGTCATAGACCTTATGTCCAGGACATCTACTAGGACCATCCTCATATCCAGCCCCATACTGAGGGCCTCTGGTTCCACTGCCCTATGTCCATAGCATTTTGTTAGGTGTATCGTCCCATTTTCATGGATTCAAGTCTCCTGCCTTACATCCATGGCTTCTTTAAGGTTCCCCTGTATATCGGGGGCATCTGCTAGACCCCGCTCATTATCATAGCTTTTTCTAAGTTACCAGACCCATGTTTAGGGCTTTTTTTTTAATATCTCCAGTCTAACGTTCAAGCCTGATTCAAGGTCCCCCGTGCTATGTGCAGGGCCATTTTTAGGTTTCACTGTATGTACAGGGCTTCTTCTGGGCCCCACCCTATTATCATGGCTGCTCCCAAGCCCCCAGCCTCCAGGTCCAGGGCTTCTATTAGTTCATGCCTTTCATCTAGGGCTTCGTCTGATTTCTTCCAGGTCCTCTGCCTTATGTACAGCGCT
>CM065740.1:24428533-24431033 GCA_033310375.1 Conus canariensis
GGAGGAGAGGAGATCGAGAGGACCCTGAGTGTTCTCTCCATGAATGGCGTGCATAGTGCCAGGGACGATCCATGCCCGGGTGTCCCGATGTGTCCTGTGGCCTGACATTATCCATATGGTATAATGATGTTAACCATGGCCATCCCTCCTCCGTCCCCCGACCACATACATACACTTGCACACCAGCAGCACCCACTCACCTTGGTTCTATGTAATGCTTGTTCATTGATTGCTTTGGTCAAATTTTGAAATGAAATCACCACCGCAACGGACATCTATTCACTTCATCAGGCCTGCATCTGCCAAAGAAGATAATACCTTAACTTACGCCTGCATGTCACATAACATCTAATGTCTACAACAAAATCTATGTATGAATTGTTACGCATCTTTAACATAATACTGTACGCGTTGTTATGAATGAGTTTGAAATACATTGGCGTTTGTCCTCAATTTACAAGCACATCATCGGAATCTCATTAACTAAGCACGTCAAAAAGGAATGCGACAAATGTGAACTGAAATGTTGATGAACTTCGCACCTAGTTAGACTGCAACAGGGTTCCTGATTGGTCTAAATCCTCACGGTGACAGTAACTTCCTGTCTCCGACTGGAAGACAAATAAGGTGATGGGAGCGGGACAGGAAATAGGTTTATGGGAGCTCTTTGCGGAAATTCACCTCTACAATGACCAGTATTTTACTCAGAGGTAGACATGCCATGATCACAATGTCATTAAGTGTTGAAGGAAGATGCCATCGACAGTTTAAGTGGCAACAACTATTGCGTCGTTTTGTATACTGTAAATTGTCATACATTCCATATAAGAAAAAAAGTTAACAAGAAAAAGTCTGAAAACATCTGGATGATACAAGTCCATCAAAACATAGGGACAATAGCAGTTCTTCTTTATTTTACAGCTGTAGCAAAAGTATTGGCTTAGCCTGTCTTCATTCTTATCTTTACAATATTACTAAACTACCATTTAATAATGTAACACATGCATCAAACAATGGCTACATGTATTGGAATAAAAGAAAGGGGGGGGGGTGTTATTGTGCACGTGTCTGTTACAGTGTTGTTCGTCCGTCGAGTTGACGTGGACCACTTCAGTCATCTTGGAAAGTTTGTCAATGCTGCATTGCCCGCCAATTTCTGAGCCAGCATTGAGTGAGCAGTCATTAGCAAACACGAAGTCCATGATCATGTCTGCCATAAGCTTTTGTTTTGTTTTGTTTTGTTTTGGTTGCCTGGAGCTAACAGATTTTCATCTGTTCTGAATCTGATGTCAATGCCTACATCACCTTCTCTCAAGGCGTCCGTCAGCATCGCAGAGAACATGATGCTGAGCAGAGTGGGTGCCAAAACACAACCCTACTTTATGCCATGTGTGACAGAGAACGGGTTACATTGGATTCAAGCCTATATGCCATCATAGAATTGTCGTACCATAGAGACGAATGCGTATTTGGCCATGATCTTCCACAGACTGTCTCTACTGACAATATCGAAATCCTTGGACAGGTTGACATAGGTGGAGAGCAGGTCGGTATTTTGTTCCTGACATTTTTCTGGGAGCTGTGTTGCAGAGAAAATCCATATCAATGGTTCCTTTGTCTTTCCTGAAGCCACACTGGCTCTCTGGCAAAAGGTTTTGCTCAAGTTCGTTATAAGCCAGTTCAGCAGAATTTTGAAGTGTCTTGTCTGCTGTGGAAAGGAGGGATATGCCTCAGTGGTTGTCACAAGTCTGGGTGTTCCATTTGCGCTCGTGCAAGTGGATAACGGATGCAATTTTAAACTCCTGGGGGATTTTACCTGCTGTCTCATTACAAGAAACAAATGATCATGCTTTTTAGTGAGAGTCACGTGACCTTCTTTCTAGAACTCGCTGATATGGAGACTGAGCCAGGGAGCTTTGCCACTGGACAACAAACATATCGCTTTCTGGATCTCCAAGAGGGTTTGTGGTTCATTCAATTCTTCGTTGGAGGACACTTTGTTATTGTTGGATGACAGGCGCTTTAGCACGCTGTTGAAGGGGTCTGCCTAGCGGTCTAAGATCTTTTTCCCTGCCAGTGATCAACGTGTTTCCATCATCGCAGAGGGGTTGATCCTGATAATGTAGATCAACAGACTTCTGTTAAGGCACTATAAAAGTTCTTCATACCGTGCTTGTCAGTATATCTTTGGATTTCGTCAGCTTTGTTGCTATGCCATGTGTCTGGCATCTTTCGTAGGAGGCGGAAGAATGTGCTGTGATGAGCTGTTCATGGTCAGCACATGGTAAACATGGCATCTTAAAATACGATAATGTGAATGAATGAAAGAGTAAATGAGGAAATAAATAGACGAATGAACGAAAGAACAAACGACTGACTGACTGACTGACTGATGAATGAATGAATGAATGAATGAATGAATGAATGAATGAATGAATGAAACATTGGATGATTGAATGAACAAAATCACTAAGCTGCACCGTCACCACAAGCAAAAATA
>CM065740.1:24436033-24443533 GCA_033310375.1 Conus canariensis
GTGTGTGTGTGTGTGTGTCTGTGTGTGTGTGTGTGTCTGTGTGTGTGTGTGTGCGCGCGCGCGCGCGCGAAGGATAAATGGTGGATGGCACAACTTGCGCGCAAGAGAGAGAGAGAGAGAGACAGACAGACAGACAAACAGACAGACAGACAAACAGACAGAAAAAGGACAGACACAGAGAGAGCACGGAGACTTTGTGAGCGTCTAGAAAATCTGAGGCTTTCAAAATGCAGGAGTCAGCCGCCTTGGTGAAAGCCTTGGAGGCTACGTGCAGAATCAACACACACTGCCAGACTGCTGGGGCATTTTCCTACATGATGGGGGTGGAGGGGGTGGAAGAATGATGGAAGGGGGGCGTAACATGAAAAAGCATGGGTGGAGAGGGGGAAGGGATGGTGGGTAAGACCTAGATGGCTGCCTCTGGAGTACATTAAGTCAAAGGTCTTTGGGTAAAAGGGCTTGCGGTCTCTGAATGGACTAGTTCCAGTTGACACTTTGCTCTCCTTCCCCTTTCCTTGACAGGGGTCGACGTTTCATATTAGCGTTATCAGGAAACTTAGCGATAACAAAATATGACATCTTTTTCGACGTACAATGCATAAAGTCTTATTTCATATGCTGCATTCGTTTGGGATTTTCCCGTGGGTATTGTCTACTTTCAGTGGCGCGTGAAATACAATCTGCAACTGTTCACAATGTGTGAGAGAATGTCAGTTTTGCAGTCTTGAAAATATTGCTGAAAATCTGACATGCAGTGTAGCAGCTTTTACTGTATCGTGAAATTTTCATGCAGGAGGTGGCTAGATGAACCTTACGCAGGTTTTTTCTTTCTGCCATGTTCCGCTAAAACTAGTACCTGCAGTTACAGAAAAGTCAGCATCACAGACGCACAATATGGTTTAGCTTTAGTTTCACCCATTCAATTAATCAACTATTTTTTTAAAATTAATATTCTGCCACTGATCCAGATCTGCTTATGCCTGATTAATCTGACTTATTAGTAAATAAAGAAAAGTGGTTACATTCAGAGGCACCAACATTAACTAAGGACATACACATGTCTACAAAACAACACAAAGCATGTGTTGTCTACACAATCATCAACCCAAAGGATGGCCTGCGTACGTTGCCCGATTTGTATGATAGATTCGAGGACACGACGGTGTGTCATTCGCTGCATTTAGGTGATGTATTCAGGTGATTTCGTATTATAGTTGCAGAATACCACATGAAATATTGCTAGATTACTGCATGTCACATGCACACTTTGCTCGTGTACAAATGAGCTGTTCACTGTGTTATGTAGTGTGTTTATGTCTGTAACATTATGTTCCAGTGTTGTGTGTGTGTGTGTGTGTGTGTGTGTGTGTGTGTGTGTGTGTGTGTGTGTGTGTGTGTGTGTGTGTGTGACTCGTGAACCCAGAATTGTGTGCGTGCGTGCGTGCGTGCGTGCGTGCGTGCGTGCGTGCGTGCGTGCGTGGTGCGTGTGTGTGTGTGTGTGTGTGTGTGTGTGTGTGTGTGTGTGTGTGTGTGTGTGTGTGTCCTGCTAATGTTTTCTTGATGTTGAATTGTTGAAACTTGTAAAGCGCCCTGTAGCCTACGTTATTAGGATGGGCGCTATAGAAATTGTCCTCATTGTTTGATGATGATGATGATGATGATGATGATGATGATGATGATGATGATGATGATGATGATGTAGATTATTATTATTATTATTATTATTATTATGAGGGGCCCGTACTCAGACGGAGCTGCTTAGTCAAATGGTTAACGCGTTGCACACGGCACTGACGATTGTAAGTTCGAACCACTGGTAGGTCAATTTTCAGCCTGAAAACTCTGGTGACCTGATTCAAGCCAGGGAATGTGAAGGCATCTGAAGGAGAAGGATGGGCCCGCCTTCCTTCAGGCTGTGTCTTAGACCCGGCAGAAACTCTAACAATTCACTGCCCCTACGACCATTCGGTAGTGGAACTTTCTTTTGCTCAGGTATTTACCTTATCGTCGTGGTCTCCTTCAGAACCTTGTTCCCACGTTTATCTGCTCCTTCTGTGAAGACTCCGGCGAGAATAATGTACTACAACTTCAGTGGAACACGAACATTGAAAGATACATTTCACGACATTTAGTGTTGTCATTTTTAGGACTCGCGTGCATTTTAACAGCAGAGATCGTGTGTGTGAAGAGCTCATCCTACTTCGGACACGGATTGCATGCAATGCTCCTATTGTATGTGATGCCGTAATGTGTACTACTGATGTGAATGATTGGCTTAGTGTTGGTCAGTGTGCGCGTCCCCATGAATTAACGAACATAGGAATGATAGACAGATGAATAGTATATTCTCTCTCTCTCTCTCTCTCTCTCTCTCTCTCTCTCTCTCTCTCTCTTTCTCTTTCTCTCTCTCTCTCTCTCTCCCTCCCTCTCTCTCTCTCTCTCTCTCTCTCTCTCTCTCTCTCTCTCTCTCCCTCTCTCTCCTCATCCCCTTCTTCTCTTCCTTCCCTCCTTCTATGCCTCTGCCGTCCTCACGTTTTATTCATTTCTTTATGTCTTTTCTTCACCTTTCCAGCACTTGTTCCTCAGTGCGTTCTGGTCTTGCCTGTCATCTGTTCAGAGGTCAAACCATAAGGCAACAGCTTTGGAAAGTAAAGTTCCATGGTGATGGTCAACGCCGAACTATCGAGTCTCCTTGTTCTGGGCTTGTTTGGTTCTTTTTGTTTGCATGAGTGATGTTTGGTAGAAAAGGAAAACAGATACCGGCAAATAATCCTTCCATCTCATTCAATAGAAAAGGAAAACCAAAGCCAGCAAATAATCCCTCCGCCATTATGACAATGTCTGTGTAGCATGTGCCAATTGTCAAGATCCTTTAAATCAACTATTTTTTTTTCTGAACATATACAGAAATACAGTATTGGCTGAAGTATACTGATCGGTACATAGAGCAAAATAGAGGACAAAGGGAGAGTCGGCTGCACAACACACATTACCAACGCTGTCAAATGTACAACAACATAACGCTGGTTGAACACTTGGATGTATGACACCATCCTCGTGTCTCTACCACTCTCCACCCCCACGTTTCTCTTCCACCGCCTGCCCCCACCCCCACCCCACCCCCATGCCTACTGCACCTCCCGTATCCCCACCTTCCCACCTCCCTCATATTGCCCTTATTCATACTTCCGTCAGGATCTCTCCCGAAGGCCCAGTCCTCAATCCCGACCTCGCAGACTATTGTCGCAGAGTGTCTGTCACGGCACAGCTGCAGCCAGTATGGTCATTCCCGCTTTTCTCCCCCTGTACTCAAACTTATGCTGGGTTTTATTCTCCAACCCTGACGTTGGTAACAGGATCAGGAATATGCGCATGTGCTCTTAGTAGGGTCTGCACCCATCAAAATGGAATCAGACGTTGGGGGGTCCTCACATCTGTTACTCATCTGGGAGATGGGATAACATCCCACCTCACCCCCACCCTCTACTTCACCTCCCTCCGCCCCCCCCCCCCCCCCCCCCCCCCTTGCCCTCCTGCGCCACACTTCGCTCAGCAAGTCCTGCTGGAACTTCAACTCATTACCCTCTGAGAGTTCAATGTTCTAATCTCACGGCATCTGTTGTTTAACCCAAAAGGGAACAGCTGCCCTAAATCTCTGGCTTGTTTGCTTTGTATTCTCCAAGACGCCTTTGTTTATCTTTACTTAAACGCTTTCCATGACTGCGTCGTAAATTAGACAGTAGAGATGATTTATGAATACGTAGATAGATATTAAAAAGGTCGCTTCAAATTTAAAAAAAAAGAAAAAAAAAACAGATCCAAAACAATTTTTCTTTCCAAGGATGCGTGGAACAGTAGAGAGTAGAGATGATTTATAAATATGAATCTAATACAGTTTTGAAAAGGTAGTTTCAAATGAAAATGACAGATGCAAAACAATTTTCTTTCCAAACTTGGCACATGGGATTCCAGAATGGAACTTAAAATATCTGGAAAGGGTGTTGCATGTTGTGTGTGATCTTGCGGGCTAAAATGGAGCGTGCAAAAACACACACACACACACACACACACACACACACACACACACACACACACACACACACACACAAGCACACACAAACACACACACACACACACACACACACACACACACACACACACACACATACGGCACACACACACACACACACACACACACACACACACACACAACACACACACACACACACATAAACACACACACACACACACACACACACACACACACACATATGCGTCGCGCGCCTGTGCACACACACACACACACACACACACACACACCGCGCGCGCGCAGGCACGCACCAGGCACGCACACACCACCACACACACACACACACACACACACACACATACGCACACACAACACAACACACACACACACACACACACACACACACACACACACACACACACACACTCAATCGCTTTCTGTTTCTTGTACAAAGTTCAGACAGTTTCTAGGTCTCTGGATATTGTTAGGAGAGACAGTCGAAATTGTGATTCCAGTCTCCGTTCTTTCTCCTTTTTCCTCCCCGCCCCTCTCTCTCTCCTTCCCTCGGCACACTGCCTACCTTTTCCCCTCATCTCCTCCCCTCCTCTTCACCGTCCATCCTTCCTTCTCTGAGGTACTCTGCTGTTTCTGTGCCGCCGCGCATTTATAACGCAGCCTTGCAAAGACTTGGATTGTTATGTAGATGTGTTCTAGAAACTTTGAATTCTTTGTCGTTTGTAAGCTGTCTTTTACTCTGCGGTGTGTGTGTGTGTGTGTGTGTGTGTGTGTGTGTGTGTGTGTGTGTGTGTGTGTGTGTGTGTGTGTGTGTTGTGTGTGTGTGTGGATGTGAGGTGAGAGAGAGAGAGAGAGAGAGAGAGAGAGAGAGAGAGAATTCACGTATCACCGTTTTCTTTGTTGTTTTTTTTTTGAAAAGGTTAATGGTACAATGTGTGCTGAGAGAGAGAGAGAGAGAGGAGAGAGAGAGAGAGAGAGAGAGACAGACAGACAGACAGACAGACAGACAGACAGGCAGACAGACAGAGACGGAGAGATAGATTGATAGACAGACAGGGAGTATTGTTATTTTTGAACGATGGAGTTACAACGAACAACTCAGATACAAAACACCATGTGCAGAATAATAGAAGGATGTGTCTTATTTCACGAAAATAACCTACACCCACTTGAAGCTGCTGAAAAAAAAAAAAAAAAAAAAAAGGCAACGTCTGAAGAACACGAGTAATTAACACAGCCACAGACCCTAAGACCTACAAAGGAACGCCAGACAAATAGCATCAATCACGTCTAACAAAGCAAAAAAAGGAGAGAGAGAGAGAGAGAGAGAGAGAGAGAGAGAGAGAGAGAGAGAGAGAGAGAGAGAGAGAGAGAGAGAGAGAGAGAGAAGGAAGGAAACAAAAAAAACAAAGGACAAACCTCACACACCAGATACTTGCAAGCATCTCCGCTGATGAAAACGATAGGCACTGGAACAAGCAAAGGGCAGACGCTTGTGATGTTAGCTCTGTGGGATTATTTTGGAGAGAGAGAGAGAGAGAGAGAGAGAGAGAGAGAGAGAGAGAGAGAGGAGAGAGAGAGAAGCAGAGAGAGACAGACAGGCAGAGACAGGCAGACAGGCAGACAAAGAAGCACACATGTGTTTGTGCGCCTTGTTTGCGTACTTCGATTTTTCTCAGTGTGTCTGTTTGTGAATCTGTATTTATTCTATGTAAAAGCGCGCGCACGCGTACGCGCATACGTGTGTGTGTGTGTGTGTGTGTGTGTGTGTGTGTGTGTGTGTGTGTGTGTGTGTGTGTGTGTGTCCTTTCATGATAAACCCATACACGCACTATACACGCACGCGCGCGCCTTCTCTTTAGTTCATTAATTTTTTTTTTCAATTATATACTTCAATATGTCTTTACACTTTTCCTAATTATCAGTTAATATCTTTCCACACGACCAAGTTGTTGGTGTCAGATATTTTCAATTACTACCACAGTGTCATTTACCTACCAGATTTGTTTTTCAATCCCTTGTAGCCAAAAAGACCTAATGTCTATTTCTGTCTGATTTTTAATGAGAAAACAGAATAAGTCCTCAAATAATCAATGAGTAAGCTATGAAATGCAGGGAATCTCCTGTTTCCTCCCCAAATCATCTGTTCAAAAACTTCTTTTTTTCAGCCAACATTGTCTCTTTACTGGTTCCGCGCTTGTGTGCATTAACAATGGTGTGGATTGATACTTGTAGGTCAACGTATTCAGGTCTTCGTATTCCTTTGTTTCCTTTTGCTTTTTCTTCGGAAAACTTTTGTTGCAGTTCAGCAGTGTGTGTGTGTGTGTGTGTGTGTGTGTGTGTGTGTGTGTGTGTGTGTGTGTGTGTGTGTGTGTGTGTGTGTGTCGCTTGAGAAACTAAAAAAAAAAAAAAACCACCGATGAAAAGGCACCAGCAGTGATAGCAAGGACAAAGATGCCGATGTTGTCGAGAGTGTTATTGAAGAATTATTTTCCTTACGATCAGTTCTTTCATGATTCAACACCAATACTGCTGAGTGGATGACAAATGTCTCGGCTCGTATTGATCACTGATTTGTGTAACTTATTCTGGGGGCTGACACTATCAGAAATTGTGGATGTCGTTTGGTTCTCGGGCTTATGAACACTTTCGGATAGGGCAGTGTTCATGTGACTTCATGTTCTGCACTGTTTTCATTTTTTAAAAAATGGATAGATTTGGATGCTTCATGAGCTCTCGAGGCATTGATTCCACGGTCTTGAGTTTGGAATGATTAGATCACGGTAAAGGACTTGCAGGAAAGTGTTGAAAGTGTTTGCACGTTGATCTCTCTCTCTCTCTTCTCTCTCTCTCTCTCTCTCTCTCTCTCTCTCTCTCTCTCTCTCCAATGGCCATATTTAGTATGGACTGAAGAATATTGCCGAAATCTGATCCTTATTTCTTACATATAACCCGAAGAAAAGATGTCATCCCCAGAAATAACCTTTTGCATCCCTTCCTTCCCCTCCCCTAGCTTTCCCACACCCATTCTGCAGCTCCCCCACACCCCACCACTCCTCAGGTCCAAAACTCTCACAGCTAAATGCCTCTGGTGGCTGTAGAAAACATGACCTTCCACTCCTCAAGTTCCACACTCAAACCGCTCTTCCCTGGTGGCTGATAAGTAAATTATCATTCTGATATTGTTTTTAACTTCATTATTTTGTGCTGTTAATACCATCTGTCTAGAGAGAAGCTGATTGTACGAATGTCTGTAAAACAAAGAACCAAACACACAGAATTACCGACTTCATGCTGACGATATCAATGTGCAGGCTGTCAGTCACCAGACACAACTGTCTACGTAACTCTAAAGGTCACAGTGGTAGCTGAGTAACTCCCAACTTTAAATTCTCCCATTCGCTTAATTCGCCCCTCTATGCTGTCTGTCGTGGATCAACAGCGATTGGCGTGCC
>CM065740.1:24458533-24468533 GCA_033310375.1 Conus canariensis
GGCAACAGCCTTAGTGGCGATGACGATGGTGATGTTAATGGTAATGATGGAAATGTCAATACTAACAACTGTCTTGATAATAATGATGATAATGCTAACAACAATAGTAACGGTAATAGTACTACTAATAAAAGTATAATACTGAACTATAAAAAAGAAATGAAAATGATGATATTAATAATAGTAATGATGATAGCAGTGCCATTACTAATACTAAGAGAAGGGAAGAAGAAAAAGGATGAGGGGTATGGGGAGGACAGGAAGAACAAAGAGGGAAAGAAGGGTACAAATTATGGCAAGGATGGAACCTAATAGGTATATGTATAATTATCATATGTATATTAATAGTTTAATAATAAACCTGATTGTAACCATATAATAATGACAATGATACTATAGGAGGCTAGGAAAGTGGTAAAGCTGGAATGTCAGAAATATTGTAATGAATATGATTATATTAATAATAGTAGAAAATACAACATTTGTAGCAGTTATGAAGCTGTAACAACAGCTAAACTGATGATCATAGGAATATATATATATATATATATAAACATATGTATGTGTATATATTCTATATATATATAGACATATATAGACATATATATATATTTATATATGTATGTATAATTGGTAATAAAGATATTGATCATAATAGTGATATATATGATGAAGATAATGGTAATGTTAGCACTAATCGATATAAAAAGAATAATAAAGTTTGTATCGTTTTTATGAAGGTGATCATGATAGTGCTGATAATGATGACGTGATGACGGTGCTACTGATAGCAATGATAATAACAGTAATACTGGTACCAGTAATAGTAGGAGGAAAGGGATGGAGATGGTCAATGAGTGAAAGTTAACACGCTACTGGAACAAGGAGAAGGTGGTGAGGATGAATTATTGTAATGTTAATAATAGTAACGGTAGGTGAAAAGAAATAGGGATTAACAGCAATGATAATGATGATTGATGATAATCAGTATTGATGATAATAATGATGATGATGACAGTTATGATAATGATAATGATAATGGCAGAAGTAATTTTAGTAATAGTAGTAGTTGATGAAAAGGAATAGAAATGGTCATTAAATAGAAAGCACGCACGCACGCACGCACGCACGCACGCACGCACACACACACCACACACACACACACACACACACACACACACACACACACACACACACTCAAATTAACATGTACAAAGATGTGCCACAAACATATAGATATAGATGCAAACGTGCACGAAGTTTGTTTTGTGTGTTTGTGTGTGTGTGTGTGTGTGTGTGTGTGTGTGTGTGTGTGTGTGTGTGTGTGTGTGTGTGTGTGTGTGTGTGTGGTGGGGCGCGCGCGCGCGCGCGCGCGCGCGCGTGGTGTGTGTGTGTGTGAATTTCTCGAGTTTTATATTGCACTCTGTCACCTACCCCATCTAATGCTGATCGTTCATTTGCGTCAGCAAATATGCTGGAGATAGATATCACCCCTCTACTAGCTGACTGCATTGAGTGGGTGGACATGGGGATTGGGATAAGGGGGTTGGGGTCCAGAGGAGGAGAAGGATAAAGTGCGTGTATGAGAGGGGGTTGTTCTAGACTGATGTCTCTGAAACCAACGTGACAGAAAATCAGTGCCATTGATTTCTGCAATACGTCATCATTGATGACAATTCCATCTGTCCAAAGACGTTGGTGGACATACTTTGACAAGTGCAAGGGTGGCGTTTTTGTTTTGTGTTGTTTTGTTTTGTTTTAGCTGCTGGGGGAAGAGGTGGGTCAGGTTCCTGAGCAGGTCGTTTGAACGGCAAAGACAGCTCTCTTTGAACGGCAAAGACAGCTCTCTTCCCTTATAGTGATGCTAAATAATGTCCCTGCCTTTGCAGAAAGAGAAAAGGAAAACTATTTTGCCTTGGCAGCCTAGGTGCAGGTCAGTGACTAGCAGGTTCCAACGCCATCTTACATCACCATTTGCCTACCACGACTGAACTTGCTTGTTGGTAGCACCCTAGGATCCTGGAATGGCGAAGGTATGGAGACCATGTGCGACCCAAACACTACAATCTCTCCATCCATGCAGCCCTGGAATCAAATGGGATGCAACATGTAATATTTCGATGTCAGCTGGACTGGGGGAAAGACGGTACAATTGGTTAACAAGCTAGCTCAAGGACGGAATTCCGGAGTTTCTGCCTAGGTTTACTCCCTTGTTCTTTCTCAGCCAGGAATAAAGACATGCTAGTTAGGTTATCTGTCCTTTCTTTGCCAGGAATAAAGACATGCTAGTTAAGTTATCTGCCCTTTCTTTGCCAGGAATAAAGACATGCTAGTTAGATTATCTGCCCTTTCTTTGCTAGGAATAAAGATATGCTAGTTAGATTATCTGCCCTTTCTTTGCCAGGAATTAAAGACATGCTAGTTAGATTATCTGCCCTTACCAGCCGCCGTGGCGAAGTGGTTAGCGTCGCGGACTCCCGGCTGGGAGGTCGTGGGTTCGAATCCCATCAGAGTCATGTGGGTTTTTCTGCCCCGACCGGCTCCTACCCAGAGCTGAGTTTGCTGCGGACTCAGTTGGGAAGACTGGGACCACACAGTCGAGTCTCATCCACTTAATGGATGCGTTTCTGAGAGTGTTGCTCAAATTTCCTGACCAACACTGCAGGTGCATGTATCTCTCGGGCCTGGTTGACGCTGGGATATATCATGAAAGGAAGCGTAGAGTACAGCCCTGTCATGTAGTCTCAGACTGAAATGGAAATCCGTAGCATCATCTTAAGCATCCTCATTCTCATCGATCAGCATTAAAAAAAAAGTCTCAAATTCTGTGGCCCTTCATGCCCTGCTCTCATGGTGACCTCAGTTTCGATGTCCTCTCCATGTCTGTGGCCTTGGTTTGGTTCCGTCGGGGTCACCGGTATCGGCGGGTCCATGGGGGCTGTCGTTGGACGGACGTGGTGGCGCCCTCCGGGGGGAGAGCTCACTCACCCGGCTTCGCGACTAAGCAATTATTGTCGTCAGTAGGGGGCTTAGTAGGTGGTGTCCTGTGTATGTTAGATCAGAACAGGCGCCACTGAACACCCCCGAAGTGACTCGGCAGCAGTGCAGTGTCTCCTCCGGTGGGTTGCCTCTTGACGACTTGACATTGACTGTTCCCAGTGGATTGCCGGTGCCGGGGCTGCGGAGGGGCTGACCGGGCTGTGGTTGTGGACGGGGTGTCGAATGAGCGGCGTGGGTGCATTGCCTCTGAGGTGGCGCAGAGGTTGGGACAGCAAAAAAAAAAAAAAAAAAAAATTTTCTGCCCTTTCTTTGCTAGGAATAAAGACATGCTAGTTAGATTATCTGCCCTTTCTTTGCTAGGAATAAAGACATGCTAGTAAGATTTTTCTGCCCTTTCTAGTTAGATTTTTCTGCCCTTTCTTTGCTAGGAATAAAGACATGCCAGTTAGGTTATCTGCCCATAATTGGGCGTTGGGTCGAATGCGCCACTCGCACGTCATGAATGTTACGAATCTGAGGACCACACGTCATCTACATTCACCACAATATAGTCTAGATTCGTGTAGTGCCCAGTTTATTTGCCAATGAGTAGGCAGTATACGTGATTAACTATGAACAGGCTATGTACTGGCGGGGAAGTATGAGAGACATCAGTGCCACCGCCGACCAGTTATGTTAGCCGTTATAGTGATTGAATGCGAGAGGTGTTAAGCATACTAACGCTCGGACTACATGCTAGACACGTCACACAGCCATTCTAGTTCTCTCTCTCTTTCTCTTTGTCTCTCTGTCTGTCTGTCTGTCTGTCTCTCTCTCTCTCTCTCTCTCTCTCTCTCTCTCTCTCCACCACACACACACACACACACACACACACACACACACACACACACACACACACACACACACACACACACACACATATACACACAACACACACACAACACACACACACACACACACACACACACACACACACACACACACACACACACACACACACACACACACATAGTGCGCATTTACGTGCGCATACACGTTCAACACACAGCATATTCCTCAATTTGACATTTCACCTACTCTTACTTCCCCTACCCTCATCTCTCCCTGACGTGTGGTCGGAGCCACCAGATGATGCTGGGTGTAAATATTCCCACAGGAGCTCGGACATATTTACCAGTTGGCCGGAGTGGGTGGGGATAGCACTGAGAGTGGGGGGGGGGGGTGTTAAAGATGGGAGGAGTGTGGGAGGAGGCTGGCTGTACTGGCCACAGGCTTGATTGAAGCCTCTGAAAAACGTGACGGGAAAAACGGCGGAGTAGTTCTCTGGCATGTGTAATGTTTCGAAGCTAGAATTCGCTGCGGAACAAAATGAAATGAATTCAACCTGCTTCGCTCTCTGTACAGTTAGTGGGTTTCTTTGCCATTGGTTTTTTTTTTCCCCTTTTTTCCCCTTTAAAAAACAGCACATAAACATGATTATGTGTCGGCGTTTCTTTGCATGTATGCAAGTATGTGTGCATGCATGCATATGTATCTGTTTGTCTGTCTGTTAGTCTGTTAGTCTGTCTGTCTTTCTGTCTTTCTGTCTGTCTGTATATATGTATGTTTATATATATGGATGTATGCATGCAGGTATTGTTTTTTTTTAGCAGTGTACCAGATGAACCAGGTTTCAACTTCCGTATACTTTGGCAACTCCTGTGGTGAACTCGTTGGTTTAGTCTGGTATCAGGCAGATCAGTCTGGCACACACTGCATTTGGTGGCATAAGCAGTTGTGCACGCCTGGCTGTTTGGCCTCTCGGAGGTATGTTGTGAGGTGATACTAAGGGCATACGCAGGCTGCACACGTTCATCTCATTCTTTCCCTCCCCTTCCCTGTTTGAGGAAGTGTGGGCATTGAGTCTTTCGATAACATGAGAGAGCTGTGGATGGTAACCAGCAGGACACACATCACTTGGGATTAGCGTAATATAATAAAGACTCTGTTAATCACTGTTTGTATTAGAATCGTTGTGTATCTGCTCCTGTTGTAGTTCTTGATGTGAGTGTGTGTGTGTGTGTGTGTGTGTGTGTGTGTGTGTGTGTGTGTGTGTGTGTGTGTGTGTGTGTGTGTGTGTGTGTGTGTGTGTGTGTGTGTGTGTGTGAGTGCATCCGTGCGTAATTGTGTATGTGTGCATGCACGTTCGCGAATACAAACTCTGAGCACTACCGCTGCACTAGGTATACCAGTTGATGTGTGTGACATTGTACAGGTCGCTACTAATGTCTGTGGTAGCATACAGGTCTAGGCATATCTTTTTTATCCTTTATCATTATCAAACATCCATACCATCTATGCTTGATGCCTGAATTTTTAATGGAAAAAAAACAACAGAATGCCCCCTGTGATCAGCTTCTGCCTAAAATGGAATTTTACAATGTCATCATTAATTTTATTTTCTTTGTCCACATTGATCATCATGATATGAGAAAATGTCCCGCTCTCGTGATGAGCTCAATTTAAATTCCCTCTCCAGGCCCACAAATGTGAGGAGGTAGTGTCAGTGTGTTCCACATCAAGGGATTCATTCAGGCTGTCGTTATACATACTGTGGTATCCTTTCAACGTACATTGAAGGTCTTCGGCACGATCTATTCACCAGGGAATTATAGTCGTCAGCACAGCAAGAAAATTTACGTTTTTTTTTCCTTCATACATTGAATCAGAAAGAGCGTGAATGAACACTGGAATAATTTGGCAGCTAGCAACACAGAGCCTTTTCTGTTGGGTTGCCACATGATGGTCTGATGCTGATTGCTCCCTTGCTGAAAATGCATCAGGATGACACGGGATGTCATGGTGTATGGATTAGTACCTGAGATTCACTACGAACAGTACCGTTAAAGGAAATAGCATGGGAAGAAAAAAACAGAAGAAGAAGAAGAGAAAAGAAGAAGAAGAAGAAGAACAACAACAACAACAACAACAACAGCAGCAGCAACAACAACAAACAAGTGCCGAAATAACGATTTAAACTTTTTTTTTCTTTATTAAACTTGATTGGATGTCATTGAAAATATGATACTGTATAATTGTTTTTGATTATTGTATGCACATTTAATGTGCGTGCGTGCGTGTGTGCGTTGTGTGTGTGTGTGTGTGTGTGTGTGTGTGTGTGTGTGTGTGTGTGTGTGTGTGTGTGTGTGTGTGTGTCTGTCTGTCTGTCTGTCTGTCTGTATGTATGTGTGTATGTGTGTGTGTGTGTATGTGTGTGTGTGTGTGCGTGTGTGTGTGTGTGTGTGTGTGTGTGTGTGTGTGTGTGTGTGTGTGTGTGTGTGTGTCCGTCCGTGCATGAGTGTATTCATGCATAATTGTGTATGTACATGCATGCACGCTCGCGAGCACAAACTCTGAGCACTACCGCCGCTCTAGGTGTACCAGTCGATGTGTGTGACATTGTAGAGGTCGCTACTGCTGTGCCATACGCCACTGTTGCCATCAGTCTGTGGTAACATCCAGCCACGACACTGTTTCAGACGGGGAAGAAGAAACGGTGAAATCTGGTGGTGAGGGGGGGGGGATGGGGAAGTAGGAGAGAGGGAAGAAAGGGGTGGAGAGAGGAAGGCAGAGGCATAAAGCAAGAGAGTTGGTGGGGCACGGGGGAAAGGGGGGGGGGGGCAGGAGGCGGAGGGCGGAGAGCGGACGCCGGGCGAGAATTGTTGACAAAAGCCACAAGAACGTGACAGGAAAACTACGGGTTTGATTTCTGAGGCCTGCGACGTTGGGTCTGATGGCAAAAAGAACGGATGAATGGATGGATGGGATGGATGGGGTGGGTAGGGAGGGGTTGGTGGCTGGCTGGCTGGCTGGTGGATGGATGGATGGATGAATGGATGGGTAAGTGGACGGGGTGGGTGGATAGATAGATCAATGGGTGGATGGATGGAGGGAAGAGTAGATGGAAGGGGGAATAGGTTGATGGGTGGTTGGATGGGTTGGTGAATGGGTGGGTGAATGGATGGATTGCCCAGACAAACAAAGAAACAAAAATTTAATCGTTCATTTATTCATTCATCGAAGAATTAAGGGTGGGAAAAAGCACTAGGAAGAAAAGGAGCATCAATAATTCAGGGGATGAAAGATGAATCAATCAATTATTTAATCAATGAAGGATAAAAAAAGAGGAATGAAGGTACATCTGGGGCAAGAAAAGCGGGAGAAAACATGAAGCATTATGATAATACATGGTGTGCTTTAAATCATGAAAAGGGAAGGAGGGAGAGGAAAAATAAAGAAAAGAAAGAGAAGGCGACAGAAGAGAGGAAGCATAAAAATCAGTGGCTGTCTGAATCTTCATTGCCATGATCAGTGGATGATGATATGTTCCATGCTCCACGAACTTTTCCTTTATTTGATTACAAACTCTCTGCCTGTCAGTTTTCATGCTCTATCTTTCCGAAAAGCCTTTTCTTCCCAGTGCTTTAGTTTCTGCTTTTTTTTCCCGACTATACCTCTTTGACATAAGAACTAATCAGTTGCCTCATTATTTACTGATCTTTAAACCACAAAGGTCATAGAAAGGTTTTCTGGACATCCTAAAACAAACATTCTGATATGTGTCTGATAGCTTGACTCATGGGTGCTTTTTTCTCTCTTCAAATTGCAATGATTGTTTGAAGGGAGAAAATGTATCGCAGGAAATAAGTAGGTCAATGGGCAATCGATCTACCTTTCATGCTACGATGAATAAAACCACAGAATAGGGAGAGGCAGGGGGACGAAGGTGAGGTTGTAAACAAGGAAATTCTCTTTCTTTGTCAGTAGGATTGTATTGCTCTGCTAATGAAGATCTAAGAAATAAAAGGTACTGAAAATCAAGTAGGCACTGTAACTCGTGGTAGTTTTCTTTCTTTGAGAGAAGAAGAAAGAAGAAGAAGAAGAAGAAGAAGAAGAAGAAGAAGAAGAAGAAGAAGAGAGAAGAGAGAGAGAGAGAGAGAGAGAGAGAGAGAGAGGAGAGAGAGAGAGTTTTCTTGCTTTGAAAAAGAAGAAGAAGAAGAAGAGACAGGCAGACAATCAGACAGACAGACAGAGACAGAGAGAGAGACAGGATGTAGGTTTCTCTTCACGTTCTTTGAGCTAAATGCTTCGTGGCATCGTTGGGTTTGTCTCCACCACTCAGCCATGCTATCTCCAAGTAAGACACCACCACCCCATCCCATCCCTCCGGTGTGGTGAGATTCTGCAAGAAGCATTGTTGGCAGCAACTGAGGCTTTGGACACAAGTTCACCGGTCCCGCAGTCCCTCAGGGCAGTCCAAGCAGTTCACCATGTCGGCGAGTTCCTTTTCATAGTCAGCCTGGCCGTGGACGTTATCAGCTGATAGGTTCCTAAGGTTTAATGTACGTCCAATGCTGATTGTGCCTCCGCCGTCTTCAAGGGGATTTGTCACTATATGTTCCAGAAAAGATTGTTGACAAATGCAGCTGATACTAGGCAGTAGCGAAGGGAGGATAGTTGAGAACTGCAAACCCCGTTCATCTGTAAGAACAGCCTACCAGAGATTTCACTTTAAGAATTAAATACACGAAAAAAAAAGGGAAGGGATCATGGGGGGAAAGTAGAAGGTGGGGAGATTTGGGAAGGAAGAGGAGAGAAGGGAAGAAACTGGAGGATGAGGGGGAGGAGCAATGAGTCTAAGATATCAAACACTCCTTCTCTTTAAGTGTGTCCAATCTAAGGCAAAGAATACATACCACGTCAGTGTTTAGACTGTGTGCTGCATTTTCATTCTGGAAACTAAGGGTCTTGAGTTTTAGAGTTAATTTCATTTTTTTTTCTTTTGGGGGGCGGAAGGGGCATTCTTGGGGGGGGGGGATTGTTGCCATTGTTACATGTCCTGAATCATACAGTTGGCCCGTCTGATACTACTGTCTGGTAGTATGGTATCCAGTTTTCAGTTTGGGAATGCTGTTGTTGTTGCTGTTGTCGTCGTCGTCGTCGTCGTTAATGTTGTTGTTTTAACAGTTGTCTTATCTCCGTCTTAAATATGTTTACCTCGTTACTGATGCACACATAGCCTGACCATCTCCTTTAGTGAATGCGTAAGTCACGTATCTGTCAAGTCTTGTGCATGGGGCCCTCTTGTTAAATCTTCTTACACCTGTTTATTTCGTCACCTATAAACCCTGCGCACTCTGGTCTCATGGCCCAGCAGACGTCGTGGAGGGTACATGGAGCAGTCCGCACGCAGATAAAAAATGAAACTGTGCTACCAGACCACCAAACGAACAGGCAAAAGCAGCGCATGTCCATCTCTTGCACCTGGCGATATTCTTCTCAAATTCTTCTTCTTTTTCCCTCATTGAGGGCTTGAAGTCAGTCTTTTGAAGACCTAGTCCTCTTGAGTGAGGGGTATTACACCCAATTATGGTGAGTTACTTTCTGTTTATGTAAACAGCTGGCGACTAAGAGCACGTACGTAGCAGAACTGATGAGTTCTTCACAGAGCGAAACAGTTGCCACTTGCTGGTGTGCTGATCTCTCCTGAGTACACTCCGGAGAACGATTCGTTGTCCTTTTCCGTGCCCCCTGATGAAGCGCACGTCTACCGCAATAAATTTATTTCCTGTCGCTTACGAAGATCTGATTTACAGAGAATGCACTAGGGAAAAGTCCTTACCCCAACCTCTCTTTCCCTATGTCCACGTCCATTTGTTAAGGTAATTTGTTTATGCAGAATATTCTGATCGTTGTTGTCGTTGTTATTGTCGTTGCTGTTGTTGTTGTTGTTGCAGTTGCCGCTGTTGCCATCGATATTATTATTGTTGTTCTTGTTGTTGCTGTTGCCATTATTGTTGCTGTTGTCGTTATTGTTGTTCTTGTTGTTTTTGCTGCTATTGCTTTTCTTCTGTTTTTATCATTCTCTTTGCTGTTGTTGTTGCTGCTGCCGCTGTTGCTAATGTTGCTGTTTCCGCTGTTGGTAGTAGTGCTGCTGCTGTTGTTGTTGCAACTGTTGTTA
>CM065740.1:24476033-24481033 GCA_033310375.1 Conus canariensis
CACACACGCCATGCGATGTCGGACATTGAGAGTGACAAGTCGAGCGGGCGGTGTCATGGTGGGGTTGCTCCTCACTGTGATTTTCTTCAGCAACCTTTTAATGCAGTGTGGCGACGTCGAGGCAAACCCCGGACCTCCCAAGAGGGACACCAAGCAGACATGTCTGACCGGTTCTAGTGGTGGCCGGAGACTGAGTGTGGAGAGAGGCCAGAGAAGCCAGGGGGACAGTGCACAGTCGTCCTTGCAGCAGAGAGTTGATAGTGACACTGTTTTTGAACCTGCCTTGTCCATGCTGTCTTCCATGAGCAATAAGTTTGATAGCCTTCGAGAGGACCTGAGCGAAATTAAAGAATTCTTTGTCGGTCTGAAGGAGGAGGTCGAAACACTGAAAAGTGAGGTGGCGTCTCTTAGGCGGTCAAATGATGAGCTGGCAGAAAGAAACAAGAAACTTCAAGACAGTGTGCAAAATTTGGAGATGAAGACCAGTGAGTTAGAGGACCGTTCTAAGAGGAATAACATTATTGTGCACGGCATACCCAGACAGGCCAATGAGACTAGTGAAGATTGTGAACACTTGCTGAAAGACTTGATTTCCAACAAGTTAAAATTGAGCGACGACGTAAGTTTTGATAGAGTTCACCGACTGAGTGCAAAACCCAACTCGCCCATCGTTGCTCGATGCACATTCTACAAGGAAAGAGTGAACATTTTGAAAGCGAAAAGAAATCTCCGAGGAAGCAATGTGTTCATCGGCGAGGACTTTTCTCCGCGGGTCAGAACGATCAGGAAGAAGCTGTCTCCTCACCTTAAGGCGGCCAAGGACCAGCAGAAACGGGCAACGATGATCTATGACCACCTGCTGATAGACGGAAAGAAGTTCGTCCTTAACGAGCAGGAGACCGGCATCATCGAGCTCACCTAGAGGTGTGGCCGCCCCTGGATCAAGAACCGACGCCTTTCTGCCCATAGACTCAATGTAAGAAAGGTAGACAAAAAAGACAGTCACCGGTGTCAGCGAGTGTGACAAGACAGCGTAGCTTCTGGGCACGGGGAAGTGATGAGACAATTCATGCCACTACAGCGAATGCACTGCCACGCGCGGCGCGTGCGGACATGTTGACCATGGACAGTGTTACGTGTGCGTGTGTGACCACGAGTGACGTGCGGTTTTCGGGAAATAGTTATGGGCAGACAAATACCGAAGATGAATTTGATAATAAATCGGAAAATTCAGTGACGGATGATAACAAACATAGAGAATATAAGTTTCTCCACTGGAACGTCAGCGGTTTAATGTCTAAGCTTTCAGATTCTGTTTTTGTACAATATGTATCTTCGTTTGATTTTATTTGTTTGGTAGAAACTTTCGTGGAAGATTTTATCAATACAGTGTTCACTGAGCACACGGCTTTCATTCAGCCTGCCGTCAAATTGTCACACAAGGGAAGGTGTTCAGGGGGGGTAATATGTTTGATTAAAAATAGCCTTGTTGCAAGTGTGAAGCGACTCGACGTGGGTAACGGGAATTTTTTACTGTTTGTGCTTGACAAAACATTATTTAATTTTTCAAAAAATGTTCTGTATATTTGTGCATACGTTCCTCCAGAACACTCACCATACTATGCCGCATTTGATGTTGAAAATGGAATTAGCCAGTTAGAAGATTGTTTAATTGATCATTTTATATCTATAGAAGAGTTGTCCTTACTGATGAGTGGTGACTTTAATGCCAGAACAGCGAATATTATCCCTGAGTACAGTGATGAAGTTACGATGTACTCTTATTTTAAGAACAGTGATAGAGTGACTGTCAATAGACGTTCGGAGGACAGAGTATTAAATACCTATGGAAAATCTTTTTTGAACATGTGTAGTACTCTGGGTTTATTTATGTTAAACGGTGTATGTAATGGCGACCAGACCGGTCGTTTCACATACATTTCTGATTAAGGTCATAGCGTAAATGATTACTTTGTATCTTCGTATGATTTGTTTGACTATATAACTAAGCATTGTAGTATGTTTGTCACAGATAAAATTGAATCCGACCATATGCCTTTGGAATTCTGTATGAACATGTCCGATGTTGGATTAGGTGTAGTTGAAAGTTTTGATGAAAAGGAATATGTAGAAAAATTTGTGTGGAATGATGATCATGCTGAACATTTTTGTGACATGATGAACTCCGAGCACATTCGTGAAAAGCTTTTATCAGCAATAATGTCTATTGATGTTAATGTAAACAATGCGTTGCACATGTTCAATGATATTGTGAAAGATGTTGCAGACTGTATGAAACGGCGTATTTGTGTTAACAGTTCAAACAGACAGAATGTCTGGTACGATACAGAATGCAAGGCAGAGAAATTAAAGACGCGCAGACTTTTAAGAATATTTAGGAAAACGTCTGATAAAGAAGATGGGGTAGCTTTTTGTAAAGCGAGGAGAGAATATAAAAATTTATTGCTTAGAAAGCAGAAGTTGCATAATGATTTTCAGTTTATGAAAATACTTAATTCTGTGAATAATCAAGAAGAGTTTTGGAAATCACTGCGCTCAGTATACAAAAAGAAATCACAGCCTCGAAATAATATTACTATTGAGGAATGGCACCAACATTTTAAATTAGTGTTAGAGAAAGATGACCCGCCTCAAGCAGTTCAGAATGTTGCAGATGACGTGTACATTAATTACATGGACCAACCTATCACAAAGGAAGAAATTTTATTAGCAATCAGGAAGTTGAAAAATCGAAAAGCTCCTGGGCCCGATGGCTTGATAGGGGAATTCTTTAAGAATTTGGGGGGATGTGCTGTTGACTTTTTAGTGAAATTGTTCAATGCGCTGTTTGACAAAGGAATGTATCCAGAGGGCTGGTCAGAGTTTATGATTATGCCTTTATAATAAAAAAAGGTGAAGTCAACAATACTAACAATTATAGGGGAATTTCCTTATGTAATATATCAAGTAAACTTTATAGTTCAGTTATAAACAGTAGACTTTCAAATTGGGCTGAAATGAATAACATCACCGGTGAACATCAAGCTGGGTTTAAAAAAGGTTATTCAACGACTGATCATATGTTTACTCTTTTGGCAGCTGTACAAAAGCAGTTCGCAAATAATCGAAAATTGTACGTAGCTTTTATAGATTTTGAAAAAGCTTTTGATTCGATTTCGAGAAAACTTTTATGGCCAATACTTAGAAATAGCGGAATAAAAGGAAAACTTTACCGTTGTATAGAAAGTATGTATCAGGATGTCAAAGCTAGAATCAAATGTGGTGCTAGAGTTAGTGATCTAATAAAATGTACAAGAGGAGTAAAACAGGGCGATGTGTGTAGTCCCGTTTTGTTTTCATTTTTTATTAATGATTTGGCTCAACAAATTAATGAAAATGGTAAACATGGAGTAACATTTGATTTAGTAGAAATATTTATTATGCTTTTTGCAGATGATATTGTGTTATTGTCTGAAACTCCGATTGGTCTACAAAATCAGTTAAATCAGTTATATGCGGCAGCGGAGAGACTGGAGCTAAAAGTGAACATGGAAAAATCTAACATCATAGTTTTTCGCAAAGGTGGGTATCTAGCGGCACGTGAAACATGGTTATATGGAAGAAGTCAGATGTCTGTGGTGAATGCATATAAATATTTGGGATTATATTTTTCAACTAAGCTAAGTTTTAGGTTTACTTGCCAAGATTTGGTCAGTCGAGCGAAAAAATCTGTTGTTTCCATTTTGTCCTTAATGTATAAGTTTAAAAACCACTCCCCAAGTATATTTTTTAAACTATTCGATACACAAGTTCAACCAGTGGCTCTATATGGAGCTGAGATATGGGGCTTGAATAATAATCAAGAAATTGAAAAGGTACATTTATTTGCTATGAAAAAATTTTTGCATGTTGATCAAAAGACTCCCAATGATTTTATATACGGAGAACTTGGAAGATATCCTATTTACTTAAACGCTTACACGAAAAGTATTAGGTACTGGTTAAAGGTAGTTCAAATGAATGATAACAGACTACCTGCTCTGGCTTATAAGAATATGTATATACTTGATCAAAGAGGTAAGCAAACATGGGCAAGTAGCGTACGTAATTGCTTATGTAATTATGGTTTTTATTACGTATGGATGAACCAGGGTGTCGGGTGTGCAAATAGTTTTTTGGCTTGTTTCAAGCAACGTATTATAGATTGTAGATGGCAGGATTGGGAGTCCCATATTCGGACGAGTGACAGATTTTCATTGTACAGATTGTTTAAAGTCAATCACTTGATTGAACCATACGTTTCATTGTCTTTGTGTAGCTTTGTAAGGGCAGCATTAACCAAGTTTAGGTTTGGCGTATCTGACATTGCCGTGCACTCCCAGAGATATCGATATGGCGGAAATGGAACTGCAATATGTCGCTTATGTCGTTCAGCAACTGAAGATGAAATTCATTTTGTATTTAGCTGTCCAGTGTTAAATGACCTAAGAAGTAAATTTATTCCATCAAAATTTCATTGTAGACCATCTAGTTTTCGTTTAGTATTGCTACTGTCAACAAAAAATGCAAATACAATAAGAAGTTTTGCAATTTATCTATATAAATCATTTCAACGTATCAGAGCCTTTTCTCAATAAGGGCGAGCAGAGTGAACATGTTTGTACATTTTACGTTGTTTCAGTGAACTGATTATCTTGATTTTGATGTTCTTATTGTTATTTACTTCTCATAGATTTGACCCCCTTCAGATGGGGCCTTGGCCTTATTGAATAAATAAATCATTCATTCATTCATTCTCTCTCTCTCTCTCTCTCTCTCTCTCTCTCTCTTTCCCTCTCTCTCTCTCTGTCTCTGTCTCTCTCTCTCTCTCTCTCTCTCTCTCTCTCTCTCAAGCACTCACACACACACACACACACACGCGCGCGCGCGCGCGCGCGCGCACGCACACATGCACAGACAAACGCAAGCCAGCACGTCCTCACACACGCATGTGTGCACAA
>CM065740.1:24483533-24488533 GCA_033310375.1 Conus canariensis
GGGGGAGGGAAAGAGTTCGTGAGTATGTATGTTTGTGTGTTAGTGTGTTTGTGTTTGAATGTCTGTGTGTGTGCGTGTGTGTTTGTGTCTGTGCGTCTATGTGTGTTTGTCTGGGCGTGTGTATGTGTGCGTGCGCGCACGCGCTCGCACGCGTGTGCTTTTGTGTGTGCTTGCGTGCGTGCGTGCATGCATCTGTGTGTGAGTGTGTGTGTGTGTGTGTCTATGTGTGTGCGTATGTGTGTGTGTGCGTGTGTGTGTATGCGTGCGTGCGTGCGTGTGTGTGTGTGTGTGTGTGTATGTGTGTGTGTGTGTGTGTGTGTGTGTGTGTGTGTGTGTGTGTGTGTGTGTGTGCGTGCGTGCGTGCGTATGTGTGTGTTCGTGAGTGTATACGCGCACATGCACGTTCGCGGATTCGACTGTCCGACCACAACCATTGCCCCACATGTATCAGGGAATATATGTGTGACATTGTAGACGTCACAGCTGCTGTGCCATACGTTACTGCTGCTGTCAGTCTGAGGTCAAATCCAGCAGTCACCGTGGTTCAGACGGAGGGATGGGGGAAGAAGGGGAGATGGAGGAGAGGCAAAAGGCCCAAGAGTGGGGGAGAGGGATGGGGCAGGGGGCGGAGGGCAGGGAGTGGCCATCGGGCGAGAATTGTTGACAAAAGCCACGAGGACGTGACAGGAAAACTACGGGTTTGATTTCTGAGGCCTGCGACGTTGGGATGGCAAAAAGAACGGATGAGTGGATAGGTGGGTGGGGAGGGGTTGCTGGCTGGCTGGCTGGCTGGCTGGATGGATGGATGGATGGATGGATGGATGGATGGATGGATGTATAAATAGATGGGTGAATGGATGGATGGGTAGATGGACGAGTGAATGGGTTGATGGGTGGGTGGATGGGTGGGTAAATGGATAGATTGGGTAGATGACAAAAAACAATATAGTTTATTCTTTCATTGATTCATCCATTGAAGAATTAATGGAGGGGGAAAGCAGAAATAAGAAAAGAAGCGGCAATAAGTCAGTGCATGAATGATGGAATCAATCACTTACTTAAACGATGAAGGATAGAAAGATGGATGAAAAAAACATCTGGAGCGAGAACAGGGGGAGAAAAGATGAAGGATTATGATAATATATGGTGTACTTGAGACCGTGAAAAGGCAAGGAGAGAGAGAAAGGAGGAATGAAGACAAGAGGAGTGAACGGAGAAGAGGAAGACAGAAGGGAGGAAGAATAAAATGAGTGACTACCTGAATCTTCATTGCCATGATCAGTGGACGATGTTTACCTGATGATAAGATCCATACTCTACAAACGTATTTATTTATTTGCTCTCTCTCTCTCTCTCTCTCTCTCTCTCTCTCTCTCTCTCTCTCTCTCTCTCTCTCTCTTGTCATTTTCATTTTGTGTTTTTTTTTATCTGTTCATAGTTTATAGCTTTATGTGATGCCAGTGTTCGTCCTATACCCTTCAGGAAAAGCTTTTTCCCAATGTTTTAGCTTCTGGGGTTTTTTTTTCCTACTTCTCTCTTTCTCTTTAACGTAAGAACCAATCAGTTGCCTCGTTATTTACTGCTATGAAGACCGCAAAGGTCATTGAAGGGTTTACGAGACATTCTAAGATAACATACTGATATATTTCTGATAGCTTGAATCATGGGTGATTTTTTTTTTATTCTCTTCAAATTGCAATAATTGCTTAGAGGGAGGAAATGTATCAGAGGAACTAAGTAGCTCAAGGGTCCATCGATCTACCTTTAATGTCACGATGAATAAAACAGCAGAACAGGGAGGAGGAAGAGGACAAAGGTTGAAATTGTAGACAAGTAAAACGGGGATGGAACACACACACATACGCACGTACGGGCGCGCGCGTGCGCGCACGAACGTACGCACAAATACACAGACACAGGCATACATACACATTTAGAGAGAGAGAGAGAGAGAGAGAGAGAGAGAGAGGAGAGAGAGAGAGAGAGAGAGAGAGAATATGGTTTTCGCTTCACGTTCTTTGAGCTAAATGCTTTGTGGCATAGTTGGGTTTGTTCCCACCACTCGGCCATGCAATCTCCAAATAAGACCTCTCTCTGTCTCTCTGTCTCTGTCTCTGTCTCTCTCTCTCTCTCTCTCTCTCTCTCTCTCTCTCTCTCTCTCTCTCTCTCTCGCTCGCTCGCTCGCTCTTTCTCCATGTGGAGAGTAAGTAAAACCCCTGTGATTCTGCAAGAAGCATTCTTGGCAGCAGCCGAGGCTTCTATGCATACGTTTACCGGTCCCGCACCTCCCCCTCCCCACTCCCCCTCTCAGGGCAGTCCAAGCAGTTCACCATGTTGGCGAGTTCCTCTTCATTGTCATTGACAGTTCATTACAATGAAATTCCGACTTGATATTTCAGAAATTGCTGTCCATCATAAGAGATACAAAACTGTTAATAACAATCATTTACTTTGTCCATTGTGCAAAGAATCTCAGGAGAATGAGTTACACTTTGTTCTCTGTTGCCCTTCTCTTAGGAACGGTCGGGATAAATTAATCAAGCATGAAATATTATATCCAATCTTCCTTTTTGATATGGTCTTTTTGATGACTTCATCTTCTGCTGAAGACGTTCGAAATTTCTCTTTGTTTTCATATAAGGCATTTGAGCTTAGAGAAATAGTTGTATCATGATATTAAACACATATTGATAGTACTCGCTATGCCGCATTTATGATTGGTACTTCTCTTGATTTGTTTGGTTTTCTGCTTTTTGTACTTTTGTATAATATTCATTCACCCCTTCATTAGCGGTCAAGGCCTATTAGTAAATAAACAGTCTCTCTCTCTCTCTCTCTCTCCTCTCTCTCTCTCTCTCTCTCTCTCTCTTCTCTCTCTCTCTCTCTCTCTCTCTCTCTCTCCTCTCTCTCTCTCCCTCCTCTCTCTCTCTCATACACGAAGTTGAGTGCCGCTCAAGCTGTTATAGTTATCCCTGCCAAAGGTCATTAGACCACCCTGTCTACGTAAAATAACTACTGCGTTCACGACACGCATTCTCCAGTTACTCTCAAGCGATTTCTATTACTTTCTTCTTCTTCTTCTTCTTCTTTAATAACCAGCGGCACATACAGGAGATGGTTTCCCCTCACGCGATCTGCGTCGCTCCAAAGAAGCGATTTACACGGTAGTAAAAGAAAACGAAGCCCGAGCTCAGATTCATTTTGCAGGTATCCAGGAATGGTTTATCGTCTGTAATGGGGGACTTTGTAATGTGTCTTCACATCTCGTCTGTAATGGTGGACTGTAATGTGTCTTCCACATCTCGTCTGTAATGGTGGACTGTAATGTGTCTTCCACATCTCGTCCTGTAATGGTGGACTGTAATGTGTCTTCCACATCTCGTCTGTAATGGTGAGACTTCTGTAACGGGTGTAACGTTCATTACATCTGGGTTAGGTTTGAGACTTATCCATTAGATATACGGGGAAACGTACATGTACAACGTAACCTAAATCTGTGAAATGAACATGAACCGAAACTAAACTACAATGGAATAGAATAATCAAACTAAAGCTGATATAATCTTGAGAAATAGCTGAAATTTTGGCAGACGTATGAACGAGAAAAAAAAAAAAAAACTTTACCGAACAAAACTGAGAAAAAAACTGAAATTGTACTCAAATACAATAAGATAAAAGACAACCTTAAAAAAGTTAGTACAACAGTTAAATCAACTGCACTATAGTACAACAGTTAAGTCAACTGTACTAGACTAAACTCAACCATTAAAAAAGGCGTTTAATCTGGTTTTGCGACTTCAGTCATTTATAAATGCAGACAGAAAGAACTCGGAATTCAGAAGCAAGCCAGTTCTTTCTTTTTGTGCCAACACATTTTTCATGGCCGGTAAAGTCATTTTTTTTTTAAGTCGCGCCGACTCCAAACGCCACATGAAGGCTGTAAACGCATGTTAAGCAATACAAAGACATACACATGAACATGTCAGGTCAAAATGTCATTTCAGTTTCTATAGAGAAAACCTCAACTCTCCACCCACCCCCACACATCCCTTCCCCTCTAAGAGGGAAAAACTATCAACAAAACACGCATGCATATGCAACAACTAAATGATATAAGTAATACTTCAGCTATGGACTCGTTAGGGCAAATTAAACATGACATGCTGACGGCACTAGCTATTCTATTCCATTTGCAACTCACAGTTTCAGAAAAAAAAAAATCATCTTACCGTGATAATGGCCCGAGCATCTGCTGTCAGCCATTCCCTGTGCTGTCTGGTCCTTTTACCCGAGGCATTTGCCATGCAGATCAGTTCTTCTTCAGCTCCTGCCAGGGGCCTTCCACTGTCTGTTCTATCAGCCCAAAGGTGCTTCGAACTTGTTCTTTAACTCGCAGCATCATCATGATGAGCTGGTGAGGTGGGGAAAGAAGAAGAAGAAGAAGAAAGGAGGAGGAGGAGGAGGAGGAGGAGGGGGGAGGAGGAGGAGGGAGGAGAGAGAGGGGAAGGAGGAGGAGGAGAACAAGAACAGAAAAAGAACACAAGAACAAGAACAAATAATGCAAGAACATGAACAAGATTTTTTTTAAGTCACAAAAAAATAGAATAAGAAAGACAAAGACTAAGCAGAGAGAAAGAAAGAAAGAAAGAGAGGAACAAAGAAGACAGAAGGAAGGAAGAAAGAAAGAATGTAAGTAAGAATCCTAATAACAAAGAGCAAAGCCGTGAAGAAAATGAATAAAAGAAGAAGAAGAAGAAGAAAACCACCACCACCACCACCACCACCACCACCACAACACACAACAACAACAACAACAACAACAACAACACGACAAGACCTGTTCTTCAGAATCAAATGTGATAGAGAAGAATACATTTTTTTTTCTTTTTCTTTTTCTTTTTTTTTTTTATTCCTCTCATCCCCTCCACTCCACCTACCTTACTCCACCATTCACCACCTTACTTCCTTCCATTTTCTCTCTCATTTTTACACACCCCACA
>CM065740.1:24493533-24506033 GCA_033310375.1 Conus canariensis
AACAAGTACATTATGTTAAAACGAACAGAAGACAACTAGATCAATCAAAATGGGTGGATGAACAGAAGGATGGGGCAGACGAACCAAAAATCGCATTCATTCATTCATTTATTCATTCATTCATTTATTCATTCATTCATTTGTTTAATCATTCATTCATTCATTTATTCACTCACTCACTCACTCACTCATTCATTGAAGACTAAAGGGAGAAGAAAGAGAAGGAATTTTTTTTTTAAAAAGGCAAAATACTAATTTAGTGAATGAAAGATGAATAAATCAGTTTTATACATTCAGTGAAAGATAGGAAGGAGAATGAAAGAACAACCGCAGAGATACGAGGAGAAGAAAAGATGGTGGATTGTATTAGGACATGGTGGACTTGAGACCATGAAAAGGAAAGCAAGGAGAGAGGGAAAAAAACAGAAAAGAAGAGAAGAACGAACGGACAAGAGGAAGACAGAAGGGAAGAACATAAAGTTAATGACTACCTATATATGCATTTCCTTGATTAGTGAACAGCATTTACATAATATGTCCCATGTTCTATAAATTCATTAATCAGTTTGGTTACTCTCTCTCTCCTCTCTCTCTCTCTCACACACACACACACACACACACACACACACACACACACACACACACACACACACACACACACACACACGCACACACACACACACACACACACATCATTTCCATGCTTTGTTTCCGGTTTGTTTTCTCGTTTATTTGTTCTGTTTCCATCAAACTAACTTTATGCTTGTATTTGCCTGGTGGTTTTCATTATATATCCTCCAGATATGCCTTTCTTCTAATATATTTTTTTTTCTTCTCTTTCTTTTGTTTTTAACTCCTTCTCTCTCCTTCTTCAACATAAGAACCAATCAGATGTCTCGTTATTTACTGCTCCTAAGACCGTAAAGGTCACGGCAAGGTTTTCTGGACATTTGAAGATAAAATACAAAATATCTTGTTGGTTTGCCGGCTGCAGTCGCCTCACTTGGCAACCATTCCTGATAGCTTGACTCACTGGTGAATTGTTCTTCTCCCTTCAAATTGCAGTCGTTTCCTAGAGAGAAGAAATGTTGCACAGTAAATAAGTAGCTCAATGGTTAGTCAATCTGCCGTTTACGTTACGATGAATAAAACAACCGCACCAGGAAGGGGCGAAAGATGGAAGAGGAAAAAGCACACGTGTGCGCACGCACGCACGCACGCACGCACGCACACTCACACACACACACACACACACACACACAACACACACACACACACACACACACACACATTTACACTCTCTAACACACTGACAAACAGAGAGAGAAAGAGAGAGAGGGAGAAAGAGGGGCAAGAGAGAGAGAGAGAGAGAGAGAGAGAGAGAGAGAGGGGGGTTAGTATTGCACTGTTCTAAAATATTGGTAAGTTACTTACTGCTAGAAATGTCAATAAAACAGGGACAATGCATCAATAAATTAAAGAGCAAACCGGACATACATTCATCATGGTGTAGTTACAGTGTTTCAGTGAAATCAACAGCACCACAAGCAGTAATCTATCAGTGACTATACATTAATGAAATCATTACACGTTCATAAAACCAAACAATAAACATTATAGTCATGATTTTGTTAACGAAAATAGATAGGGAGCGTCTTCGCAGTTTAAAAAAGCGGTACACGAGAGAGAGAGAGGGGGGGGGGGGAGGAGAGAGAGAGAGAGAGAGGGGGGGGGGAGAGACAGACAGACAGACAGAGACAGAGGCAGAAGCAGACAGACAGACAGACAGACAGGCAGGCAGACGACAGAGGCAGAGACAGACTGACAGACAGAATAGGTTGGGTTTTTTTTTTTTTTTTTTTACTTTCCCTGCGCTAAATGCGTTGTTCCATCGCTGGGTTTGTCACCACGACTCAGCCATGCTATCTCAAAAATAAGACCCTCCCTGTGTGGTAAGTCAGTGTGTGTGCGTGTGTGTGTGTGTGTGTGTGTGTGTTGTGTGTGTGTGTGTGTGTGTGTGCGTGCCTGCGTGCGTGCGTGCGTGCGTGCGTGTGGTGTGTGTGTGTGTGTGTGTGTGTGTGTGTGTGTGTGTGTGTGGTGAGTGTGTGTGTGTGTGTGCGTGTGTTGTGTGCGTGCGTGAGTGCGTCTGTGCGTGCGTCTGTATACCTCTCTCTCTCTCTCTCTCTCTCTCTCTCTCTCTCTCTCTCTCTCTCTCCTCTCTCTCTCTCTCTCTCTCCCATATACCGAGTTGAAAGCCGATCAAGCTGTTATACGTTACCCGTGCCAAAGGTTATTAGACCACCTTTCTCTCTGTAAAATAACTACTGCGTTCTGGACACGCAAGCTACAAGCGCTACAGAGATCTTTATGACTGGCGGTGTTTTTAATAGCCGGCTGCAGATATAAGAGATGCTATCCCCTCACGCATTCTCCTCGCGCTCAAAAGAAGCGATTTATACTGTAGTAGAAAACAAGAAACGCGAGCTCATTTTTGGGATGTCCGAAAATGGTTTATCCTCTTTATTGAAGGAGAGCACTGTCTTCAACATCTAGTTTGAGCTTTAAAACTATCCATCGAAAAAAAAACAGCCAAAAAAAGAGCTGTGCACAACTTAACATAAATTCGTAAAATGTAAATGAACTGAAACTAATCTAAATTCGGATAAAACTGCAACTAAAACTGATATAATCTTTAAGGAAAAAATGAAAATTTAACAAAATGACCAAAAACGAAAAAAACCTTTCCTGCAACAAAACTGATATAATTTTACTGGAACAGCACTAAAATGAAATAAGATAAAGACAAAACAAAAAAATTATAAAATATATTAAATTATATTATACTATATCATATTATATCACATTATATTATATTATGTTATATCATATCATATTATGTTATGTTCTATTCTATTCTATTCTATTCTATTCTATTCTATTCTATTCTATTATATTATATTATATTATATTATGTTAAAGTTTAGATAATACGCCATTCCATTTTGATATAGAAAGCCCCAGGATTTTAAGGTTGTAGCATTTTATATCATCACACGTTTGGGTTTTTTCTGGTCTCGTTTAGGTTCGGCTATTCCAGGTCCCTGTCTTGGTTTTTGGCGTCCCTCATCAGAACAATTGTCAGCACACTGGTTTCCTGAATACTTTCACCAGTACACGTGATAGAGTCTTCTGGAGAGGAACCCTCCCGAACTTAAATGTCATTTGACAATGTTGCTGCAGTTTCTGTAGCAGGTGCTTGGGATGTTAGCCCAGTGCCAGCCCCCAACACGGTTGATCAGGGATTCTTGTTTTCCTTCTAAAGTGAATAAACAAATGCATTGTCATTCGCTCAGCTTACCCCATCTGTTTTCAGAGAGAAGAAGAAGAAGAAGAAGAAGAAGAAGAAGAAGAAGAAGAAAGGAACAAGCACAATAATAAGATAACGAAAACAAAACGAAAAATAGATAAATAAAATGATGATCATAATGAAGAAGAAGAAGAAGAAGAAGAAGAAACAACAACAACAACAACAACAACAAAAACAACAACGACGACGACGACGACGACGACAACGACAAGACCAGTTCTTCAGTATTGAAGGTGACAGATAAGCATACAGGCGTTTTTCGCTGCTGTCCCCTTCTCCCCATCTACCTCACCCCATCATTCACCACTCTACTCCTCTCATTTTCTCTTTCCTTCTCCTGAACAAAAAAAATCACATAAATAACTAGAAGTCATCAACTCTGTGAACGTCGTAGAATGGGGGGGAAAAATCGTACGGCGAAAGGCCAGGACACCGCTTACTTCAATCATTTTGGACATTGTACATAAAGCCCGTGTACCAATTAGATACGGGGACAAAGCGGCTTTGTCAGAACCATTCATTGCCAAACACTACACTGATCAGCACGAAACAGGGACGATAATTACAACAATTCAGTTCATTCAATTTATGTTGCTCGTAGCCTAGCCGACCGCAAAGGACTCAATAATTACAACAATAATAGTCGTGTAACAAGAACAAGAACAACAACACGAACAACAACAACCATAATATTAATATGATAACAACAACAATCATCATCATCATCATCATCATCATCATCATCATCATCATCATAAGATGATGATGATGATGATGATGATGATGATGATGATGATGATGATGATGATGATTGGCACAGTTTATTAGAACTAATTTAGAACATGAACACGAATAAACCTCTCTCTCTCTCTCTCTCTCTCTCTCTCTCTCTCTCTCTCTAATACATGTATTGATTGACAAGAGACAAGCAGGCAGAGACAGAGACAGAGACAGAGATAGAGAGACAGAGACAGAGAGAGAGACGGAGAGAGACATTTACAGAGATGCAAAAATAGAAAAACACAGAAAGATGGAGACAGAAAGGTGGACATAAACTACACAGGCAACTGGAGAGATGGATAGAAATACAAAGATCGACAGACAGACAGACAGACATACAGACAGACAGACAGACTGACTGACACAGTGTATGGCAGACTATTGCGCAGTACAGATTGTCACACACACACATCCCGTAATGATGCACGATTTCATTCGCCTTGGGCAGTCTCTGTCAACGCTAAGTGTATTGTGTTTCACACGGATATAGTCATCACTGAGTTTTCCTGCGTGTTGTTGCAATCATTTTTTATTCTCCTTTAAAGCTCGCCCTTGTTTCACTGTCCTCATACTGACCTCAGGATCTATTGTGATACTTATTGATACAATAAATTAATCTCCTTTTATATTGCAAGCCCTTGAGAGTCGTTTGTGTTTGTGTGTGTGTTCAGGGTCCGGTTTCTTAGAATAAACTCCCAATATCTTTACGTAGTTCAAACTCTCTGTCTTCCTTCAAAACATCTCTTAAAACAACCCTCTTCACCTATCAATAGCAGCTCTTTCTTCCCCTTCCCTTGCCCATCAAATTCATTCTGCGACTAATGTGTAAGTGTGTGTGTGTGTGTGTGTGTGTGTGTGTGTGTGTGTGTGTGTGTGTGTGTGTCTGCGTGTGTGACTATGTGTGTGTGTGTGTGTGTGTGTGTGTGTGTGTGTGTGTGTGTGTGTGTATGCGTGCGCGCATGTGTGTGTGTGTGTGTGTGTGTGTGTGTGTGTGTGTGTGTGTGTGTGTGTGTGTGTGTGTGTGTGCGTGCGCGCGCGCATGCTGTTGTGTCCGTTGTTGTGCGACAGTGTGTGTTGGATCATGTGTGTGTGTGTGTGTGTGTGTGTGTGTGTGTGTGTGTGTGTGTGTGTGTGTGTGTTTTGTGTTTGCGTGTGGGTGGGTGCCTTGTTTATAGATGCATGGTACGTATTGCAATATTCATCTTCCTATTTGTTTCATTTATGTTTTCTTTAACCTTTTATGTATTTGAAAGCGCTTAGGGCTTATGATGTAAGATTAAGCGCCATAGATAATCATCATCATTATCATTATTATGTATAGGCACGAGTCAACCAGACAGAGACGCAGAGATAGACTGGAAAACAGATAACGATAGAAACGAGACAGATTAAGGCAGGCAGACTGAAACAAGGAGAAAGAATGGATAAACAACTACGCAGGCAACCAGATGGACAGATAGCAATACAGGGATCGAGAGGAAATCGGTAAGACAGACAGACAGACAGGTATGCATGCATACACAGTGTCTGGTACACTACTGCACAGTACAGACTCACACAAACATTCCACAATGAAGTCCGATTTCCATCAGCCATGGACAGTCTATGTCAACCCTAAGGGCAGTGTGTTTTCACACGCACTTCGTCATCACTAGAGTTTTCTTACGTGTTGTGTCTTTTGCGACCATTTACTTCTCCTTTAAAGGTAGCCCTTGCTTTCTGCGTCCTTATGCTGACCTTAGGATTTATCGTGACACACTGATACAATGTATTGATCTCTGTACATTGCAAGCCTTTGAGAGTCGGTTGTCTCATATGTCTGCCCCCCCCTCCCCCCCCCCCTCCCGCCCACCCATGCAGCCACTACGTTCCGCCTCACACCCTTCCTTCTCTCTCTCTCTCTCTCTCTCTCTCTCTCTCTCTCTCTCTCTCTCTCAAAAAGGGCACTCTATTATCCTTGTAATTGAAGAGTTTTTCTTCTTTTTTCTTCTTCTTCTTCTTCTTCTTCTTCTTCTTCTTCTTCTTCTTCTTCTTCTTCTCTTAGATCTTTTTGCCCTTGTTATTGTTTCATCTATTTTTCTTCACTTCTTGTTCTTGCTCTCCTTTCAGTTCTTCTTCTACTTTTTCGTCTCTTTTTCTTGTTCTTCTTGTTCATGTTCTTGTTCTAATTCTTCTCCTTCTTTCTCTTTCTCTTTCTGCCACCAAAAGGGGAGACAATAGGACATAGAGTTTCAAACTCTTGGTCCCAGTCAGTCTCTAAAACTCTAAAAATACATCTCTGGAAAGTGTATTGGCGCCAGTACAGCCCTATGGACATTTCTGAACATCTCTGAATCAACCATTGACAATTTGTGAAAGGGCAAGCCTTCATGTTCGTGCTTAGTAATCTTTCTCTAATTGTTTTAAAGTTATTTGATTGTCACACAGAGCTGAGGTACAGGGCACGGATACTCCTGTTGAGCCTTGTGGAGAAAACAAAAGACCGTCTTTCAGAAGATTTTCATAAAGTTTCGTTACACAGACCAAAAATATTGTTCATGGAAATACAGCTAAATATCCGTCATTTCTAATTTCTGTTCATTTCCTTCAATATCATCTAAAATCATATTGATTAGGTTCACCCGTTTCAGTTTCAGTTTCATCAAGGAGGCGTCACTGCGTGCGGACTAGTCCATAGTATAAGCTACGCCACATCCGCTAAGTTTTGAGACCATACTACGCATGATTTAAAGCTGATGGATAAATGAATTAACAACTAAGATGAGAGAATTGAAGAAGAGGGTCTAGTGGCTACGACTCAGCAGATGCCTGACCTACGCATTAGCCCAACGCGCTGGTCAGACCTTGAGTGCCTACCTACCATTGTTTTTTGTTGCTGTTGTTGTTGTTGTTGTTGTTGTTGTTGTTGTTTTTGTTGTTGTTGTTGATTTTCTTATGTATGTAGTGAATGACTTCCGGGAATAGGCCGGAGGACGTCCGGGAAAGACCGGAGGACACTGGGAAAGACCAGAACCAAGGGCTCTGTGGGCTGGCTCCCCACTTTGCCTTCAACATGTGGCTACTAAGAATAAAAGGAAAAGATGCTCCCAGGATTCACCGAAAGGGGGAGAGAATGATGAATCCATCGGTGCTCAACCAATCATGACTGCAAATCCCAAACGGACTATGAACATGGACCAAATGAAATATCCATGTGTCTGTGGAAAGCGTTTCGCTACCACCCGTGGCATGAAGATCCACAGAACAAAGATGGGATGTGTGAAGACTCATCTGAATGAGCAGCAGCGCACTGCATCAGCAGATAAGACGTCGGAAGACCAAGGCCAGGATTTAAACCACAGTGCCAAGGACATCCACGCTGTTGGTTCGGATGAGGAATTTGCACAGGCCCTCGATGCCAGGCGCCTGAAACTCAACCTGCCACGAGCAAACGAAACTGAAGATTGGGAGAAACTGGATGCAAAAATCGTCCAAAGACTCGATGCACTGATAGGGAAAAGCACCCTGGAACACAAACTAGCCACATATGGGGACATTGTGTATGCCACATGTAGAGACGCCTATGGAGCAAAACTACCCAAAGAGAAAACACCTCCAAAGAAATCCAGACGCCAAGAAAAGATGGACAAGATCAGGGTCCAAAAGAAAAACCTGAAGATGCAAATGAAGACCGCACTGCCAGCTGAAAAACAAGGCTTGGAAAAACTGTGGAAAGACCTGAAAGAAAAACACAGCGCCCTCAGCAAAGCGGAATCTGCGAGGAAGAGGAAGAGCAAAAAGAAGAAGACACAAGAGCGCTTCTTCAGAGACCCCTTCCAGTTTGCCAGAACACTGTTTGAGCAGCCAAAATCTGGGACCCTAAGTGTGGACAAAGGAGTTCTTGAGCAGCATCTGAGGAAAACATACTCTGACCCACAGAGCAAAGCACCACTCGACATTCAAGGTCTGGTGTGGCCAACCAACCCTGAGGAACAGTTCAATGGCAAGCCTCCAACGTTGGCGGAAATCAAGAAGGTGGTCGACAAAGCCAGAGCCAAATCATCACCAGGGCCAAACGGAATACCTTACCAGCTTTACAAGAAATGTCCCAAGGTGCTGGAGTGGCTCCACAGGCTGCTGCGATCGGCTTGGAGAAACCAGAAGATCAGCGGCCAGTGGATGACGGCAGATGGTGTGTACATCCCCAAAGAGCAAAACTCAAGTGACATCAGCCAGTTCAGGCCAATATCACTACTGAACGTCGAAGGGAAAATCTTCTTCTCTGTCATGGCAGCAAGGCTGACCAAGTACCTGATGGAAAACAAGTACTTGGATGTGTCAGTCCAGAAAGGTGGCATCCCAGGCGTGGCTGGCTGTGTAGAACACGCCACAATGATCTGGGACGCAATCCAAAAAGCAAAAACAGAAAAGAGAGACCTGGACGTAGTGTGGCTTGATCTGGCAAACGCATATGGATCTGTGCCCCATGAGATGATACAGTTGGCTCTTGAGATGTACCATGTGCCAAAGAACATCCGCGACATGCTCAAGAAGTACTTCAATGGCTTCTCAATGCGGTTCTCTACCAAGGAGTACACAACAGACTGGATCAACTTGGAAGTGGGTATTGCAATGGGCTGTGCAATTTCCCCAATACTGTTCGTGCTGGCAATGGAACTCATCTTGAAAGCAGCAACAAACAACGCGAGACAAACAGACCTTGGCGATGGATACAAGATGCCTCCTCTCAAGGCCTTCATGGATGACACTACAGTGATTTCATCCAGAGAAGACGAGACACGTCATGTGCTGGAGAGGCTGGACGACATAGTTGCCTCATCCAGAATGAAGTTCAAGCCAAAGAAATCACGGAGTCTCTCACTGAGGAAAGGAAAAGTGGCCGGATCTGTGGTCTTCAGTGTTGCCAACCAGGCCATTCCAACAGTCACAGAAGAACCAGTCAAGAGCCTTGGAAGATGGTATGATGATACGCTGAAAGACACACAAAGAGCAAAAGAAACCAAGCAGATGGCGGAGGAAGACTTGGAGACCATTGACCAGTGTGGGCTCCCTGGCAAATACAAGGTCTGGTGTCTGCAGTTCATGCTGATACCACAGCTCCTATGGCCTCTGATGATATACGACATTTGCACCAGCATAGTGGAGGCAATGGAAGCCAAAATCAACAAGTTCACAAGGAAATGGCTTGGTGTCCCACCCTGTCTGACTGGCATAGCGCTGTACTGTCGCCAAGCAAAGCTGAAACTACCACTGAAATCCATCCTGGAGGAATACAAAGCAGGGAAGATCAGACTTCAAAGCATGCTGGAGGACTCAGGAGACAAGGTGGTAGAAGCAATCAAGCCCCAGCTGAAGACAGGCAGAAAATGGAAAGTTCAAGAGGCGATGGATTCTGCAAAAGAAAGTCTCAAGATCAGAGAAATAACAGGACACACACAGACCAACAGACAAGGACTGGGGGTGACCAAAACTGAATGGTGGTCAAAGGCCAAAGGAAAAGCCAAAAGAGACATGATGATTCAGGAGATGAGAAAAGAAGAAGACCAAAAAAGACTCCAAAAAGCAGTCCAGCAGAGCCAGCAAGGGCAATGGACAACGTGGGAGAATGCACTCCAAAGAAGTCTCACTTGGAATGACATTTGGCGCATGGCCCCTCTCAGGATCAGCTTCATTCTCAGATCTGCATATGACCTTCTGCCCTCAAATGCAAACCTGGTGAAGTGGGGGGAAACAGACGATCCTGCATGCCCCCTCTGCCATGAAAAACAAACAGTGGAGCACGTCCTAAGCTCATGTAAGGTAGCCCTGGCTCAAAAAAGGTACACATGGAGGCACAACCAAGTGCTCAAAGAGATTGTACAAGTAGTCTGGGCTAGTACCAACACCACAAAAGGGAAAATCAGGACTCCAAAAGCACCCACAACATTCTTCACGGCAGGAGGCAGCAAATCATGGCCAAGAACAACAGTGCCACTCGAAACATGCAGGCAGAGTCTGCTGGACGGGGCAGATGACTGGGAGTGCACTGCAGACCTCCCAGAATGGAAGAGTCACCCAGAGATCATCAGCAAGAGTGGCATGAGACCAGACATAGTAGTCCACTCTAAGTCAACCAAACAGCTGATCATGATCGAGCTCACGGTGCCATATGAGAACAGAATGGAGGCAGCTCAAATCTACAAGACTGAAAAGTATGCTGATCTGGCAAACAGCCTGAGGAGAGAAGGCTATCAGGTCAAAGTCCTCACTGCAGAAATTGGAGCTAGGGGGTTTGTAGGAACGTCTGCATACAGCCTCATGAAACAGCTCTCAGTTGCAGGAAAGGAAAAAACCAGAGCCCTGAAAGCAATGGCAGAAGCGGCAGAGGGGTGTTCAAGCTGGATCTGGTCAAGGAGGAACAAAAGTGAACTTCATAAGGCTTAATTTCCCTACAAATATCAGGTGTCCCTGTGGCTCAGTGGTTAAAGCGCGAGTCATTAAGTGGAAAATGAGCATGTCCAGAGGGTCATGGGTTCGAATCCCAGCCATGGCTCGTCCCAAGATGGGAAAAAAAAAAAAAAAAGGGGCAGCAGAGGGACATCCGGAGTCATGAACCGGGTGTGGCCCAACCCCCCTAGAGTGTCAGGAGATAAGGGCCGAAACACTTGCTTGAAGGGGGCTTCTCTTCTGAGGACTCTCTGCTGCCACGCTCTCCACGAGTTTCTTTCTACTAGGTTCAGCCATACAGCCTTATTGGCTGTATAGAAGGCTGTTAGCATTAGAAAATGAAGATGATAGTGACTGAGCATCATTACAGCCTTTATATGACTCCCTGGGATCGGCTGGACAATAAACAACATGCAATGTGAGTGGATGGATAATGTCACAGGGAAACTGGATGATTGCGGTTTGGGATTTGTGTGTTTAGACCAAGGCCTTGGCGAGTAGCAGGCTGCATGAAGCTATTCTGAGAATGACTGATTGATTGTAGACTTCACTAGAATGAAGAAGTTGAAAATAATGAGGAAAATGCTCTGTGAAATATGTGCAGTCGCTTACCTTGTTTGCCAGTCTGCATGTCGACGAAAATATACACCGAAAGTTCATTGTGACAGTTACGAGATATAATGCATCTGACATTTCTGGTCACTATTATTGCTGAAGACAGTCATGTGCTAGAAATGTTGTTCGACTATTACGTCGATATTCAAAGGAAGATGAACCTCATTTTTGTTGTATCTTTTTCCCGTAGAAATCAGCTTCTCAGAACAAAGTATACGCATGCTGTCCATTCCAGCCTGTTGACACTGATCTTGTTGAATTCACTGTCAAAAGAAACAAATCTGGTTTAGTTCATATTTGTTTTTGGTTTCTATTTATACGTAAAAACATTTACTTTTGAGACCGTTACTTATTTATTCATTTGTCTATTTATTTATTTATTATCTATTTAATTATCTATGTATTTATTTATCTATCTATTTATTCATTCATTCATCTCTGTATTTAATTATTCATTCCTTTATTTATTGACTGGTTTACTTATTTATCTACTTACGTATTCATTCATTTATTTATACATTTATGTATTTACGTAATTATTTATCTATTCGTTTACTCGTTTATCTATTTATTTATTCATTTGTTTATCTATTCATTTATTTATTTATTCAATTATGCATTCATTCATTTATTTATCTATTTGTTTATTTATATATGTTTATTTACTTACATATTTATTTATCTATTTATTATCTACTTCTCTTTTTGTCAAACATTTTCTTCATTTCGTTGTGCTTTTTACGCCATCTTTCAACTTGTTAATTGGCTACACGAGTGATGGTAAATAATAATAGGAACAACAACAGACGGCTCTCACAAGCCTTTCATGTTCACAGGAGTTTTGTGTCGTGCCAGAGGGAAAAAGGCTGATGATTGCTGTCCTGCTGTGTTTTTCTTTCATTTTCCATTCTTTGATCTTGGCATCTGAATGTCTTTCTCCCTGCCCACCTCCTCCACCTCAGCCTTCCCTTTCCTTTACCATCTTCTGTCTGTCTGTCTGTCTGTCTGTCTGTCTGTCTGTCTCTCTCTCTCTCTCTCTCTCCTCTCTCTCTCTCTCCCCCAATGTGTGCGTTTGTGCGTGCGTGCGTGCATGCGTGTGTGTGTATGTGTGTGTGTGCGTGTGCGCGCGCGCGTGTGTGCGTGCGTGCGTCCGTGCGCGCGTGCACGCGTGCGCGTGCGCGCGGGCGCGCGCGTGTGTGTGAGTGTGTGTGTGTGTGTGTGTGTGTGTGTGTGTGTGTGTGTGTGTGTGTGTGTAAATGTGTCTGCGCGCGTGTATGTGCGTTCGTACGTGTGTGTGTATGTGCGTGCGCGC
>CM065740.1:24508533-24516033 GCA_033310375.1 Conus canariensis
CGACTCCATCACCAACGAAAATGACATCACAAGAAGAAAACGTTAACAACATGAAAACACCGCATTTTGCACGTCTATCGTGTTCGTTACTCTGCAAACTCTTGTGTTTTCACTTCAAGTGATAAGTCTATTGTACGCAAATTATTGTTATTTCTCTGTGTGTGTGTGTGTGTGTGTGTGTGTGTGTGTGTGTGTGTGTGTGCGTGCGTGCGTGCGTGCGTGTGTGCGTGCGTGCGTGCGTGCGTGTGTGCGTGTCTGTCTGTCTGTCTGTCTGTCTGTGTCAAAAAGGTATAAAACTGACATCAGCCTTAAAGTCTGCCAAAGAAGTGTGTTGGAAGAGAGAGAGAGAGAGAGAGAGAGAGAGAGAGAGAGAGAGAGAGAGAGAGAGAGAGACAGACTGACAGACAGACAGACAGACAGACAGACAGAGAAAGAGAGAGAAAAAGAGAGAGTCAAGACTCAAGACTCAAGAAATTTTATCCATATTAGGCCTTAGCTATTTTTCAATGGATAATTTTAAAGCTCAACGAGATGTAAAAGACATAGTGCTCTCCGTTATTGCAGACGGTAGACCATTTCTGGATACCTGAAAAAAAAAAAAAACATGAAACTAAGCACATGTTCGTTATTGTGTTTGTTTGTTTGTTTGTTTGTTGTTTGTTTGTTTGTTTGTTTTCTCCAGTAGAAATCGATTCTTAGGAGCGCAAGGCGAATGCGTGAGGGGATACCATCTCTTACATCTGCAGCCTGCTATTAAAAAAAACCCGCCAGTAATAAAGATCGCTGTAGTGCTTGTAGCTTGCGTGTCTAGAACGCAGTAGTTATTTTACAGAGAGGAAGGTGGTCTAAGAACCTTTGGCAGAGATGACGTATAACAGTTTGACCGGCTTTCAATTCGGTGTATGAGAGAGAGAGAGAGAGAGAGAGAGAGAGAGAGAGAGAGAGAGAGAGAGAGAGAGAGAGAGAGATTGTGTGATCGGCTCTTCTGACGATAAACGAAAAAAAAACGATTGAAGTGGGACTGGTTAGAACCAGGGATAAAGAGATGTGTGGCGTTTCTATCATGCCTTTGACATTTGTGACATTCTATGCACCATCGACGGTCAATACAATGTCTCTTCCATCCGTCCAACCTACCCACTTCCCCACCCCTTTACCCCTTCCAACCCACCCTCCTCTCTCTCTCTCTCTCTCTCTCTCTCTCTCTCTCTCTCTCTCTCTCTCTCTCTCTCTCTCTCTCAACCGCAGCCTCTGCAGTAGTTGTCCTCAATGCCGACCTTAAGCCATTTTAAACAAATCGATTCCGTTTTCAGGGTAATTGAAAAGTGGCAGAGGCAATTATTTTTCGTGCTCTTCAGATAATAGAGTCTTCAGTGTCCTTGGCATCTGTTGGTTGTGTGTGTGTGTGTGTGTGTGTGTGTGTGTGTGTGTGTGTGTGTGTGTGTGTGTGTGTGTGTGTGCGTGTGTGTGTGCGTGCGTGCGTGAGTGCGTGCGTGCGTGCGTGGGGCGTTTTCAGGGTAATTGAAAAGTGGCAGAAGCAATTATTTTTCGTGCTCTTCAGATAATAGTCTTCAGTGCCCTTGGCATCTGTTGGTTGTGTGTGTGTGTGTGTGTGTGTGTGTGTGTGTGTGTGTGTGTGTGTGTGTGTGTGTGTGTGCATGCGTGTGTTTGTGTGAGTGTGTCTGTCTGTCTGTCTGTCTGTCCGTCTGTGTGTCTGTCTGTGTATTTGTGTTCCAAAGAACAAAACAGTATAAGCAGAATGACTGAATCGAGCCACAGATAGAAATACTGAAATTCAAATATACTCCCTCAAAATTGTCCATGGATATTCAATACAGTTTTAGAAAACAAACAAATAAATAAATAGATAAAAAAAATGATTAATAAAGGAGAAATAAAGAAAATAAATAAATGAAGAAGAAGTGTGTATACATTCGGATGATGTAAACCTTTTTAGACACAGAGAGGGGTGATTGTGTGTATTTCTGTATCAGCAGGATACAATTCTGAATGGAGATATGCTCTGCAACGCGAGGTTGTCTGTGAATACACCACACCTATCTACTCAGGTCAAAGTGTCTATGAGTGATACTCTCAACAAAATTTGAGGGCTACATGTTAGTGCATTGACAACAGACAGGAACCAGACCAAGGTCGACTAACTTACACGAATTGTGTTCACTTTTATTTTCATGCACGAGACTGACCATGCAAGATTTTTTTTTAAATATAGCTTGTGATGGCAAGCATATTCGTTCCCAGAAATACTTTAAACACTTTTTTTTTGCCCAAAGTAACTTGCCTTTTTACAGTATACAATTCCACGGTTCTTACTTACAGCCAGATGATGTACTCGTTTTAGTGCAGGAAGGATGGGGGGTTAGTGGCTTGTTCTCTGTCTACCTCAGGCCCTTGAAGTCATTTAACTTGCTCGGTTCGAAAGTGAAGTGGATTCAAAGAAGAAACAAGCTGATTTATACACTGTAGAGCTTTATATTTTGTTTCCTCTTGTGATTTTTTTTTTCCTGAATATAATGATATACCTGTCACATACGTGATTCGCACAGTTCCTTGCGATTGGTAGTTAGAGCTGTCGTAATTCACCTTTTACGACTTCATCTGAATCAAATTGTATTTCTAGCATAATGTTTCGTACGCTCCAAAACCTAAGGAAAGAGTATAGTTTATAATGAATGGTTTGTTTGTCGATTTGGTTTTTGTTCTTTGTTTGTTTGTTTGTTTTTTGCATGGGTGTGATAGATGCGGGGTTTGATTTTCAGCCCCAGCATGTTAACTCGTACAGAGCTCTGACTTTAAACAATCATGTTGAACACATCAAAAGAGGAGGTTAGAAAGGTGTAGAGGAACAGTTTCCCCAGCATTTGAAATAATGACTTAGTAAAACTGTATAGAAAAATAAAGTGTGCGGAGTGGAGGGGCTGGGCTACGGAAGGGGATGGTGGGCAGAAAAAAAGGGTATGAGGAAAAGGTCATTGAAGTGGAACTTTAGCATTCGTTGGCAGTATTTGGGAAGCAGGGAAGAAGCTGACTTATACACCCAAAAAAAGAACATGGACAGTACTGTTTTCACATGGGTGTGTTAGTTTCGGGTCTAATACTTTTAATCTAGGAATGTTAATTTGCAATAATTCTGTTTTTAAACAATATGTGAACAAATAAAAAGTGGATGATAAAACAAAAACGTGTAGGCGAACAGTTTCCCCATTTCTACAATTTCTGTAGAAATGAAAACACGAGGGGAATGGAGGGGTGGGGCTACCCCAGCGTGGTGAGGCAGAAAACGGGTATGAAGAGGAGGACAATAGAGTTTAACTATGAGAGCATTCATCAGCAGCATTTGGGAAACAGGGAAGAGGCTGGTTTATAAACTCAAGACAAGAACATGGATGATAATGAATTTTTTTTTTACATGGCTGTGTTCGTTTCAGGTTTTGAATTTTAGGTTCGGTATGTCGTTTTGTAAACAGGTCTGTTTTTAAACAATAACGTTGAAGTCACACGCCGCACGGGCATCACTCAATCACACACACGGCATGTTTACTCCATACGCGCGAAACTACTCCCTTCATCCAAAGGAGCGACTGGGGAAACAAGAATTCATTTTGTTTTTTTTGCTGTCCAGCTCTCAGAAGCATTCGTCGAATCTTTATAAAACCTAAATATCAGCCATGAAAAGAACATGGACAATAATCTTCTTCTTCTTTCCCTTGGCTACCGCCTTCATCATTCTGAAGATTGTGTAGACTATAAGGGATGGTTGCGTGAAGTTTGAAGTCGCTTGAGGTAGAGTTTGATGGGCCGGGGGGGAGGGGGGGGGGGGTGTTGGGGTATGGGGACAGGGGGTAGGGGTGTGGGATCAGATTCGGGATTTGAAGCCCTTGTTTTTTTTATATTTTTGTTTTACATTTAACCCCCTCTCTTTCTAGATTTTGCTAAATATCACCGACAACCCTTTTTGTTCAAACTCAGTTTGAACACAAAGTCTCAGGATATACGACATTTTTCACTTTATCTTTATAAAGCTTTTAAGTTTAGAGAACTCGCAGTGCCCTAGGAACATACGTCATTGATTTGTTTCTATCTCTATTCTGTTTTACGTATGGTTGTTGGAACTTGCTATGATTGTATTTCTGTATGTCTTCTTGCCAGTTTGTTTGTTTGTCTTAATAGATTACATGCATGACGTTCACACACCCCTTCACAAAGGGCCGTGGCCTATTGTGAATAAATGCATCCGACTCCGACTCTCTCTCTCTCTCTCTCTCTCTCTCTCTCTCTCTCTCTCTCTCTCTCTCTCTCTCTCCATGTCACATTTGACAAATGATAAACACTGAATTTTGCCAAAATCAATTTTACATAAAAATCAAATCATATAATGAATTGCGAAGAAGAAGCTCCCTTTAAGAAAGAACGGAATGAAGTATCGAAACAAAATAAAGTCAAATGAACGAATCAATCAAACGAATTCAAACAAGTCCTGCCCACACAGATTGTTTTTCACTTATAAATCATCTGACACAGCTTTATCGGTCAAGGCGATGAAGAAAATGACATTTTCAATGTATACTGTCTGCTGCCATGACAACTCCAATCGTTTCTCGTTCCTAGTTCACTCGCAAACCTGTTGTGTGTGTGTGTGTGTGTGTGTGTGTGTGTGTGTGTGTGTGTGTGTGTGTGTGTGTGTGTGTGTGTAAATCGACAATAAGAATGATATTGCACACTTTCATAATTAATAATCACGTTAACCTTTTCTGTCCGAATCAGTTGATACTCCGACGTGAGGATAACGAAGTTATATTCAAAACTGTTCATCGTTTTATTAAACAATCTAAACGTTTTCGAAAAACATGTTGTAAAACTTCGCATGCAGTAATGATACATATGTTTATGATAATGAAATCTTAGAGCAGAACACATTCTCTTCTCTCTCTCTCTCTCTCTCTCTCTCTCTCTCTCTCTCTCTCTCTCTCTCTCTCTCTCTCTCAAACGCTTCATATAAACGTTAATGATGTGTGAGTGGTTGATTATCATGCATTTTATAGTCTTTAGTGTTTACTCTTTGCCTACTACTATCTTTTCTTATTTTTCCTCGATTTTGTACATATTTGCGTTTATGTATATGTGTATGTGTAAAGTATGTTTATGTACATGTATATATTTACATTTTGTATACGTGTGGGTATGTATTTTTTGTTTGTTTGTTTTTTTGCGTCTTTTGTTTAGCATAGTAACTTTAATAGTATCCTGTCATTTCCTTGTCACATGTGTAAATATAAACATTTGAACACACTATAAGCATTAGCTTGTTGATGTTCAAATTTTCACTTTTTTTTTTTTAAGCTACGTGATTGTAAAGTGGAAAATAAATTTGTTTAAACCAGTTGGTACTTCACACTCAGCTCACCAGTCACAACCGCTATAGAAGGGGAATTACCATCAGTATTGAAGAAACACAGTGATTGAAAGCCATCGACTTCTATTTGCATCAAGTCAAATGAAGCAACACACACGAAATACAAGAATTAACAAGCAGTGGAGGGAATCCATCCTACCCAAGTCAATCGCTTGTTGTTGTTTGCTTGACTTTCGTCCGTTTAGTTTTAACCCACCCAGAGCACTGCATACACCTACACTATTGAGACAGCTAACGTCACTGACTTGAACAGGAAAAAAGGTAGCACTTCATACACCTACACTATTAAGACAGCTAACGTCACTGACTTGAACAGGAAAAAAGGTAGCACTTCATACACCTACACTATTAAGACAGCTAGCGTCACTGACTTGAACAGAAAAAAGGTAGCACTTCATACGTTATTATCACCATGCCTGTTACCATGGAAACCGCAACATATGCAATATTTATATTTCTTGGTGATATATTGCCTGCTGGACCTTTGTCGATGTTGTCGAAAGAGGTTTTTACATTCAAAGAAAGACACCGTTCTATGAAAACTGCGTACCTGCACACCTGACCGCCAGGTGTCAGACAGGTTTGAAGACACACCCCCACAACATTGTTGGAAAGAAAATTAAAAAAAAACAACAAACCATTGTTGCAGTATTACGTTGACGAGAATTCCACCGCTTTGTTCTTTCTCCCCATTTCAGTCCTCCCTCTCTCCCCATCCTCATTGCCTTCTGAGGCTGTTTCACTGGCATTTGCTTCTGGCCATGCAAACAAAATCTGCATGACCTCTGTTCTTCCTCACGTAACCCACTCATCTTTGCCCATCACCCCCTCTTTCCACGATTCCTGTGGTGTGTAGTCTTTTGACACGTGAATCAAGAAAGGCAAACTGTCTCTCTTGTTTCGTCTTGGGCGCCTGCGGGGTGGAACTCCCAGCGTGTGATTGGTTTGGGCTTCAACTGTCGGCAATGTTTGTCAAGTTAAAAGGAAGCTGAAGAGCGACAAAGGTTTTGGGAAGGAGAGGAAGACGCAGCGGCGGGGGGTGGGGGGTGGAGGTGGGGGGGTAATAGATTATGCAGAAGCACAAGGTCTGCCTATATTGTTTCGTTTTTCTGCAGGTGATTTGAAGGGTTGTTGACAGGCTGCAACCCTGAGGAAGTTCCATGTGATACACCAAAACCACATACACGAAAGCTGTGAATACTTGATTTGGATGCACGAAGCAAGGTTAACTGAATTATTGTTAGAATGTTATTGTGTCTTGAAGTTAATTCCGCCTTTTTCTGTTATATCCATATTAAGATATGCACTAGGTGGTTTCAGGCAGACAGAGTACACTGAATGGAATAAGACTGTTTCGTGAAGCCTCACTGGTGCAAAGATACGATTACAAGTGAATTCCGAAGCCTCGAATCTGACGTCAGAAAGGAATGACTCATGTATCCCTGGATTATGAGTGATGTCATTAGCTGGAAACCCCCCCCCCCCCCCCCCCACCAAAAAAAAAAAAGTGCACAACGATTGGGTGGGATTATTCAGTGACAGCCAAGTTTTGTTCTTATGTTTTATTTTGTTTTTAAGACCATGTATACCCCAGAACCTCACAGGTTTAAATTAAAAATCTTGCGCGTGTTCCTTATTGTGGCTATGGCGTTCAGTCACCATCTGTTCATTGTATCTTCCTCCTTTTTGTCATGCGACCATGCATTGAACTAGACATTGTTTCTCTCTCTCTCTCTCTCTCTCTCTCCTCTCTTCTCTCTCTCCTCTCTCTGTATGTTGTGTGTGTTGTGTGTCTGTGTGTGTGTGTGATGCTTAACCACACGCTTTACAACACATCTGTTAATATTTCTGTTTGTATGTTCTGCTTTCCGCCCTATTGCCTGTGGACTCCCTGAGCTAGCAACAGCCAGTGTACGTGTACATCATTTTCAGCTTCTATTTAATTCAGTTTTGTGGTTCTTTGTGTCCATGATTTGCTGTTCATTTCATTATATGTCTGTTTTCTCTTACAACCATTTCTGCCCCCATGAAGCATGTCATTTGTTGCGCTTCTGTTTCTTGTTATT
>CM065740.1:24528533-24531033 GCA_033310375.1 Conus canariensis
CGTCAAAACGAAGGAGACCCGAACATTTCCGGTTTGCCCAATTTCATAATGACTCACTCTTTCAAATTATTTTCAGACTGATTAGTTTAGTCAACAGAGTACCCTGAATGGATTCTGTAAATTGTTCTGTTGTGGCCACTTCTTGCGTAATGACAACATTCGGAGATCTGATCAAAAGCGTTATTTCTCTCCCTTAGTTCATGTTCAGTGACTAAGGTCAATCTTTCCACATGTCAAAGCCACTGGCTCTTCCTACCAATCGCATGAAAGTTTACAAAATTCGACAAACAATGTATCCCAACATAAATCAATACTCACACTAAAAAAGAGCCAGAGTAAAAGACAAAAATGATGTGAAAACAGTATACTGACTAATTTTGTGTCTAACCGTTTGATATCTAGTTCTTCTTCTAGATGAACAGAATAAATGTTGCACAGGCCGAGACATGAACAAGGAAATAATTTCGAATAACGTTCAGCCATTATTTTTGTACCATTGTCCAAAGAAACAATATCCTCTGGCAGGAATAACCGATACAGATTTTTGCTGCAACCGTCTATCGATTTCAGTTGTTACCCCATTGACCAACTTGTTGTTATCTCTTTATATGCTTGTATTTGAGTGTTAGTCTGGAATTTCTGTTCCAATACATTTCATTCCCGGGCGTTGCTCTGATTAAAAACCGTTTTGCTCACTTTCAGCATAGCGGAGTATAATTGAAATGCAGTGGATTGAGAAATTACAAATCTCGTCTCTCATGGACTTTTTAAAAATCTTATTTGTTACTGATCCTCCATCAGTCACACTTGCACACACACACACACACACACGCCGCGCGCGCACGCGCGCGCGCACGCACGCCGCACGCACGACCACCCCCCCCCACGCACGCACCACGCACGCACGCACGCACGCACGCACGCACGCACGACACACACACAACACACACATACACAACACACACACTTTTTTAACTTTCTCCTTTTATTTGATTAATGTAAAGAGACGAGGAGCTGCAATGTGTTGGGCAACAGACAGAGATTGGAGAAGAGGTGTAGGCCAAAGAGAGAACAAAAATAAGTAGACAAAAAGAAAGAAAACTCTCCGACAGATGATTTGATTATACAGAGGACCTGGCAAAGAACCACTGAAACAGAAGAAGAGCAGATAAAGACAGACAGAAAGAGAGACAGACAGACAGACAGACAAGAGACAGAGACACAGAGACAAAGAGAGAGACAGACAGGGAGAGAGACAAAGAGGCAGAGAGAGGGCCAGAGTAAGAGACAGAAATACAGACAGAAAGTGAGAGAGAGAGAGAGAGAGAGAGAGAGAGAGAGAGAGAGAGAGAGAGAGAGAAGGAGAGAGAGAGAGAGAAGAGAGAGAGAGAGGAGAGAGAGACCGAGACCGAGACCGAGACCGAGAACAGAGACAGACAGAGAGAGACAGACAGAGTGAGAGAGAGAGGCAGATAGACAAAGAGATAAAGACAAGAAACAGAAACACAGAGAGAGAGAGAGAGAGAGAGAGAGAGAGAGAGAGAGAGAGAGAGAGAGAGAGAGAGAGACGTAAGATGTAGAAGCAGTGACGCCGTGACCAAAGGTAGAGGCGGAAATGGGGGGATGGGTTCGGATACTCACTAATTCATTATTAATGTGTAGAAGAAAAGTAGGCGGGTGTCCTCTCTTTAAAAACAAATTAAAGACCAGGCGGTGGAGATTGGGGTGGGGGGAGGGGATATGGAGTGGGGATGGGGAGGTGAAGAAGAAAGGAAGAAAAGAAATAAAAATAGAACAAATCAATACAGGAAAGTGAAGCAAAAAAACAAGGAAGTTAAAAAGGAATTATAGGAAATGGGAAGTTAAAAATTGATGAATAAGACAACGGCGTATGAAAAGACGAAACAATAAAAGGAAAGAGAAATAATTGAAAGAATGACAGAGCGACAGAAAGAAATAAAAAAAAAGAAAGGAAAGAAAGGAAATAAAAAGAAACGAAACAAAGACAGACAGAAAGAGAAAAAAAAAGAAAGAAAGACAGAAGGAAAGAAAGAAAGAATGAATAAAGAAGAAAAAAAGAAAGAAAGAAAGAAAGAAAGAAAGGAAAGAAAGAAGTAAGTACTGAAGGAAGTAAAGAAAAAAAGATATGGTGAACCCCAAACATCTGTGGGCCTTACTGAACTGATGAAGCGTTCGGGGGTATTTTAATTCAAGAGGGCACTTACAGGGAAATTGAAAGAAAAGAAAGGAAGGCTGACAGAGACGAAAGAAAGGCAGTACGCCATAACTCAAGCTAGACATGAATAAAAGATTCAAGGTGAAGACGTTTAAGATAATTATGACCTAGCAAGAACGCGATGAGTTGAGACCGCCCGGTGACACTGGATCTGCGAAATGCATGTAGAAATAATCTCTCTCTCTCTCTCTCTCTCTCTCTCTCTCTCTCTCTCTCTCTCTCTCTCTCTCTCTCTCTCTCTCAATTTGACAAACAAGATTATCT
>CM065740.1:24536033-24538533 GCA_033310375.1 Conus canariensis
CTAGGTGTTTTCTGGTATGTGGACTTTAGTTGTGAAAATTGTATACATCGTCACAGTGAGAACACTAGCTACCTATTTTGCTGTGTTTACCAATACATTTTTATTAGTTTTAAGGAAGAAGGGTAGTTGTTTTGTGTTTTTTAATGGAGAGTGAATCGATGCATCTTTCAGCACGGTCTAGTTTCATCTTCCTACAGATGCCAATAAAACAGCAATCGTGTCATTTATTGTATGAACATGATGTCGTTGTTATTTGTTAACGTTTCATGAAATGAGTTTTGTCTTTTTTTTTCAACGTGAAAACCTTTTCCCTCTGCGTTGATAGTGTTGAAAAGGCCCTGTGTCGACGTCTGGGCTTTAAGGATAGAAACGATGAAAAGTGTGATGTGGACGGGTAAGTAAATACAATCGTTTGGGTTTCCGTTTCCTGAAGGAGGCACCCTGGGAGCAGACTAGTCGATAAACGTCTCGTTACACAAGTCCTGAAGCAAAGGCAAAAGACAAAAATATTAATATGCATAGAGATACCACCATATGTGTCTTTGTGCTCCTGGTAAAAAAAGAAAAACAAGAGAGTTGCGGGACTGCCCCGCAAAATCAATATCTCTCATAACATGGCTAACATGCTACCAAATATTTAACCAGTGTTTAAATTCTCTTTGATGCTGAGAGACACTGTGTAACGCACATAACATGCTACAAGAAGAGATTTACCGCTTTGTATTAATTCTCTTTGATTTTGAGACATTGCCTGATGAAGGTATTTTCGGGTTTGTTGTTGTTGTGTGTTGTTTTTCGTGTTTTTAAGTCATTTATGATTAGATCATGAAACCGGATTGTGCTGGTGAATTCATGGCGTGTGTAGCTTATTCAACAGGAACTAAAGGAAGATTCTCAAGAGATCGGTGACTGTGTTGAGGTGTCTTTTTGTCAGTTTGGTCTATTATTTCACGTCTGTGTAAGAGTACTGGAGTACTGATTCAATACTTGAGGGAAAACAAGAATAAAACAAACTAAACAAGGTATACGGAAGGGTTTATTCCGGTGTTCTTCGCTCTTTGACACTGGGCATAAATGTGAGTGAACCGTCTCCAAAAGCTCTGAATCATCATTCGTCACCCAGGGGAATAGACCCCCCCCCCCCCCCCCCCCCCCCCCCCCCCCCCCCCCCCCCCCCCCCCCCCCCCCCCCCCCCCCCCCCCCCCCCCAGCCCTTATCGGTCAGCCGAAGCAAGAATCTTCCAGTCATCTCCAGTTATTCCGTATCATAAACACTCCGCCGTCACCGGCTGCCAATGCAAGAAGCGTTTAAATTAGCCGGAATAGCTCAGTGGTAGAGCGCCAGACTCATAATCTTGGTGATCCTGGGGTTGCGGGTTCGAATCTACGCTGGGCCGTTTCGGTACAGGGGGCGGGTTTTCCCTCGGAGTTAACATTGGTTCTGACTCCATTTCCCGTACAGTCCTTCGAATGAGACTATAACATCATGCACACACGTATAATCCCATCACCAACTTTCGGAAGAGAAGGCTAGTTTGGCCATTGGTATAGATGACACGTTACACATAGCATGCACCCTGCGTGAGAAATGGAAAGAATGAAGAAATAAGGAAATTGAGTGAACGATATTGAACGATATTGACTGGATGACACAGGAAACGACTGAATGAAGCGCCAGCTGGCAGCTCTTCAGTCGGCGTTACCCAGGTAGTCACCCCGTTGTGTATACGAATGTGGATTGTAAAACGCTTAGAGCTTGGTCTCTAGCCGAGGATAGGCGCTATGCTAATGATAATTCTCTCCGGTAATCACAATGATAATGATAATTCTCTCCGGTAATCAAAATAGATGAATACTCCTATTGACACTTGTCATCTAAGACAAGAAGCCAAATCATCTGCGGTTATTCAAGGTAAAAAAAAAAAAACGCTCATTCTGTCATCAGTCATCCAAGACAAGACATCTTCAGTTCATCTCCAGTTATTGTGGGCCATGACACTAATGCTATAGCTAGTTATCTGAGGCAAGAAGCCTTTAAATCATTGTTCAACTTGAGCAGATACATGTTAACACAATCTCTTGTCATCCAAGATAAGAAACGTTCAACTCAGCCTTGAGTTTTTAAACAAAAAGCTCTCGAGAAAATGACTAATCATCTCCAGGTATCCAGGAAAGTAAACACTCCTATTATCACTATTCGTTAAGGCTAAAAACTCTCACTTCAATCCAGTTATGAAGGCAATAAAAACATCTACCTCTACTGATTATACAGTTCCAGAAACTTCAAATTATCTCTAATTGTCCTAGCAATAGACATAGCTGACATCATTTGTAATTTAAAATAAGAAACTTGTACATATCTTTGGCTACCCAGGATGAAAAACACTGCTACCATCACTAGAAATCCAAGGCAAGAGACCTTCACATCATCTCTAGCTATCCAAGGCATAAACACTTACGTTACCTGTATTTATCTGAGGTAAGAAACCTTAAAATCAACA
>CM065740.1:24558533-24563533 GCA_033310375.1 Conus canariensis
TAGTGTCTTTAGGTTATTGTTTTCTGTTTGACAAGCCTTTTCTTCCAGCCTTGAAAATGGCAGTGTACCTTGTAAACCAAAAAAAAAGCCTCTTTTACGTATACTTTCTTTTTTGTTCACAACACAATTGCGTGTCCTGTTGTGAACTGCTATGAGCCAAAGCAAACCTGACTCCACCTATTGCTGCTGACATTATCTCACATTTCTGATGGTGGGCCAGGTGAAGACAGTGACGCAGAAAACAATGCGGCCTGCAAGGAACAGAGAGTCTGACAGCTGCCACCAGTCACCAGGGAAACAGACTGCAAGGGAAAGAGGTGGTACTGGTGTGAGTGCTGTCTGTACTGCTGTCCTGTCAAGTAAATAAACTGGGTCTTTTGTTGGTATTTCTCCTCTTTGAAGTTGGAAGCTGAATGAAGAAGGGGTGGGGGGGGGGGGGGGATTAGGAAGTAAGGCCGTCATTCATCAACTTAGCACCTAGTCACATAAATCTGGTCTGTAATGAACGATTGTGTCAGTGGCAGGTGTTTTGAACATTAAAACTCCCTTCCAACTGCTGTGATAAAAGGTCCCTTTTTACGTCTCATAGTTTCAGCGTAATGCTTGCCTTCATAGAGATCGGGTCAGACATGACTTAACTCTCTTCTCTCTCTCTCTTCTCTCTCTCTCTCTCTCTCTCTCTCTCTCTCTCTCTCTCTCTCTCTGCATGAAAGTCCATCTTCTCTCATTAATGATGGTGTTGTGCATTGTTAGGACGTAATCATCTGTTGAAGAACGTTGATGTTAATCCAGTAATTTTAGATGAAAACTGTCCACAGATGCCTATAAACTGGAGATTGTGTGGAAATGGTCTTGTTCACACACACACACACACACACACACACACACACACACACACACACACACACACACACACACACACACGCACACACACACACGCACACAGAGATCCCCCTCATCTCAACCCGTCACCCCTCTCTAACTCTCTCTCTCTCTCTCTCTCTCTCTCTCTCTCTCTCTCTCACCACACACACACACACACACACACACACACACACACTCACACACACACACACACACACACACACACACACGCACACACACACACACACACACATTCACACTCATACACACACACACTCACACACAACACACACACACACACACACACACACACACACACACACACACACACACACACACACACACACACACACACATGTATGCATGCATACCCCAGTTGCCAACTGCTATGATCCATACTGAACCTGACTCCAGTTATGGCAGATGGAATTATCTCACATTTCTGTTGATGGGTCAGCTAAACACAAAGAAGTGGAAAGCACTCTCCGTGCAAGGAACACAGAATCTACCAGCTGTCTTCAACAACTAGGGGAACAGACAACAGAGGAACGACGTGGAACTGTGCCGCTGTTGTCTGTTCTGCAGACCTGCAATGTAAATTAACCTGGTTATGTTGGTATTTTTCCTCTTTGGAGTTGGAAGCTACGTGAGAAGAGGGAGTATGACAGAGGAAGTAGAGCCATTATTCCTCATCTCATCGGGACCTTCTCAAATAACTCTGATGTGCTGTGAACGAGCGTGCTAGTAGTAACATGTACTTTGAACATCATCTGCTTCCTTACATCTGAGCCACAACTGCTGTAAGAGAAGGGCCCTTTTTTCACTTTTCTTACAATTTTCAGTGCCATCCTTGCCCTCCGAGAGATCAGTGTCAGACAGGACTGAACACAGCCTCTGTACTGATAGCCATCTCTCTCTTTGGTCGTGGCGTTGTGGAGAATTGGAAAGTAAGTCATCAGTTGATGAAAGCTCATGTATGATCCAGTAATGTTCTATGTAAATTGTCCAAAGCTGCCCATAAACAGGGTTTGTTTTGGTGATGATGGACTTCTTTGCGTCACACAGCCTCGTGTGATAGCAAGAAAGCAGAGAGAGAGAGAGAGACAGACAGACAGACAGACAGACAGACAGACAGATAGAGAGACAGAAAAAGAGACAGAGAGAGGGGGAGAGGGAGAGAGAGAGAGAGAGAGAGAGAGAGAGAGAGAGAGAGAGACAGACAGACAGACAGACAGACAGACAGACAGACAGACAGAAGACAGACAGAAAAAGAGACAGAGAGTGGGGGAGAGAGAGAGAGACAGACAGACAGACAGACAGATAGACAGACAGAAAAAGAGACAGAGAGAGGGGGAGAGGGAGACGACAGACAGACAGACAGACAGATAGAGAGACAGAAAAAGAGACAGAGAGAGGGGGGGGAGAGAGAGAGAGACAGAGACAGAGACAGAGAGACAGAGAGATAGAGAGAGAGACAGACAGACAGACAGATAGAGAGACAGAACAAGAGACAGAGAGAGAGAGAGAGAGAGAGAGAGAAACAGAGAGAGAGAGAGAGAACAGAGAGAGAAACAGAGAGACAGAGACAGAGAGGGGGGGAGGGAGGGAGAGAGAGTTAAATCTGCTATCGAGAATTCTACAGCCTTAGTTTAATGTCTCCAATCTTGTCTTCTCTTGGAATGGGGTTCCAGGTTGTCCATTTTGAATGGAGGACGTCTTCTTTATGACAGGTGGCCAAAGCTGCCTGTAAACTGGATTGATTTTCCGTAGAGATAACCTCGTTATGTGCAACACAGCCTCATACATGACAGGCCAGGAATGACAGACAGGTGGTGAAGAAGAGAGAGAGAGAGAGAGAGAGAGAGAGGAGAGAGAGAGAGAGAGAGAGAGAGAGAGAGAGAGATGGGACTCTTACAATTCTGCTGTTTAGAATTCTAGACTAGGACGAACATCCCCATTCTATTTTTCTTGTGGGATGGGGCAGAAAATGTTTGTTCCTTACCACCCTCAATATATGGTGTTTGCAGTATAGCATTATTCTCTCTCTCTCTCTCTCTCTCTCTCTCTCTCTCTCTGTCTCTCTCTCTCTCTCTCACACACACACACACACACACACACACACACACACACACATACACACACACACACACACACACACACACACACAAGCATGCGCGCGCGCAGGAAAGCAGGCTGATTCTTGTGCATGCTCCAGTTTAAATTTTTCAGGAAAAAAAGAACTAAGACAATGGTTAAGGAAGTTCAAACAGAAACGACAAACTATTTGTTTTCACTGAAATATGACAGAGCAGTAGAATTATACTCATTTCAGAAATCATTATATTTTCTGACGTACCAAGTATAAAGTCGTTTAACTGGTACTCGTCAAAACAGGAGAATCTTATTGGCGAGTCCAGTTCAGCGGACGAAAGGCCTCGGAGCAGGCAATATGAATAGATCTGTCTTCAACATGGATTATGGTGCTTCCCATAAGTGGTAGTGAAGACTTCAATATTTATCATAGATTTCCCTCTTTCTTCCTATTTATTTTCTTCTTCCCTCGTTCCTTCCATCCCCACCTCCACCCCCACCCCCACCCCCCTTTTTATCCCAAACTTTGCTAAGTCATTAATGCAATGACGGACGAATTGTTAGCCTGCACTTGTTTTACCCCCACTACTAAACTGTTCAATCCATTGATATGCATACTAGTTATAGATACTTTCCAGTGACTAAAGGCACAATGGGAGACATGTATTGATTTCAACGATCAGCATGTTCTTCCGTACCCCAGTTACTGATTCTTTTTACTCGTTGAAAACAATCTGCATCAGAATGTGATATAAAGTACTCAGGGTTTCAGTATCACCTTTGACCTGTACCAGTGAAGACAGATTTAAATTTCTTTAAGAGTGGTGTGTGTGTGTGTGTGTGTGTGTGTGTGTGTGTGTGTGTGTGTGTGTGTGTGTGTGTGTGTGTGTGTGTGTGCGTCCGGTGCGTGCGTGCGTGAGGAGAGAGAGAGAGAGAGAGAGAGTGTGTGTGTGTGTGTGTGTGTGTGTGTGTGTGTGTGTGTGTGTGTGTGTGTGTGTGTGTGTGTGTGTGAACGCGAACAAAATCGTCGCATGCACGTGAGCAAACTATAATGAAATCTACCATATCCAACATTTCTATGAAAACTTTTAAGCTTCTTCTTCTCTTCTTCTTCTTCTTCTTCTTCTTCTCTCCTTTTCTTCTTCTTCTTCTTCTTCTTCTTCTTTTCTTCTTCTTCTTCTTCTTCTTCTTCTTCTTCTTCTTCTTCTCTTCTTCTTCTTCTCTTCCTTCATCATCTTTTCCTTTCTCTTCATCTTCTTCTTCTTCTTCTCTATGAACTCTATGGAGAATAAATGCGGCACTACACAAAGGTAAAGGTCAGCAGGTTCCTCCAGTTCTCTTGGTTTTGTTGGGTTCCATATATTCATTTTTCAAGTGGAGTTATTTTGGGCGAAAAAAAATGTTAAGGCTGTCCATGAGAGAGAGAGAGAGAGAGAGAGAGAGAGAGAGAGAGAGAGAGAGAGAGAGAGAGAGAGAGAGAGAGAGAGAGAGAGAGAGAGAGAGAGAAATAAAAGCAACCAACATCAATGACGGGAATCTAAAGAAAACAATATTATTTTTTTTTAGATAGGAGCGTGTTGGATTCAGCGGAGTGACAATTACATAATTTGTCGTTCTGTTACACGCATGTTAAAATGTCAGCATGTACCATCTATCATGCCTCGAGACATGATTAATTTAGACATTCCATGTGAAAGCAATATGTGTATAATTATTCAGGACACCTTGCTCTGTTCATTTGTTGCCATGACAAATGGGTTCACCCCCACCCTCCTCCCTTTATCATGTCCTTTCCCTATCCCACCCCATTCCTACTCCTCCCTCAGATGTCAACACACAAAGTCATGGTTGAATGACCAGTCTTTGACCAGTATTTGCAAAAGCACAACTAAACATGTCTTAACTATCTTCATCTTTCTGAGCAAAACGGGAGACTATTGAATGTTAGTCACGGTAGGTTCGTAACTATTTTCATATTATGTTTTATAGGTCTAATGATAGAGTTGCCAGATGTTTCTTCAAGCCGTTTATTTTCAAACCAGACA
>CM065740.1:24576033-24583533 GCA_033310375.1 Conus canariensis
GAATCCGGTCAGACTCCGTATGATTTCTAATGCAGAAATGAGGCGCAGCCAGAACGACAAATTATGGCTGTTTTGTTTTTCATATCCATTGATGCTGGCCTATTTGCCATTACCAGACCCCATCACACATTACTGGTAACAACAGTGTGTGGTAGCGTGTTACAGATGGTGTACTGACTGGTAAACAAATGCTCAGTCTTGTGGGCGGAGATAGAGGCCTGGTGTCCGTCAGTCTTACGGCTAGCGCAGACTTTTTGTTTTTAGTGTAAGCTGCTGGTCAGGGATGCCCATGAACATATTTTGAGTGGTACTCTTAATCGTACTGCTGATGATCAGCTGACGAAACTATGGGGGTGTACACGCTTATAAACCATTTATATCATTTGCATTTTAAACAACTCTTTGTCTGTCTGTCTGTCTGTCTCTGTCTGTCTGTCTGTCTGTCTGTCTGTCTGTCTCTTCTCTCTCTCTCTCTCTCTCTCTCTCTCTCTCTCTCTCTCTCTCTCTCTCAGCTCCATTGACTTTTTTCTTTATGAATGAGGACTGATATTACAAGGTCTATGTTGACGGCAATGGACAAACCAGAAAAAGAGCAAGAAATAAGAAAATCTACAAAAACAGACTTTGTGTAGCCAATTTTCTGTTTGAATGATTTTTTTGTTTGTTTGTTTTGTTTTGTTTTGTTTTTGCTTGCATTTTATTTGCTAAAGCCTTTTCATCCTCTAGGCACAGAAATTATATGCCTTAGAAAACACATAACCACACCCTTTTACATACACTTTCTTCCCTGAAAACCTTCCTATATTCCTGTTGTTCAGTGCTGTGATACCAAGCAAGCCTGACTCCAGTTACCACGATGGGCATTGTATCACATCGTATAAGTTAAATACCAGGCAGTGGAACGAACTCTCCAATAACGTAGCCACGTTTCTGTTCGAATTGGTTTGGTTATATCTTGTTTGTTGTTGTTGTTGTTGTTGTTGTTTGCATTTTATTTGCTAGAGTCTTTTCATATTTTGGGCAACGAAAGAATATGCCTTAGAAAACAAATAAACGCCCTCTTAAAAATTCCTTTTCTTCTGTAAAAATCTGTCCCATGATCCTCTTGTTCAGAGCGGTGATGCTGACCACGAATAATGTTGTACTACACCTCTGGTATTAGATCAGTTGATCACAGTGAAGTGGAGAGAATCCTCCATGCAGGGAACAAATAAGCCGACAGCCACATTAAGTAACCAAGGTGAAGGTTGCAAGGAAAAGGGGTGATACTAGTGGGACTCCTGTCTCTACTGATGATCGGCGATGTAACAGAATCTGGCCGTGTGGTCCGTATTTCTCCTCTTTGAAGCTGGGAGCTGACAATGGGAGAAGTGAGAGGATAGGGACAGCAGTGCCACATGTCATTAGATTATTACCACCTGATCACAGATCTCCAGTCATGCGTGAACAATCGTGTTAGTGACAGATGACTGAACACCAAATGCTTCACTGCAGTGGACCACAAGTGCTATTTTTTGCAACCCCTCTCACGGATTGAATGTCATTTCTGCCATCAATGGGAGACAGCAGATTTGGAGAGGCCTTAACAATGTCTGAAGGAAGGTCCATCTTCTCTTTTTGATAACGGTATCGGGGAGGATCAGGGAGTAATCATCAATTGCAGCCAGTGTCGATCAAACGGAGTAGTTTTCAATGGAAAAATAATGTCCCAAATGGCCGATGAACTGGATTTGCATGGTAATGGCCATGTTCAGTGTCCCTCAACCTCACAGGATTGTAGGAGGCGGAGGAGGAGAGGAGAGAGAGAGGAGGGGGGGGGAGGGAAGAGAGGCTGAGAGGGAGAGAGAGACAGAGGCTGAGAGAGAGAGAGAGACAGATAGCAAAAAAGACAGAGACTGCGACAGAGTCAAAGCAGTTCTGATTCTGCTATTGGAGTTGAGATTTGGGACATATCGGGTTTAAATGTTGATATTCTTGCCGTCATTTGGAATGCGGTTCAACAGTTTTCATTATTTCTGCCATATTACATATATATATATATATATATATATATTACTGGCAAAAAGTTAAGGGCCACTTCCAATGACGTCTCTCAGACCACAACAGCACAGCCAATTTCAAGAAAAACTGTCTCAGAATGATCAAAATTTATTTAACATAAAATTCATTTCAACACTGAACGAAGTCAACGAATCGGACGCGAACAGTGAGCTTTAATGTCCAGTCACCCTTCTTCAGCAAAGTCACAAAAGCCACCGGTGAAAACTGCACCACTCAGTACCACGTGTGGCCACCGTTTGCTGCCAGGCATTCAGCGCAGCGTCGACGCATGGAATCCACCAGTGTCCGTAGAGTGTCCTGCGGTATGGCCTGCCACTCCTGCTGAAGGAAAAGACTAAGCTGGGCCATGTCAACAGGAGTGTGTGTGTGTGGGGGGGGGGGGGAGGGGTTGTTGGCTATCCTCCGGCCAAGGGCATCCCAGAGGTGCTCAATTGGAGCCAGATCGGGTGAACGAGCTGGCCACTGCATCCTGATGATCTCCTCTTGCTGTAGCTAATCGTCCACGACACGGGCTCGGTGTGGCCGGGCATTGTCGTCTTGCAGAACAGCAGCGTTACCCATGGCCTGAAGAGCGGGCTGGATAAGAGGGCGCACAATCTCATCACGGTACCGTACCCCTGTCAGCGTGCCTTGAATGACGTAAAGGGGAGGTTCTGTCTTGACGACTGAAGCCACCCCAGACCATTACAGATCCCCCTTCGTAGCGATGCACCTCACGAAATGTGGCATCAAGAAAACGTTCTCTCGCCCTTTGCCACACTCGGGTCCTGCCGTCGTTGAAGGCCAAGCAGAAGCGGGACTCATCAGAAAACAACCTAAGACCACTGCTGCCTCGTCCAGCGAACGTGCTGACGACACCAGTCTGCACGGGCTCTGCGGTGACCTGGAGTTAGGGGTACTCGGACTGCTTGTCTCCAGGAAGTCAGCGAGAACTCGTGCAAACGGTTGCAAACTGTCCTGCTGACATTGACGTTCGAAGCCTGCATGAACTCACGCCTCAGGGTGGATGAGGTGACGGTCCGATTGCGTAGGGCGGACAGCATGAGGAATCGGTCATCCTGTCTGTTGGTACACCGAGGACGACCTGGTCGTGGCCGATCCTGTACACTTCCGGTGACCTGGAACCTCTGTGAGAGACGTTGGATGACGGAGTGAGACACGTTGAGACGCCTGGCAACCTCGCGGCCCGAAATCCCCTCTGCGATCAACGCTAAGGCACGTCCGCGATCTGCAGTGTCCAGTCTTTGCCTATGTGCCATGAACTGGCTTGAAAGGCTATTCAGTCTACTGGTTTATAGCCAAAGACGGATGAAATGGGTTCATCTTAGACATGCCTTGCACGTGCATCATGAATCAACATGGACACTTTGCCCTTTTTTTTCAATTACATTTGCTACCACAGCCACTCAGATTAAAGATTTTTCATGCTTTTGGCACGTGCAACTGAACCCTATCTTGTAAAGCAGTGGGTTGTTTGGTGTTGTGCAACCATTGAGGTCTGCCTGGTCAATGTTTGTAACCGGGTTTGGGTAAAGTTGATTTGTTTCAGGTCTATTATTTACAAGAACAAAAAGGGACGTCAAAATAAGAGCTGGCCCTTAACTTTTTGCCAATGTTTGCTACAACGAACATTTCTCACTCGCACGTATATGTGCACAGAGCACACACACACACACACACACACACACACACACACACACACACACACACAAGGAGAGAGAGAGAAGAGAGAGAGAGAGAGAGAGAGGGCCAGAATGGAAAGGCAGAGGTATCTGTCATGAGACCAGCTAAAAAAAAGAACTGGAGCAGGACAAAATCCACCAAAAAGCGATACTGTGTTGCCATGTTTCTGTCCGTACAAGGATTTTTTTTTTCTTATTCTTTTCTGTCTCCTAGACCCTTTTTCTCACCAATACAATGGTGATTTACATTTCAAACAAAACAACAACCATCCTCTTGGAGCCTTGCCTTTTGCTCTCTTTGATTAAACAAAACAAAACATACTCCTCTTGTTGATGGCTACTATGCAAAGCTAATCTGCCTCCAGTTGTCACAGTTAGGATTGTCCCACACCTCCGAAGCTTGAGCAATCAAACACGGGGAAGCGAAGTCTCCACATCAGGAACAAAACATCGGACAGCTGCTTCCGGTATTCAGGATTACAGACTACAAAGGAAAGAGGTTGTACTGGTATGACTGTTATCTTCACTTATGGCCTGTAACGCGAGCGAATCTATGATTTTGGAATTTCTCCTCCATGAAGCTGGAAGCTGAGCGGAATTTGGGGAGGAGGAAGTATGGCCATACGCACTCAGCCTATTACCACTTTCCCTACATAGCTTTCAGTCAGGTGAAAAATCGTATTAGTGACTGGTTCCTGAACACTGAACGCCCCCTTACATCTAACCTCAACTCCTGAAAGAGAAGGATTTTTTTTCTAGTTCTCTCACACATTAAATGTAACTTCTGTCATCAGAGAAAGCAGAGCGAGAGAAGATCTACCACAGTTTCTAAAGAAAGTCCATCTGGTGCCTTTTATGACAGTGTTGGAAAAGATTAAGAAGTGGTTATCAGTGAAAAGAAGCTGATGATCAAATGAAGTAATGTTCCATGCATAAGCGATGTCCAGAACGGCCTAAAACTGGATTTTGTATGGTAATGGCTTCCTGTGTTAGAGCGTGAGAGTAAGAGAGAGAGAGAGAGAGACAGAGGTGGGGAGGAGGGAGGGAGGAATGGAGGGAGAGCTGGAGCCAAGTTAAATTTTCTGATGCGAAGTGCAAGATCTTAGTTTAATGTCTCCATTCTTCTCTTTTCTTGGAATGGGGTTCCACACATTTATTTCACAAGCGAAGCACCATGCGATGAAAAAGAAAGCCCGAAGCTGCCCATAAACTGGATTTTGTGTGTTAATGGCCTCGTTCCGTGTCATACACCCACGGATGATAGTGGAAAAGAGACAGACAGACAGACAGACAGACAGAGGCACAGAGGCAGACAGACAGACAGACAGAGACAGAGAGAGAGATGTTTGAATTCAGCAGCTGAAGTGTCACATTTCCACATGAAAAATTGCCAAAAGCCTTCCATGAACTGGATTTTGTGTGGTAATGGCCTCGTTCTGTGTCGAAAAGCCTTGTACAATAGTAGGAAAGCAGAGAGAGAGAGAGAGAGAGAGAGAGAGAGAGAGAGAGAGAGAGAGAGAGAGAGAGAGAGAGTAGTGAGTGAGAGAATGAGAGAGAGAGAGAGAATGAGAAAGAAAGAGAGAGAGAATGAGAGAGAGACAGAGAGACAGAGAGAGAAAGAAGAAGAAGAAGAAGAAGAAGAAGAAGATGAAGAAGGAGAAAAAGAAGAAGAAGAAGAAGAAGAGAAACTAATGACATTCTATGAATCCCAAACACATTCCTAACCACCCTCTGCTATAATATCTTTCATGTCACTCAGCAGCTGTAATGTTATAGCGAATCTGTCAAAAAAAAGAGCGCATTGCTCTGTATATTTCCTTGTCACATCCTTGAATTGCATACACACGCGCACTTGCACACATACACACATCGCTTACGTGCATCCGGCACGCACGCACTCTCCTCTCTCTCTCTCTCTCTCTCTCTCTCTCTCTCTCTCTCTCTCCACACACACACACACACACACACACACACACACACACACACACACCACAGGATATGGACACCATATTGACCCACGCCATTTTATCCTTGTGTCGGTCTGTACCTCGTCAGTCTCCCACTTTCACACTCAACACACACACACACACACACACACCTCTTGTTATAGTCATACGTATACTAAAACAAACTGAATCCTCTCACTGATTTGTTCTGTGCTGTGACATCTCTGGCTGGGCCTCTTTTGGTGGGAAGGGCTGTTATAAGGCTGTTATAAAACAAACTAAACTTTGCTCTCCATCTCCTACATCAGTCTACCCATTCCTTTACCCCCCCCCCCCCCCCCAAAAAAAAAAATTCCTTTTTTTCATTGTTCCTGTAACCCAACAGTCTCTTCAGATACACAATCATGTGCCTCGCACTCAACCATACAACTGACTTTCTTTCAATAAAAGAAATCAGGATACAATTTTAAAGCCCCCCCCCCCCCCCACACACACACACACACACACCTCCCGTTGAATGATAAATTACCTAGCAATATCAAAACTCCCTTGCGCCAAAAAGAAGTGATGCGCAGATTTTTTTTCTTACCAGAGACGGTTGGAGCGGTGTTGCCTCTTGAAAACAAATGGCCATATCCACGATAGTAATGATATATCGATGGCCTGAAGACGAAGGTTAGAAAAGCCCAACGACATCCACAGCGAACTTTTCAACTGGAATGGAAATAAGACGCATTTTGTGCAAGGGTGCGCAAGGAACATGATTCCGAGCAACTGTCCTTTGGCAGATATCACAAGACTGACAATAATGTGACACCAACCGAGGAACGGAAAGCCAGAAAAATGACGCAAGAATGCGTTGAAGTGTACGTTTCACATCACAATGACCAGCGAAAGCTGACTCATGTGTGGTATGAAGAGCAAAGTCCTGCAAATCCTTTAGAACAACTTGTTTCACAACGCCACCATCTTTGGGATAAAGACGAAAAAGAATGTCTTTGTCGATGGCGTAGCTGGGAGAGGTGAGGGTGGGGGGTGGGGGAGGTAAGTCACTAACAACCGCAGCAAATAAGTGTGTCAATGAATCAAAACGTTTTTTGCAGAGCAGCAAGGTCTTTGGAAGTAACATACAACAAAGACAAGTCTGGAACAGGTAGGGTTTAAGGGATTGTTTGTCCAACTTAGACTTTATGGCGAGCGCTGACAGCGCAAGGAACAAAAGAGCCACCTGGCCCTGAACAAGAAGAACTTGCACCGGGCATGGTACCAAAAATAAAGTCAGTGACATTATCATCAATGACACAAGCCTTAACCTGACCCAAAAAGTAGGGAGCAAAAACCTCCACCAAGGCAAGGGCAAAGACTTCGACCTGACCACCAAAAGAACGACACTTCTGGGTTTCACCAGTGAACTGGTGTCTTTACGAACAAAAGACTGACGTACTCCAGCAGTCGTACAACCACCTGTGGTCCTGAGGAGAGTAGCCTGAAAGCCATCGACAGAGCGAGGCTCAATAACGAGAGCATCCGTGAGAGCACGAGAGAGCCTATGATGAGATTCCTCTCTTTCAGGAAGGGTGTCAGAAGGTTGAGAAACAGCTGAAGGTCCAGCAATGTACGGGCACCCATTAGCATAGTGGCAACTTACAGCCACAAAACCAACAATGGAAATCACTGTACACATTCTCTTACAGTCGTGCCACATCCCACTCGGGCTACTAACGTCAGCAGCATACATCGCCTTGTAACTTCACACACGAGAGGTATTCTTCTGCGTACGCAGGCCGATACTCCTGCGGACACTCCCTGTG